>CM067299.1:36328583-36494378 GCA_034231615.1 Meghimatium bilineatum | reverse complement strand
AACCTCATCATTACTCATCAATCATTATCATATGCCATTCTGGTTGGCGTAGGCGACCATGGCTCTCTCTCTCCACAGTATTGTTATCAGGATCGTTGTTGTTTCCATGCCTTGCTAGGTTGTCAAACTAATATTTTCTCACGTTGTCCCAATCTGTCTCTGTTCCCTTCAGTCTTGCCTGTTGTGACTATGTTCTTAAAACCTGCCTGTCTGATAAAGTGACAAAATGGGTCTTTTTCTTATCTCTTTCTTATATTATTCTTGCATTCATTATAAACACCTCAACCACATCTATATTGCCTCTAATTTCCCACTTTCCAGTTTGTTTACAATGAATGCATACATTTTCTCTTTTACTAGATGCATTTCCATTCCTGCGTCATGGAGACGTGACTTTATGAAATCTAAGTGATGTATTTATTTATTTTTGTGGTGTTTACTGTTGTTTGTCTCTTGAAAAAGATTCCATTTGAGCCGATACGTGGAGAATTGTCCTGTTTAGTTTTATTGTATGTTTTTCATATATACTTTTTTATATATTTGTATTCATATGCAAGTAAGTGTTTTGGTAACCTAATTAATTCATTTTGCTTTACTATTTGTTTATTCGGTTTCTGCGGCATCCTCCACTTTGTTGGACACCCTCCGACAATTTGTTTGTTTATACTCATCGGAGTCGGTATACAACACAATCAACGATCGCATAATGACAATAACACTAAACAGAAGATCGAAAAACATCACAATCATCCAAACATATGCACCAACATCTGCAGCAGAAGACGAAGAAATAGATACATTTTATGATGATGTACAAGAGACAAAAGATAGAACGACGAAAAAAAAACTTAAAATAGTAATGGGGCAATTAAATGCAAAGGTTGGACCATGAAGCACATGGGAGGAAAGACATGCAGTAAGGCCTTTCGATAAGGAACGAGAGAGGAAAAGGACTAGTAGATTTTTGCATAGACAACAAATTGACAATCACGAACACTCTATTACAAAAATAGCCTATACCAGGGGTGGGCAAACTACGGCATGCGGCTCGCCATTGGATATTTTGCGGCCCTCAAACACAGTTTTAAATAAACGAACGGACGTCACAAATGATTTTTTCCCATTAATATTACGCAGTAATCCATTGGAATTTTTATTCGTCTTTCCTATATATTAAATATTAAATATACAATATTTTTTCCAATGTGACATCATTTACATATTAATATATATATATATATATATATATATATATATATATATATATATATATATATATATACATATATATATATATATATATATATATATATATATATATATATATATATCGTCAATGAAATTTTACTACGTTCAATATTAGTGGTTAATATTGAGTAATATTACTATACTAGAATTGACGTAATTTGATTGACTGAATGTTTCTCAATGATTATACGTTCTCGGACGATATAATTTTATAAAGGTTGAAAATTGCCTTTTCACATTATAATTAATTGTTTTTAACTTTTAAGCATTATGTCGGGATGTATGTTAGTTTATATTAAAAAGATGTTTCATACAAAATAGAATATCGTTAAAAGCTGTTATAATTAATAATACATCGTGACAACAATAATGTATCGTCAGAAATAACCCCCACCCCCCAATATCCTACGAATGGAATGCGCAAATACTTGATTTGCAATCATTTTGCAGTGCCTGGGGAATTCCCGGTGTGTTTTAACAACCATCACGTTTGTAGTTTCTATTCCCAAATATCCGTATTTATATTGCAACCGAGTTTTCTAAATCTAAATAATTATATTCGTGCTGCAGGAAGCACATTTGTATTTAGTTCATTTTGCATCATTTTAATATATTTTTACTATAATGAATACATCAGAAAAAACGTAAGATTGAAGATGAGTGTCGGGTTTTCAAAGACGAATGGATTACCAAATATTGTTTTATGCAATTTGGCAACAAACCTGTTTGCTTGCTGTGTCACGAATCAGTGACTGTTTTTTAAAGAATAAAACTTAGAAAGACATTACCAGACAAAACATCCCAATTTCGGACACAATCTAACATCTGAAGAAAGGAAAAGAAAATGCATGGAGTTTGTAAAAAGTCTTGAGAAACAACAACTTATGTTTACAAAACAGTCTTCAATTCAAGATGCCGCAACAGAGGCCCGTTTGGTGTTGTCACATAAAATTGTAAAATACAACTAGCCTTTTTCTGATGGTGAGTTTATTAAGGAATGTTTACTAGATGCAAAAAACATTCTGTGTCCAGAACAATACAACAAATTTGACAGTATTACATTATCCAGAAGAACTGTGGTCAGACGTGTTGAAAAGATAGGTGAATATTTGTCCCTTCAACTTCAAGATGCAAGTAAGCATTTTTTGTGGTACTAATGTACAGGATAATGCTCAATTATTAGTTTTTATACGTGGAATAAACAATTCTTTTAAACTCTTTAAAGAGTTACTGAGTGTTGAGTCGATCAAAGACACTGGCCTCGATAGATTCAATGCTGTTAGTAGCTGTATTGAAAGAGCTGGGTTAATGTGGAACAAGATAGCCAGTATTACAACTGATGGTGCTCGTGCTTTAACAGGAGTATATATAAGTCTGTTAAAGTTGATCAATAATAGTATTAAGTCCGAATATCCTGACCATGTCATATTAACACTTCACTGTGTGATTCATCAGGAAAGTTTGTGTAAATCTGTTTTAAAAATTAAGCATGTTATTGACCCAGTTGTCAGTGTCATAAACCTCATCAGATCAAGAGAATTCAATCACAGGTAGTTCAGAGCATTACTAGACGATCTAGAAACGGAACATTCTGATGTCCTGTACCACAGTACAGTTCGATGGTTGAGTCCCGGAAAGGTTTTAAAGAGAGTATGGGCTCTTAAAGAAGAAATAGAAATCTTTCTAGAGATGAAGGGCATATAATGTGACTTCAATGCTAACATTGTTGATGCAGAGTGGAAGCTTGACTTTATATATGCCATTGAAATAATGGAAACGTTAAATGAACTGAATGTTAAACTTCAGGGCAATGGTTTGTTTGCACATGAAATGTATGTTCATGTAAAATCATTTCAAGCCAAACTCTCACTGTTTTCCAGACAAGTAAGTAAAAACATGTTTTGTCACTTCCCTTTGCTGAAACAACAAACTATTTCTGATGAAATGTGTACAAAATTCAAAGCTCAGTTAGATGTATTGGTTGAATAATTTGGAAGAAGATTCCAAACTTTCAAGAACTTGGAGCAGCACTTCAATGTTATCAGTTCTCCTCTCAGTGCAGAAGCTGATAAAGCCCCAGAGCACATACAGTTGGAGTTGCTTGAATTACAAGCCAATCATTACCTCAAGGAAAAATTTAAGTCTGAATGTTTGTTGGATTCCTATGGTTCTTTGCCTGAACAATCACTCCCAAACTTAAAAAAACTTAGCAGCTAAATTTTTGTCATTATTTCATTCATTCATTTTCCTTTTTCGTTGAAGTTAGCGCATAGGGCAGAGGTCATATCTCTCCAATTATGTCTGTTCAAAGCTATTCTGTGCAGTTCTTTGAATGAACAAGAATTGTAACTAGATCTGACTGTACGACAATCTCGCAATGATGACGAAGAGAAATCACACGTGCTATCTTAAATATTCGTTGTTGTAACACACTTTGACACAAAATAATTCGTTAGAATGAAAAAAGAATTGGAATGAACAGACTTCTGTTACACAAATCGGTCTGGACTTTAATTTGTTAGTTGATTAATCCAACGATCGACGGAATACTGTCATTATTTAGATCTATATATATTTGTGAACATGCATTTTCTTGCTTAAAAATCAACAAATCTAAGAATAGGTCTTTATTATGTGATTGCAACTTAAATGCAGTCATGCAAATTTCTACAAGTAAACTTGTTCCAGATTTCAAAGGAATTATAAAATCTTACAAGCAATCACATACATCTCAATAGAAATTAATAATATCAATAAAGTTGTAACTGTTGTGACTATGTGTATGGTGTTTATTTAAATCTTCAGTAAAACTATTGTTATGAACCCATATTGTAACTGTATGCAACATAATATTTTTCAAATATTATTAAAATATTTGCAAAACCTTTTATCCATATTAGAAAATATACTGTTATAGTGTAAGTCTGTTAGAAATGTAATTTATTTCAGAAGTTATCTACATTATGTAAAACTACCTTTCTTTACAATAAAAATATTTAATTGATTACTTACCGAGAATTTTAAACAAAAATATACATAATATTTTATGTGGCCCTCCAATAGCTTTACAATTTTTAATATGGCCCTCCGCACAAAAAGTTTGCCCACACCTGGCCTAGACGACTGTTCACGTGGACAGTACCAGTTGCCAAGGCAAAAATTCATATAGATTACATCTTAACCCATTAGATATGGAGATCAAATACTCTATGCACCAAGAACCTCAAGAGTGCCGTCTGCGACACAGACCACGAACTTCTCGTGGCGCAGGTAAAAATGACGCTTATAAAAGTTATACAAGGTGCTAGATTCATCCGCTTTGACATTAACAACATACCAGCAGAGTATAGCATTGAAGTTTACAACAAATTTGAAAACGTCTGGCAGTACAAGAAATATTAACACCCGATGAACTAGCCAACTAAGCAAGATGTATTCTTGTTCTGCAGCACAAAATCGTATACTCAGAAAAATTACCAAGAAAGAAAGCTACATCTCAGATGAAACTCTCAAACTAATTGAAGGAAGAAGGCAATTGAAAAAAATGAATTACACTGAAAATCACTGTAAATAAAAAGAAATAACCAAGAATATAAAGAATATAAAAAGTAAAATACAACTGGACAAGCATACATATATACTGGAGACCTGCAGAAAGATAGAGGAGATAAACATGTAAGGAAGAAATAATTCGATGTCCAAAGAGATGACAACTCTAACAGACGACATCCAGCCAGACAAACATGGTAGCACATTGTCAGAAAACAAAGATATCCTAGAAAAATGAAAAGAATATTGTAAGGAAATGTATGAGGAATGGCACATAAACAGGGACAATAACACCCACAATAACAGTGAAATATAACCAGAAATCTCCAGAGCGTGATAATATAACTACTGAAATGTCCCACACAAGAGGATAAACCACTATCACCATCTATCACACACTCTGCACCAAGATCTGCAAAATTAAGTGTGTCCCAAGGAATGGGTACGATCAGTCTAAAATACCGCTGCCGAAGAAGGGAAAGCTAACACTATGCACCAACTACAGAACAATTGTACCGATCAGTCACGCCAGCTATACAAGATACTCGGTATCATCATGAAAGGACTGCAACTTAAGCTGGACGAGAAGAGTAGATGAAGCACAGGCAGGTTTCAGATAGGCAAGAGACGTCAGAGACCATATTTTTAATATGTGGAGCATCACAGAGAAATGCAGAAATGTCGACATCTACACGTGCTCTATTGACTACACCAACGCATTCGATTGTGCACAGCATCACAAACTTTGGAATATCACGAAAGACATGGGTGTCCCGCTACACCTAATCATTCTCATAAAAACAGTACATGAAGACCAGCAAGTAGCCATGAGTGTAAATAGTGAACCATCTGATTGGTTCAGCGAGGAAAACTGAGTCAGACAAGAATGTGTGTATCACCATATCTTTTCAACATTTATGCAGCGAATATAATAAGGAATGTAAGAAATGATCAACATAAAAATAACTTCGACCCACTCAATATCGAAAGTCACGAGATACCAGAACTAAGATATTCTGATGATACAATATTGGCAAGCAGTCATGAATGTCTCGACCGCCTCATAAACACCATTAAAGAACACGGTGAAAAACCAAACATATTTCTGAATAGGAAGAAGACCTAGATTATGTCAAGCGGTAAAACCACTAACACATTTTCAATCGGTATCAAGAACAGCGAATTCGAAAGAGTCACTAGTTTTGAATACCTTGTTTCTCTTATCAACAGTAACGGTGAATGCTAAGAAGAAATCAGAAGGAGGTCGGTTATCGCTTCAAAGAAGCTTGTACAAATGAAAAAAATATGACTGAGCTGCTGCAAAAGAACAAAAGTAACATTCCTAAGTGCTTGGTATTCCCAGTGGCAATTTATGGGTGTGAATCCTGGACAATCAGCAATACAGTGGAAAATAAAATAGCAGCATAAAGACACACAATGATACATAAAAATCATCAGGATACCATGGACCAAATAAAATAACCACTGTAGCCATCTTGAGAGAAATAAATGTAAATGAAAACTGGCTAAACAGCATGAGGTCCTTCCAGAAAACTACAACATTATGGACACATCAAACGTCATGACGGCATAGAGAAGACCAAAATGGAAGACATGATAACAGGGAGATATATATATATATATATATATATCTTGTCTCTCTCTCATCTCTCGCTCATCTCTATCTCTCTCCTCTCACTCATCTCTCTCTATCTCTCTCTGTGCGTGCATTCATGCGTGCGCACATAGAGACATATATAAACATAAAAAAATAGCTTAATAAATATAAATATTTCACTAAAAATATTCAAATAGCCTCTGAAATAAAAATATGAAATACAATGTTATTTTTTCTTCTAAGTGCTACAAAAAATATCATGCAGATGATTTTGTATTTACAGAACATAGTAAACATATGCCCTCAAAACAAATAATTATATCTTTGTTTAATTCTGGAAAGAGAAACTTATGAAGCGTGTAAAGGTTTTATTTTGGGAAAATTCTCCTACGTTGGCCTGCAGCTATCCTGTCCAAAACGATTGAAAATGGAAATATGGTGGTTTATTGTAGAGTACAGTTAAATTAGGATTAAAGACTAATAATTGACATTGAGACTCATTCACAATTATATCCGTAGGCTTGGTAATTATTTCACTGACACACGCGACTACAGGCGTAAAATGTATTCGTACATGCAGGTATCTGGGGGCAATGCTTTAATCACTGTCTTCCAGGGGACAATTTTCTCTTAATGGGCTTCATCAGCCACAAATGGGACGCTTTAGGCAAAGTCGAGGATCCAGACGATATCATAGATAGAGACGACATGACCTGTAGGAACGGACTGGAAGGAAACAAGGAAATGAATTTGATTTCCGATGATGGACAATGAAAATGTGAGAAAAACTGATATCCCCGACAAATTAGTTCATCATTAAATTGGTGGTCATGATGCGAAAGATAAGAGTATTGAAGATATAAAAATGTTTAGGTAACATAGGAATAAGGAAATCATAAAAAAGTAACTTTGTCACAAGATACGATGAATTCAACCATACAGAAGCGACATATTTGCGATCAGTATGTTACAAAACGTGTAGAAGATCCATTTCAGATGATTGAAGGTGCCATCGTCATATTATTTATGTAGTAACACTGGGATGATTTACTGAAATTCTACTTAAACAAGAAACGAATACTCTTCAATGGAGATGCAATCTATCTCGCAGCCAATGAGCTATGCCACCACAACAAAAAGAAATAAATGACGTGCTAGATGACGTCCAGCAAGCAAAATATGCATACACTATACTAGATACACCGCCAAAGACGGATGTGTTAGGCCATTGTCGCAAATAAAACGGCGACACAACGCATTTCCATTCTCAGGACTACATCCTGCTGGACATCTAGTAGGACCATGGTCATGCTACAAGGGAGATCCAGCGAGAGTTTGAGAATGAACGCTGCATACTTGATACGAAAAAAAGAAAAGCGAAAATTAGTATTATCTATATGTTTACACACCGTTTATTTCTTTTTGAAGTATAGGGCCTTAAACATAACTCTTCCACGACTGATGTAAAATCTACAGATCAGTCAAGAAGAATTCCACGACTGATGTAAAATCTACAGATCAGTCAAGAAGACTTCCACGACTGAAGTAAAATCTAGAGATCGGTCAAGAAAGAAGAGTCTCTTCCACGACTGATGTAAAAGCTATAAATAAGACAAGAAAGAAATGCTTAAGAATCTATAATAGTAAATAATTCATGTTCTGTTACTTTTTGGAATAGAATTGATAACTAAATCTATGAACTCCATTTTCAATCAAGCACGTCTGATAACAGAACACACATTTCTTCTACAGAATACAGAAATCAATGATCATGGCAACAACAGCGTCGTGAACCTAACTCACAATAATCTATTTTATTCAAGTTTTTTTTTAAAGATTACTGCTCTGTTTCTTGTGCTTGTGAACTTGCCAGTGTTTTCTGAAAAAATAAATTCCACTTAAGTCGGATGTGCCCGGTCATGTGCGCAAATAATATTTCGACACAACGCAGTTCCATTATCTTGATTACATCCTGCTGAAAATTTACTAGGACAATGACACTGCAATAAAATAGATCCAGTGGGAGTTTGAGAATGAACGCTGAAGGAGAAGAATAGGGAGAACACAAATGATTGTGTATTATCAAACTAATACCAGTTATCACAATGTAGTCCATATAATGAAGTTCTTTGTAGTCTACTGATTTGTTACGACAGCTAAAGATTTGATATCTTGTAAAATCAGAGTCTAGTACATATGTATTTTTAAGCAACCCTGTAGATAATACAAGTTGATCGAGACCACACGTGAACCCTCGATTTTTTATTCTATATACCATGGATGTAGACATTGAAATATCAGTTGAACATTATAAACTCTCTGTATGTATATATACATATATGTAATTCCCTAATAACGAGTATACATAATAACGTTAGAACTTCAGGAACACTCGTTTTTGTTCAAACGAATTTATAAGACCGAAACATCAAACGTTTTCGTCGTACTTCTATTTATTATCACAATGTATCACAATGAGGATCGCAAAGGCAAGTAGCACTTTCGGCAGACTGTATGAAAATGCGTGACATAGAAATGGCATTAACATACAAACTACGCTGTACGTTTATTTGGCAGTGGTATTTCCAGTGTTGTTATATGTTCGTGAAACACGGACTGTGTATATGCAACATGTCAGGAAGCTCAATTACTTTCAGACAACTAACCTCAGAACGGTACTTTAATATCAGATGACAAGACACTATTCCGAATACCACTGTCCATGACAGTTCTGGTATCCCAACCATTGGCACTATTCTGATGCACACACATAGTCGTTGGCCAGGACATCATCTAGTAAGTATGTCAGATCACGCCTGCCATATACTTTTCTATGGTGAGTTGCATAGGGCATACGATCTCAAGGTGGCCAAAAGAATCGCTACTAGGACGCAATAGAGTCCTCCCTGAAAACTGTTCAAATAGACACGACATATAGGAGGAACCTGCACAAAATAGAGTTACATGGCGCTATACAGTCACAAAATGCGCAGTATCTTGTGATAAGAGGAGACATTTCTCAACTTCAAACAGTAACTTTCAAAAGCTGAGAGTTGCAAGATAGTCACGTGTAGACCAAATACCGTCTAAAATGATCATTCCATTTCCAAACTGCCCAAGGAAATTTGCACTTCGAATAGCGGGCTTATAATCAGGGACATATTTCTAACTGAATTGAAAATGTAGATGTAACAAATTGTCATCATCACTTGTGATTGACGAACAACATCACACTTTATATTATCTTATCATTATAAGTAATAATTTCGTACAATATATTTCCACTAATTTATATTATATTTTTATTTACAATTCATCATTTCGTATTCAGAAATGTAGATGCATATTATAATGCGAGCTATTTGAAAATGCATTGATATCACTCGTCGCCATGCCATAAGTAATCAACTGATCATTAGTGAGACAGATCATCTTTGAATTGACCAATCAATTACAATAATTCCCAAAGAACTATTACCTTGTGGAATTTAGGGACTTTAAGCAACTGCACTAAAACTAATATTAATAATCACAAAAGGACAGGTTTAGACGTTCAAAGGTCACAGATGATAGAGTTCACTGTATTCGGATTACCCCGTTTGTACTTTCACAGCCGGACGGCAGTAGAAGATCTTTCTCTGGATTAATGAGGCCTTCATGTGTTCCCTTTCTTGATTATTCTTGTGTTTTCCATTGGTCAATATTTAAATCAATATCAATATCAATAAAACCCATAACCCTTCAGGGTCGTAGGGGTACCACATTGGAAGCTTCAGCACACAGAGTCCTCCAGGGAATTCTATCCTCAGCGATGCGGATGAGTGTGGAAATATCTAGCCCTGTCCATTCCTTGATGTTGTCTGTCCATGTCTTTATTTGTCCTCCTCTGCTTCTTCCACCCTCGACAGTTCCCTGCAGTATTGTTTTTGACAAGGAATCGTGCCTGCATACATGTCCGAACCATGCTAGTTTTCGTCGTTTCACTATTGAAAGCAATGGCTCCTGGACACCTGCACACATCTCTACTTTATTTCTTACGTACACAATGGTCTTATGTTCCCTATAGGAAATTCGTAGAATTCTTCTGTAGCATTTATACTTGAAAGTCTGTAATCTTCTCTCCATGTCCGCAGTGAGTGTCCAACTCTCACAACCATACAACACAACGGAAAGCACCAGCGACCTATACAGTTTGATTTTCACTCCAACACTGACGTTGCTTTTCCAAATCACAGTTAGCCTTGAGAAGGACGCTAAAGCCATCTCCAGCCTTATTTTTAGTTCTGATTTGCATTTACCATCGCTGCATATACTGAATCCGAGGTATTTGAAGGTATTCACCTCTTCAAGCTTATGTCCATTCATCATGATATTAGTCTGTTTTCGGTCAATATTTGTATACTTGGAATCGCATGCCAAAAGTAACTAAGGTTACTTCAAGTGTATAAATAGTAACTGATGGAAAGCGTGACAATAATCAAAAACGTACCAAATGAAGGCCTGCTTGCTTTATGAAGTTAGGTCTTATAGTAATGTCGATGATCACGGTTCATCTCAACGAAGCGGTATCTCAACGAAGCGGTATCTCAACGAAGCGGTACGCCGCCTGTCGAGAGTTCCACTCAGAACACGTAATTTTAAAAGCGATTCCCATGTTTATCCGAAAACATCCACTTTTATAAACAAGACGTTGCAGGGAGGATTTGAAGCAGCAACATATTAGGCATGGAAAAAAACGGCTTCTAAGCCAGGGATGGAGTCACCTAAAATGAAAAACCTAAACACATCATCTACATGAATGAGAAGTGGTTTGCGTTGGTAAACTACGTAACGTGTTTATTTGAAACTGAAATGTCACTGGGGTGCATCTTATCTCGATTTCTCCTCCTGTCGGCTATAGACACGCTACTGTGGGATTAAGCCCATGAGGTAATAAGCAGTCAATTTAAGCACCATAATCTATTCCATTTTACTCGTACAAACGACATGTCACAAACTGCATCACAATCACTAACACAAAAGACGAACGGCATGCCTCATATAGGAACGCAGAAACAATTGTACTAGTAGAAAGCTGTTGGAATGTAATCATTCTTTGAAAATCTGTGAAAATTGATGTTGACAGATTGCAGAAGTAATTTCTCAATCTAGACAGTGTTACCGATTAAAACTAAAATCAAGTAGGAAATAAATGTAACAAAAAATTATTTAGCTTGACAGGTCCGTTCAATCGGCACTGAATCGCCTTGCAACTTAAGTAGATATGTTATCCGTACCTGACCAACAACTTTCTACTAATATAATTTGTACTGTGTTCCTATTTGAGGCATGGCGTTCATCTTTTATGTTAGTGATTGTGATGCAGTTTGTAACATATTGTTCGTAAAATGTAATAGACTATGATGCTTAAATTGAATGCTTATGTTTTCCTCATGAGCGTAATCCCATTGTAGCGTGTCTATAAACCGACAGGAAGAGATATCCAGATGAGATGCATGTGGTTGGTTAAGTACATAAACCCTATTTACTTGAGTTTCAATTGGTTTCCGTGTTGTTAGAACGAACTTAGTTCAATTCGGATCAAATTTTAAAGTTTTATCGATAAAACTATAAGAAAACAGATGTATGGAATAGAAGAACAAAATATTTTTAGTATGGACGTTTTTTTTTACAGTTCTGGTATACTGGCGATCGGTCATGGCCCAAAATGTTAAAGTAACTTTCAGGGCAATTTATGGTTTATATTGCACATACGTAAAAAAAAAGTAAAGTAACCCATAGCATTTATTAATGCCGTAGGGGTGTGAGATGTTAGCGATCTCACATTTCAGAGGCTCTGCAAATGAGGGCGGTAGCCATCTTCTCTTCCTCGCAGTTTTTACTTCCCGGATTAATTTCAGTACCCATTTAAGGCTGGGTCGACCTGAGAGCTGTTGCGATCTGAAAAAACATTTCCGCCTCAACTGGGTCACAAACCCAGCATCACTCATATGCGAAGCCAGTGTGCTAACAACTGTGCTACGCGGCTCCCATATGTATTGCACATAGGAACTCACAAACAAGCTCATACATGTAAATGAATTGCATAAAATGGATGTAATATAGGTCGTCATCACGTGCGATGGAAAACACAATGTATGTATCTCTATATGTATATGTGTGTGTGTGTGGCAAGTGTATCATTCAAGGAGAAATGAATACTACATGACGGCACGTTCTCAACTTATACAGCTGGTCAGCATCGCAGTAACAGCGGAGGAGGCAGAAAGGAAAAAAAACCTTCATTCTTAAATATGCAACTCCGAGTGACACGAGTAGTGAGATGCATTGTTTTGAGAATCGGAAAGATATTTGTAATACTCTAATCAGTAATAGGCGGTGTGATGATTTAGCTAAATGCACGCATTCGATGCCAGCAGAAACGTTATGTAGGTCCAGCCGTACACAATTGAGAAGAATAGATACTAATGAAAGGACAATGTCAAACTATCGCGTCATTACAAATAGTCATTGCAATGATTATAGTGATTAGTCCATTCAAATATAACATTAAATAAATGATCAGTTCATTACTTATAGAATCGCGGATTGTATCATTGTATTTTCAAATAGGAATTGGGAATTATTATAAGAAATGTGGATTAGATGTTACAGACACATATAATATGAATATATTGAAAGGTATCACACAAAACTACTAATAATAATGATCAGGTAGTAATCATTATGATATTTTAAAAAATTAATTTGTTAATGTTTTGGTGTAAGACCTTCGTTTGAGCAAAAAAGATAAAATACTAGATAGAAGAACAGAATAATAAAACTTATGTTTTAAATATATACTCTGAATACATTTTACACGGTTTTTTAAAAAAACACATTTTCAAAATATCTCTGCGCATATGTTTTTCTTTCATTCTTATATTGCACCATTTTTGTTCCAACAAAAGTTGGCTCGAAACGTGAACAGTTTGTGCTCCTATTCCATGTATTATCATTGTTTTTATGTTCTTGTTGTTAGCTGTAGTGTTGTATAACACATATTTATATTATGTTTTTGAACTTGTGCTACACACGGCCAACGAATGATCGTCTGCTCTTCTGGTAGATAGTTAATGAGTTTGCCTCTCTTTTAGAGAGGCGTGCTCCTTTCAACTAGCGGACAAAGTCCAAATAGGTGATATCAGGACAGACTACCATAAAATATTAGAGGTAACAGAGACCCCATAATATGCAACATTAATTATTAATAATCTAATAGTTGGATCTTCTATGACTGTCTGGTAACTATATATGGACTAGTAATCAAACAGTGCAGCCTTCAAAGTATAATGAATGTTCAGGTAAAAAGTAATATTAGTTATCTAATATCCATAGCTTAAGGCATCCCATAAGTGTTAAGCTGCCTAGGCAGTGGTTGACCAGAAACCGTCTGATTGACGTCACCTGCTCTGTAGCGATAACGACATTCCTCGACCTTCCCATAGTACGAGCCCTGGTATCCTACCCCCTCATGACTTGGTGAACAACGGACGTAATTTTTGTTTCAGACAACACCTAAAGGTTGAATTTAAAACTAGGATTTCCTGGTCAGCAGGAGCGTGACTTAATATTTAAACTAATCCGGTTACTTATGCATTTACCTATGTTCAGGTAATTTACTGATAGTTTACAGTTGTTTTATAAGATATAATTTACTGATGAAAAAGAATCATCAGACATTATTCTCACTGCTTAACTAAAGAGATGAAAAGATGTATGCTCTCCTAAGTTAGTTTTATATATGGTTATGTGTGTATGTTTATTTGTGTCTCTTTATATCTGTATGTTTATTTGTGCATTTTTAATTGTGTATGTTTATTTGTGTATGTTTTTTGTGCATTTTAATTGTGTCTGTTTATTTGTGTCTGTTTATTTGTGTATGTTTATTTATGTATGGTGGCTTGTTTAGAGTTGTTTTTTGGAGATGCATACACGTCCACAGAAATCACTACTTTCAATAATTAAACGAAGAAGACCCGTATTGATTGGTTCATGTAAGTGAAGATAATTCCTAGTCAAAAACAATCCTGCATGAAACAACACTGTTCTTTGCTGACGACCAGTGGCTGGATACGCGCCATTCAGAACAAAGATTTACATGCTCAAGTAAACACAATTCATGACACTTACACTAACTATGACGATTAACATTTACAGAAGTCGTGAAAATAAATGCAACACTATCAGTAAACAATATACAGATAGGTTATTATATATTATATAGAACAAGTGTAAACATTTTAATATATTGGCAGGTTATACACATCGCATGGCAAATCTCGGCTATGAAATCGATACACAAACTCAATACTAGGAAACAAAGCAATTTATCAATTGCTATCAATTGCGACGCACTCATCTATTCCTATGAAAAAGTCTAGCTACGGTTATTTTTGTATAATCGTTATATGACATGAACAATGATTGCACAATTTCAGAGAATGGTCGTTGTATGTCATATCACATGTGTCATATCACGTCACATAAATGACATATCACATTAGTCATATCACCTGTGTCATATCACGTGTCATATCACGTTTCACATATGTGTAATATCACACAGGCCATATCACATGTGTCATATCTCATGGGCTATATGTGTCATTTATCACATGTATGGGTCATATCACATATATCATATCACATGGGCCATATGTGTCATGTATCGTATGTGACAAATTATATGTCGAAGGCAAGGGATGTTTATAATATACGTCAATCATTTTTTGTTAACTGTTTGCCCACTTCTACTCCGTTGTCAACAATTGTCAAGAATTCAGAGACCACCCCTCCTTAATTATGTAAACAAATTTGTAATACCCTCCCCCACCCACTCAATAAACTATATGATTTGTTTCACATTTTTTCTGAATAATAGTTACATTTCCAAGAATTTTGACGTATACAAACCGTTTTGTTAACTTTTGTCAACCTCTGGCACGAACTAACAATAACTGTCCGAATTTGTGAACGCCATTCCCCAAGCTAATTGCAGCCATAATTTATGGACAGCCTCCAAGATAAAAAATAAAACAAGAGGCCACATACGGAACGTAGACATTAGAAGTGTCATGAGATAATGTCAATTATGTAATCTATAAAATGACACAGCGATATACACATAGAAAGATTACTATGCAAACGACAGGTTAACATAGATGAGGCCATAAGATCACCGCCTATCTTGCAACCCGAATGGCAGTTGCAAGGACACCGATGATAAGTCAAGACTTCGACTCTACAAGGTACATGAAACAATGTACAATAATTCATAAAAGTACAGTATAATGCAGCATTAGTAATATTATCATGAGTATACTAGTCACAAACAACTATACAAAGGGATGTAACCGAGATATAGAGTAAATAAATTGTCATTAAGGTGATTATTTCCCATACATGTAAATTTAATTCAAAATGATATATATTTTTTGAAAGGAAAATATATCCTAAAATGTTCGTTGATAAATTTAGACGTAATTAATTCAATAACCAATTGATATCACTGCAGCTACGATAGATGGAAACATATATCTACGATTTTCATATAGTCACGATATAGTGTCCATTTCCGTAGGTCGCGGTGATTGAGTTACCAGAATTGCGCTCACCACTTTTTTTAATGATTGCAAAGCTCAGATATAACCTAATTAGACAAACGTCCGCGATTGACTGAAACTTATCTCCCCATAATATGCACGTGTTAATTAACCTAAACGTGATATAGTTAGTGTACATTTACCTGTGCAGGTAAAAAATAAAATACAATTGCGGGTATACAAGAAATATAATTTTCACTATTAAAACACCAAACTTTCGCATATGTAAAATGCCACGAACTGTCAGAAACGCACTTGCTTATAACTTAAAGTTGGGAAGTGCAAATGAAGAGAAAGGTAATTATAAACGGACAACATTAAAAAGTTAACGATCACTATTCTGATTTATTATGATTAAAGATAACTGGTGTTGTTAGAAAAGTGTTTAAGAAAGCATCTCATCTATTGTAAAACAGGGACAACTTATACCTTTCGAACAAATGTAATTTATCAGGAAAAAGCTAATTAAAAACACAACAAGTCAATGCCAGCAGGTGGTATTTCTTACTGATGCTATGTCTGTCCTACAAGCCCTTGACAGTGATAAACTGCCAGACCTGAAGAAAGCCATGAGAGAAGTGAGCATCCAAAGAAGGGTAGTACTACAGTGGATACCATCCCACTGTAGCATATCAGGAAATGAAGAGGCAGACAGATTGGCAAAGGATGGAGCAACACAGGAACAAAAAGACCAAGAAATCCCCTACCAAGAAAAGAAGACCCTCAACAAAGCCATCAGGAAAGTCGACCACCCACAAGACAATTACCACTATATTGTCAGAGCAGAGCAGGTTACTATCTACCGCCTCAGAACAGGGCACAACAGATTAAACAGCTACTTAAATAGACTAAAATTGGTCCCATTACCACTGTGCCTTTGTGGGCAGGCAGCACAGACAGCTGAACATATCCTGCAAGACTGCAATACACTAAACCAGTTAAGGGAAGAACACTGGCCTACAGAGATGGATATCCACAGAAAGATGTATGGGAGCACTGAGGAGCTTTCAAATACAGCAGCTTTATTAAGAAAACAGGACTTGCTGTGTAGACATGTCAAACTCCAAACGAGAAGAAGAAACAGCAACACTTTAAGACGAGAAATATTGAATGTAAAATGTAATAAACACAGTAGAACGCCCTCTGGTATCACAAATAAATGATTGTATATAACATAAAATGTGGTTAAAATATATTCGAAAATGACGTATAATAAGTACATATGCGATACGTATATGTGTATCTTTCCAAAATGGCTTCAGTGTTGTGACCGTCTGTATAATTCTATTTTCAAATTTCTTTCTTCACTCATACACTTGTCGGATTGGCAGGCATGCATCACCATAGGGGACCTTCATTCACTTATGAATTCTTGTAGATTTTAACGCATGGTTAAGTATAGGATGCAACACGCTGTTCTTCCTCGATGCATGTTTTATTATATACTGAAACACATTATAATAGTCAACAAATTGCTAAATAACATTTATAACAGTGCTGATATTCCATCTGATTTGCTGCACTAATATTCATAGCCTTACCGAAGAAACCTCGTGCAGAAGAATTTGAAAACCACCGAACAATCAACCACATGAGCCAGATGACGAAGATTCTACATCTAGATTCTACATATAATCATGAGAGGAAGATGAGGAAAACTTAAAATCAGAAGATGCAGAAGAGCAATGTAGGTTTTTTTGGAAAGAAAACGTACAATAAATACCCTATATATATAATACGAAAATTGATGGAGAGAACAATAGAAGTACAAAATGGCCTGTACTTGTGATTCATAGAATATAGTAAAACATTTGACAAAGGTGAAGCGTTGAGAAATGATGAAAATGTTAGAAAAACTCAATGTTGAAGGGAAAGTTATAAATATAGTAATAAATATATATTGGAAACAAGCAGTTGCGATGAGGGTTGACAGCAATGTAGGAGAATTCCAAAAGATAGAGACTGGTGTCAGGCAAGGATGTGTAATGTCACTAGATCTTTTCTCCCTGTATACAAAGGATAGTATGCGAAACATAGAAAACATGCCAGAAATAATAGTTGAAGGTTACAATATGAATAATCTAAGATATTCTGACGAAACAGTTCTGATTACAGGGAGTGAACAAGAATCTCGTACTACGAGAATATATCAACACACTGTCGCTGTTGTAATGCCTGTATACGGTGTAAATGAGAGTAAAATAATACCACAGTTATAATGCCTGAAGACAGTGTAAATGATTGTAACACAATGAAACGGCTATAATGATTGAAGACATAGTGCCTAATAGTAATAGTGCCACAGTTGGAATGAATGAAGTCAGTGTAACGATGAGACGGTTATAATTACTAAAGACCGAGTGACTGATAGTAACACAATGACACAGTCGTAATGTCTGAATACAGTGTAAATGATAGTAACCTAATGTCACAGCTGTAATGACTAAGTCAGTGTAACTGATAGTACCATAATTCCACAGTTGGAATCACTGAAAATGGTGTAACTGATAGTAACACAATGAAATATTTGTAGTGACTGACGACAATTTAACTGATAGTAACAAAATAATTGTTTTATTTACGTGTTCTGAATAAAAATGTACGTTATCTCCATAAAAGTCCCAGGGCCAAAAAAACATATACGTCGATTTAATCAATGCAGCAGCAGAAATAGGGAATAAATGGTTACACAGGCTGTTTAATATAATATGAAACACAAGAAACACCAGAAGATTTGGAAAAACGTAGTAATAATACCTATTTGGAAAAAAAGTCAACAAAAGAGATTTCACAAACTACAGAGGTATTTCAGGTCTAAGACACACTGGACAAATGTTCTATATGATTCTAGAAAGAAGATTACGAGCATTCATAGAACCATATCTTGGCAACACTCCGTAAGAATCCGTAGGAACAAAAGCTGTACAGATGCCATTTTTACACTCAGACAAATGACAAACAAAACAACTGAAAACTACAAAGAATTGTATATCGTGTTTATCGACAAAGAAAATATTTTCGACATGATAGACAGACAACTTTGGAAAATAATACCACATGATGGAGCTTCACAACATCTAATCAACATGTTTAGAAGTAACACATGCAGCCGATGTGCAGTTAGAACAAGTGTTGGGCTGTCAGATAAATTCCACATACACTCTGGAGTACGACAAGGATGATTTCTATCTCCCTTGTTAGTCATCACATATATCGATTTTATATGTACAACTGTCAACACTAATGCAGAAGACAACCTAAACAACCATCTGAACGAACATATTTTTGTGTAGAAGATCAAGCAATAATAGCAACAACGAAAGAACAAATACAACAGCATTCTATCGAAAAATAGACTCCACACAACACGTAGGGACTTTAACATGGATAAAACACAGAAAAATATTGAGGTAATGCCAATCGCAGAATCAGAAAGAAACATCACTGTTATGATCGATGCTCATCAACTAAAACAAGTAAAGGAATTAATTTATCTTGGAAGTATCATATCATCGAATAGGAAAAACACCAAAGAATACACCATAGATGCAACATAGCAGATAGGACCTTGGAGCAGTGTCTCCTATTTTTCGAAACAAATATGTGAGCATGCACACCAAAAACTGCAGTATATAAAACAATCACTTTTCTAATATTGTAAAACGAGGAAACTAACAACAGAATAAAAAAGAACTTGTTACAACAGAAATGACTTGTCTACGAAGAATTACCGGAGTAACAATAAGAGATGGAATCCGACACGAAAACGTAAGAAGACTAATAAACACAATGCGAATTCTGGATTGCATCAGAAGACAACAGATTAAGTAATTTTCGCATGCTTCCAGAATACCACCAGACATTTCCCCTCAAAAGGTATTATTATACAGACACGATGTATACAAAGTTAGGGGTAGACCTTGAAAACAGTGGATTACAGAAATAAAAGCGTCAATGACAACAAACATTTATAAAACACCCAAAAAAGCTATCTTCAGAGAACTCGTCTACCCCTGTCGCAGCAAGACATAAAGTGGTACAAAGCGAAAAGAACGAAAGAAAGAAGATTATAAATAATTACAACATATCATGTATAGGATATTACTATTCAACTAATGTTCAGATTTTAGGCATAGCCAAGACATCTAATCGTCGTGAATACAATGAGGGCGTTGACATTTCAATCACGAGAAAGTTCAAGTGAATCTTGTATGTAACTGAGCAATCTACAGCAGAGTAGACTAGATTTGGGGCTGTGCATACATTACGTTGACAAGTACAGGGGTTAGGGTCTGAACATTTTTGACAAGTGAGAAGATGGTTTCACAAAAATTAGCGTCAATAATCGTGTTTTATAAATCAGTTACAATAATATTGCTATATAAATCAATTAATAGTGTTCTTTAAAAAAACAATGAACATCTAAAGCAAATTGCAAAGAAACGAGAGGCATGGAAATCTATGACACCTGCCCTATGTGCCGTCTTTGGCCCTAGAAGAATAAAAACAAACTAACTATATATCAATTACAGTAATAATAATCATCAGTTACCTTGCTGCATGCTATAGGTGATCGTAACTCTCCAAGACTCTCTGTCTCCGGTATTATGTATCAGAATCGTTGTTGTTTCCATGCTGTGCCAGGTTGTTAAATTGTCCAATATTTTCTCACGTTGTCGCCCTCTATCTATGTTGCCTTCAATCGTGCTTGATGTGACTATGTTCTCCAAACCTCCTTATCTCATAGCGTGGCCAAAAATGAAGATAGACTTTTTTTATATTATTAACTACAGCTCCATCTCGCATTTGACTCTTTCAACACCCCCACAATAGTTTATCTGACACTTCATGGTATTCTCAGCATTCTTCTGTAGAACCACATATCATCTACTGCTTATAATTTCCAAATTTCTTGTTTGTTTATTGTCCAAGACTCACATCCATATGTTAGTATAAGAGTTATATAGCACTGCAGAACTCTCTTCCTCACATCTAAAGACAACGTCATATTACACAATATATCTTTCATTTTTCTGAATGTTGTTGTTGCCTGCCCTATTCTGCTTCTGATTTCTCTTTAGCTTCTTCCATCTGCTGCAATCGTTGTACTTAAATATTTGAATTGGTGGACCTGATATAATACTATATCATTCATTCTGATCTTGCAAACTGTGGTAATAACCATTACTTCTGTTTTCCTCATGTTTAGGGATACGCTGTCTCCTTACGTTCTGTCACTACTACATTAATTAATTCGTGAAGGTCTTCCTCACTTACATAATAAATTAATGAAAAAATAAATTTAACAAAAAAAATAACAAAAAAATTGCATCACGAATGTTTGAATTAGAAACATTTTTCAACAATCTGAATAAGATCATTTAGATTTTTTGTACTTTTTCGGCTAATATTTTTTTTTGTGCGGGGGGGGGGGGGGGGAATGGAGAGATATATTTTAAAATATAATTCAATGAGGGTGGTTCTGATTTTTTTCAAGTTGTCGACATGGGGGAAGGGATCCACAATTGTAAAAAAAACATTGTGAATGTATGCTATGGATTACCACTGTACCAGTTAATTTATTGAATAAATTTGTTTCTTAGACAAGGGAAAGTAATGTTATATTTACAGTTTTAAAAAAAAAATGTTGATTACTTCCCTTTTAGTTTTTTTTTTTCAAAGTGAATATTTCATTGCTACGCTGAATCAATTATTACTTATCTAAACAAGATGTTTCTGTTGATTTCTCTCTGGTACATTTCACTAGTTCTACAAATAATTATTATATTGTCTTTTCTGTGCGTTTGTTGTGAGGAGTCGCTTAATTAAATGACGATCCGCGTTCTGGTGTAAGGCATGTTTGGTCGCTTGTTATCATCCTCATCGGGTAGCATATCAGAACAGAATTTAGAAGTCATTATATCCTTTCACAACTTCGGTCTATCTTAAGTCAGACCGCTTCTATTATCGCTTCCTGCTTCTATTATTGCCATGTTCAGGTGGTCTTTGATTTCTTGCGTTCATCTTCTTCTTTGTCTGCTTTTAGTTCGTTTCTCTGGCATCATCACCTCCATTATAGTCATGTCTGGGTAATTATGTCGATTGATATGGCAAAAATATGTTAGTTGTTTTCTGGAAAGAACCATGGTCGCTTGTATTTTGTAATATTATATCACGTATCAGAGCGATGGTACCAACGAACAAGATGACATGAGCAACAAATTTAACGAACTATTCTTTGCAGATGAGCTAGTACTAACAGCGACATCAAAGGAAAAATTGCTCCATACAATATGTCAACAATTCCAAATTGTGTGATGTTACCGAAAGCCATTAACAGTTCATTATAATTGTGACCGAACCATTTAAATGCCTGTTTTTCAATATATTTGACCATAGACGTTGTTCCAACAGTTCTTGTAATCTTTTCATTCATGACATGATCTTTTCTTGTTCTGTTTGCTGCTTTTCTTAGACATCTCATTTCACATGTAGTAAGCTTTATCTCTTGTTCTTTACTTAGTCTCCATGTCTGACATTGGTAACACAATGTTGGTATGAAGGTTGAATTTATGATTTCTCTTCTGGTTTCCTTCAGGATAGATTTGTGTGCCATTATTTGTGCAAGTTCATAATTTACACAGAAGTCTTTTTTAATTCAGAGCGAAAATAAACATCGTTTATTTGACAATGTATACAAGAAAAAATTGCAATAAGCCCAGTTTCAGAGAGGATATGTGTTCCATCAAGTAAAAACATGTCCAAAGAAATGACACACTGGAATATCGACACAATATGAGTAATTTTTTTTTAAATTTGTTATGCAATGTGTATAATAAAACACAATAACTTCCAATACATATGATTAGTCAGTTCATTCACATATCTTGTGGATACCCTATTATCCTCTCGCAGAACCCAGTTTGAGAAACGCTGCTGTAATGTCTCATATATTATGTTCCAAGTAACGACAACAAATTAATGTGGAAAGTGTCCAGCACTGACGTTATATAGTTGTGTTCGATGTATAATCATCATCATTTGCCGTCACTTTAGTGAATATTAGCCTGTTGATACTGACATCTAAATATAGTATCAATCAATCAAGTTCCATGCTGAGTGTCGTAGGCAATCACGCTTCTCAACAGATCTCTGTCTCTTGTGTTGTTGGTAAGTTCATTTGGTGACTACTTTCTGTGCCACAGTGACTCCCATCCAGAAATGTCTCTCTTTGTCTTCCTCTGTCTCTTCTGGTCTTGATATTTTTAGTGGTTCATTTACGTTTTACTCTTTTCTCATCACATGCACTAAACATCTTGATTATCTGCTTCAAAATTTCGCTAAAATTTGTCGTTTTACTCCAGTATACCTGAGAACATCTACATTCGTTTTATTGGATGTCCATGAAATTGTCATCACTATTCTTATAAACCACATCCCAGTTGCCTCTAGCTTATCTTTGACACTTTTGTTTACTGCCCATGATTCGCTTCCGTAAAGAAGGATTGGCTCAATATAACATCCTAGTTCTCGAACTTGTGTATCATTAGATATTACTCCATTGCATAGAATGCTTATTATTCTTTTAAATGTTGATTTGGCCTGTACTATCCCACTCTTTATGTCATTTCAGCACATGACATCGGATGTTAAAATAATGCCAAGATACTTTTCTAAATCTGCATGATTTAATTTTGCATCTATGATAGTAATACTGTATTTTGGTTGTGTGTAATTTTTTGAAACAACCTTTACTTCTGTTTTCTTATTGTTTAGATTGGAGTCTTTGTTTTCACTTTCTTGTATTGCCATGTCTAACAGGGCTTGAAGTTCTTGTATGCTTCCTACAATCATAAATGTATAGTCAGCATATCTTACCTACAATCACAACTGTATCGTCAGCATGTCTTTCCTACAATCATAACTGTATTGTCAGCAAATCTTACCTATAATCATAATTGTATAGTCAGCATATCTTACCTACAATCATAACTGTATATTCAGCATATCTTACCTACAATCATAACTGTATAGTCAGCATATCTTACCTACAATCATAATTGTATCGTCAGCATGTCTTTCCTACAATCAGAACAGTATCGTCAGCATATATTAGATTATTCAGATTGTAACTTCTAACTTGTTAAAATATTATAGCAGAATTTAAATATCACTAACGATATAACTGATGTGTTGCTGATCCAGCTATTCATGGGTGCATACCATTTGACAAATTGTTATTCTGTGATATATGTATGTGTTTTTGAGCTGTTGCTTTGTTTCATATTGGGCAATACTTTTATCTGACATTGGATGGAGAAATATAGTTCTAATATCATCCAGTGTTGAAAATTCAAAAATGGTGGTGTTTGTCAGTTTCGTAAGGATGTGTGCACAGCCGGGACCCTGAAGTGTGTAATCTTGCATTTTGTTCAGATGATTGTTAAACTGCAGATGTTGTTTGTAAAGTAGAAATATGGCATAGTACGCTGGTCTTTAAGAGTGTTTTTAGTGTTTTCTTCGGTTACATTAAGAGACACAACGGCATTAAAAGAGTGTTACTGGAGGGGATATAGAAGGCAACATGGGCAAAGACCGCCCAAGACACCGTTGGACAAAAGACATTCAAGAATGTCTGCCCATGTCATTAAAAGAGGCAGGAAAACATTCTCAAGACGGCGGAGAATTCAAGAAATCAAAAGGGAAGACTATGTTCTAGAAAGAATATATCATCTCATGATGACTCTGGTCTTACCTGTCCAAAAGGTTGATGCTGCATTTTGGGTTTTTTGTTGGCCATGTATTTGTAGATTTCTCTCCCAGTGTTTACCAAAGTCCATCTGTTTAGCCAAGTTTCTTTGTCACAGATTTAAACATATATTTAACTGTTTGCATGGTAACTATTGTGTACGGTTGTCTTGTCTTGCCCCCTTCTTTGATTGTATCTGACTATCAAGAAACCACTGCATATCAATATTGACTTCACAGTGGGGGGGGGGGGGGGGGGTGAGTAGCCACTTGGCGTAGTGATCAATGTAACCTAGTTCGGGGGTGCACAATGATATGCATTGCTCTATTGCTATCCCAGGGTTAGCAGATAACCAAGATCCTAAATACGTTTGAAACAGATTGTCACGAAATTCGTGAGAAACAATTTGTCTAAAGCTTTTCGGAAAGTGTCCGGGCATTAAAGACCGAGATGGAATGGGAATTGTGGGCACCAGATAAACAATATCTCTGAAAAGAACCTCTCGGTCCACGCAGCCAGAAGACTGTCACATGACAGTTAAATATAACGGCTGGCTTGGAATGTGAGGTTGTCATGTCCAAAAGTTCACTAAGACAAACACAGTGGAAAGTCTTCACAGAAGTATAATGCACCTTTTAGTACACGCAAAGGCAACACAATGCTACATGGTAGCGCAATGTGTAAGAAAGAATATGTTCATGAACCAACACTAGTTCAACATTACTTTTAGAGCAATTTCTTTTATTAAAAGAGACTCAAATTCGAGATAAGATTCAGTACGCACGGAAGCAGGGGACTATGACGTATAATTACGCTAGAAAATTTCACTAATTGCGGAACCCCTAATGAGAGAGAGATGTAGTCGAACCACGTCAAAACACCGCTCACTATCTCCGCTGCAACTGGCGCCCATAGAAGAATTGTGACATATAAAGACCAAGAATACAGTGAGTGATAAATCGTCACGATATAGAGCAGACACTCAATTTTTTTTTCTTTGTAGCAGATAGAAAAACCGTTACAAACAAGGGAAACTCACCAGAAATATAATCATGCAACAATCGGATGTGCTAGACCTACATAACGCAAATGAAGCTATATTATAATATACGTCACGCTCCCTGTCGGAACCCACACGAAATGTGTAACTAGCTCAGGCTTATAATGTACAACATTACAGAAATAAAAATGAATATGAGCTATCGATAATGAACAAGTTCCCCATGTTTTCCGTCTCAGTAACTAACTTAGATTATTGTGTCAGTCACAGTTATATTTAATTTGTTCGAGTTGTTAGTGCAGTAGAGTAGAAACGGTGAATCAATCACATACGCTAAATGATCACGGGAACAATATCCAGCGTAACACATTCTAGAACAGTGCTACAGGGCTATAGTCGGCGCGCGAATAATTTTGATTATTCCCTCCGGTCGATTGTAAAATATTATACATTACTTTCTATTGCTAAACTATATTTATATAACAATACATAGGTACACAGAACACAATAAAACAATACTTAGGTGTAAATGAAACCATTAAATAATACATAGGTACCAAAAATACATAGGTACAAACGAAACATTAAAACAATACTTATGTACACAGAACACAATACATATCTACACATACAACAATACATGGGTACACATACAACAATACATAGGTACAAATGAAGCAATAAAACAATACATATGTGCAAATAAAGACCAAATACCCAGATCAGAATTTGGAAAAAGTCAGAGAATAATACTAAATGGTACAGCGGCGTGCACACAAGGGTAAATTATTTTGTCAAATCTCTAACCTCGCAAATTTGGTAGTGTTCGGAACTTATTCATATATCGATATCATGGTAGTTGGATTAATTGACCCACGTTCTCCATTATTTGTACAGTCAGAGGCTCTGATATAATTACATTTGATTTATATTCTAGGTTGAAAGCTGCGTAGGCCTACGTTACCAAATGAACACTCTTTTTTAGTATGACAAAATTCAGCACACAAAGAAAATGGCGTTCGAGCCTTTGGTAATGAAAAGGCATAAACCAGTGAACGGGATTTGAACCATGTCCGTTCAGATCGCACATATTCACCTCAGAACTTTACACAACATGTTTTCCCAAATCTACCAGCTGGGATCTCTAAAAATGATGCGATTTGGTCAAGAATTTCAACGTGTTTGTTCTTGGTCCACTATAAATATAGAGTCGACCGGCTCACAGATCTCAGCAACCCATACACTTTCCCCATTTATTTAAATTTGTTCTAGAATCACAAATATTTAACATTAGTAACCGCCAGAAACAAATATGTAGATTAAAACACCAACATAACACTATTCAAAACTATTATTATGCCAACGCTATGCTACCAAACCAAACATGGACAACGACAGCAAAAGGCAGACGTAAACTAAGGACAGCTGAAATGGCATGCGTGCGCAGAATCCTGGGAATATCGGTGAGAGACAGAGTGAGACATGAGGACATTAGACAAAGAACCAACACCACCTCACTCTTGGAGTATATTAAAAGACAACAGATCAAATGGTTTGCACACATCAGCAGACTACCACCAGCCAGCATACCACAGCAAGCTATGCTATACACATGCAGTGAAAGCAGACCTAGAGGCCGACCTCGAAAACAATGGACCACCGAAAAAAGGGGCGACAAATTCCACAATATACTCAGCACACACGAGGGCCATATCCAGAGAACTCCAGAGAAATAAAATTAAGAATCACTAAGGATCTATTATATTAGAACATAATAACATCATGATAAAAATGAGATTCAAAGCAGATCCGTTTATATGGCACCTATTTGCCTTGCAACTTAAGTTAGTACATTATCCGTATTTTAATAACCCGCATTAATATGTTATTTTTGAGTCACGATTTCCTTCGTGTTTTTCTCAAGCTACTATGAGTACTGACCGGTTGATCAGTATATAACCAAAAACATACAAAGTGCACAGGTATGTAAATTCCTCAAGAACCACAAACAATTCTAATGAGAAGTTGTGGCAACAGTACGTGTTGTCTATGGTTTGTAAATCGACTGAGATATATTGTTATATATAAGAAATTTAAATCGTGAAATAAAGATCAGTGAATATTTAAAAATAAAAGAGAGATCACACATCAGTTTCACATAGAACAAATACACAGAATCAACGTTTCCAATAATATTTCTTTATCAAGATAGGAAAAAAACCTACTTAATGGAATAAAATAAAACGAAGACTACATGCCATTGATGTGGTATAAGCTGGCATGGATAGAACAACACAGAAAATACGTAGAGAGAAGAAATGTAACACTGGAAATATAACTAAATATAGAGAAAATAAGCACACAAGGCAAACACAACGTTAAAAACAATAATGATATAATAAGGAATCATAGTATGAAAACCCGTAGCTGGATCTGAATTTTGAAGATGTGTTCTACAAATATTCAGTTCGGAACTTCCGTTGGAAACAAGTTAGCGGCAGAAGAAGAAACGATAATAATGGAAGATTATAATGGAAGATGATAATTTAGTTAGTTAGTTGTTTAGTTTAGTTTAGTTTAGCTTAGCTTAGCTTAGTTCAGCTCAGCTCAGCTTGTTTAGCTTAGCTTACCTTAGCTTAGCTTAGTTTAGTTAGTTAGTTAGTTTAGCTTAGCTTAGCTAAGTCATCGGATCATCATCACTGCAAACTGGACACACCCATAGTTGCTGCGATCTCTTCTTGAGTGTATTCGCGATTACACTTCTGCTGACAGTACCAGTCCTATGCTAGTTGACCATCATTTTTTCTGCGCCCTCCAACATATTCACTTCTAGCAACACCGCATTTTAACCCCTGATCGTTAATACTGGCCATTGAAAAGGAATCATCATCCACATTAGTCTTACTCTCGCGTGCTACATCTCTTAATTAAGGAGTTCAAAACGTCAGCGCGATCCATTTCCCCATCGCCCTGTGCCACAATCGCGCATGACCCCAATTGATCTGCTCTTTCATTGCCTCGAACACTCACATGTCTCGGCACGAAAATAAATGTAACCAATTTCAGCCTCGCCTTTCTCAAAGCCTCAAAGACGATAATTGTGTTAGATCAGTGTTCTCCGGTTATCGATACTCGTGTAATGGTGCTATAAATATTAGAATTTCAAATGCATACAATTTATCAAATTAACGGACAGATTGTCTGCGACATATTTATTTATATTCTATATATACTAGCAACAATTAAAAACACTTCAATATGTTTTCACATGAGACACTACACCTGTTGAATTTAAATAACGGAAACTATTTCTGTCCATATTTGGAAATCATTTACTGAATCAAATCTGCAGTATTTGTTAAAAATAAAACCATTCAGAACTGGATTGTAAGCAATTGTATACGATTGTAAATAAGTTCATACTTTTACTCACAGTCATCAAGTCATTAATATCGTGTGTCCCCAAGCAGCATCAATGCAAGCTATTTGTAGAGTTTCTATAAAAAACTTTGGGTTATGACGTTCCATTATGCAATGACTGCTCACACAAGATCGTTCACATTGTTGATGTCATGATGCCATGTAGCTTCACCTTCAGATCTGTATCTTGAGATCATATTTTCGTTCTCAAGTCATGGAAGTGTGGACGCGCCTGCTCACACAAGATCGTTCACATTGTTGATGTCATGCTGCCGAACCTTTCTCTTCAAATCACCGCAAGCGTATTCAATGGTTTCATGTCAGGAGAATTTGCAAGCTAATGAAATACAAGAAAATATTGCTACGCTAAGAAGCTCGTGGCTACAGTAGCAGTGTGAGGTATAGCGTTGTCGTGAGGAAATATTCCCACATATTAGTGATTATGTAAGAAAGGCATAACGTCAGGTTGCAGCAATGGCGTAGCAAGGTGGGGCGGAGGTGCGGACCGCCCCGGGCAGCATCATCGGAAGGGCGGCACATTTATTTTCGTCCAGTCTTTCACAATCACTGAAATTTTTTTTGATGTCATAGAGGCAGAAAATTATGATTCCGCCCAGGGCACCATTGACCCACGCTACGCCACTGGGTTGCAGTGCTTGACAGCAGTGGTCACGATAACTGGATAACTGTGAAAACATGAAGGGAAGTACGGCACTCATGGGAGAATAAAACACAAACATGTACGCTTCCACCTCCACATCTGTTTATGTTTTTCAATACTACACACGCCGACAAATCTTTCTGCAGGAGCATGTCAGATTCAATTTGTCCTTTCTGCAAATGAGACATTAAACCAGGTTTTTATCAGATAATATCGCAGATCTCCACTCAGCCATCCATTTTGTGAATATTTTTTTTGACCATGCCAGTCTGTTGGTACCTTGGCGTCTAGTAAGGATATGATCAGTGTTAGGTGTACCCTTTTGCAAACCAGAGGACTGACGCCTACTTCGAATAGTGTTTACGCCAATAAGCATTCGAATTCCACTTGTATGAGCTGCTGTCTGAGTTGCTGTTTTGAATCGGTTGTTCTGATTCATCAGTACAATATGACGATATTGAGCTAGTGTTGCCGCATTAGGTTGACCAGGTCTGACGTGGTCATCGGTGGTACTTGTAACCAAGAATCGTTAGTGCAGCCTTACTATAGTGAACTGGTCACAAATGAAATGTCTGGCAATTTCTCTGCTCGTCATTCCACTGACAAGCATACCAGCAACTTACCATCACTCGGGCACTTCAGTCCAGGCATGAAACATAAGTAGCAGACTTTTTATCGATAAAAAACAGATAATGCCTTTTACTCTCCCAAACTCTTCCAAATCTTCTTCTGCGATTAGTTTCCTATGCTCAGAAGTCTATACAGGAAGGTGGGCCTCCTGCATGAATTTATTCGTCAGCAAGAGATCCTCACGGTTGCCATGTAGCTTCACCTTCAGATCTGTATCTTGAGGTCATATTTTCGTTCTCAAGTCATGGAAGAGTGGACGCGCCTGCATGTCTATGGACCCTTGAACATGGACATTGATCACGTTGCACATCCTTTAGTTTGTGGAGATTTACTTGTAGTCTGCGGTACCCTTAACGGAGCCTACACATTCTGGTTTGCTGTGATGTGCTCAGCTTTAGAATGGGGTTATGTGGAAAGTTGATGTCTGTTATCTGAGACCATGTGTGTTTGTATTATTTTTAATGAGTTTTTGCTTTAGCCAGTGATATTTTGTGACGGAATTGCTCATATTTTGCACCTACTTTTGCCAGTTTGTCAGCTGTCTCATATCCTGAAATTCCACAGTGTGCACAGATCCTCTTCAGCGACGACTTTGTTGTTAGTACACAGTTGATTTAAAAGTTATACAATTATTTATGTTAGATCTGCGGGTTCATTTTGGATGGTGTGGAGTAGACATGCAGTCGCACAAGAAGGGTATGTAATCTCTTTTGAGTATGTGTTCATCTTAAGCATTTGATGCTTCTAAGATTACTTGCAACTCTGCCCTATAGTTTGTTGTTAATTTTCCAGTATAGTTGAAGTAAAATGAAGCAAAGGCGGTCAAATAAAAATAAATGGGCATGCAATATTAAAGAGTATACATCTCAAGATTTGTCCACACTCATGGGCATCGTTGAAGATAGATATCGCAGGAGGTTTCTGTCGTTTGATGCATCCAATGTAGTACCTGAAAGAACCAGACGGGTTATGGGTTTATGAATGGATGGATGCATGTAACAAATTCATAACATTCGGCATGTAGTTAACAATAAATATTTTATTGTAGTCATTTCTAAGAAATATTTACCTGATCGGCCTGGATGCTCAGGTAGATGGGGTTGAAATCGAACTGTGTACACATGACGTCCCAGATGGGACTACTAGCTCTAAGACACTGAACAAGACAAATGCGTGCACTAATGTACATTTAATATAAAAACAGTTATCGTATATCTGGAAATACAAAGTGTGTCTTCTTGAGAAATTACAGCCACAGACTGCCTAAAGAAGCACGCAATCCTGACAATTACAATAAGTCCTTTCCCAATAATATCTTGTAACTTGACACGCAATGTCCAGAGAAACACCATTACGTTATGTAAATATGTACACATTATCTGTCCAGACATAGAATGAGAATAACAACTATGTTATTGTTAAGATAAACATCATAATATGGCTTGATATTGTTAACTAAATGTGGTTTGCATAGTATGAAAATGACATGTCTAATAACATGTTCTTTTAAGATGCATGTAACCTTGGATAAAACGATGATTGGATGAAATGGCGTCCATGCACAGGTCTAGTGAGATGGGACGGAGTGATACAATATAATCTAATAAAAACTATAATACAGTTTCCTCGATTATAATTGGTAACATGTTAGAGCACTTTAAAACGTATTGCTCACAGATGCAATGCTTTTGGTTGATTTGCTTGTTAACTCTCCAAACACTTGACTGGATTTCTCATGTTGTTTCAGCTTGTGAGTGTTAATGAATAGTTCAACCGATGGTGAGGATAGACTGCACTGTATTTAGATTACCCCAAATACACTGCGCCCCTCTAAACGAAGCAGCCTGCCGAAAGTATCACTCATAATATGTAACTCTGTTGTTTCAAGTTTCACTGGGATATCCGAAAAATCCATTTTATAAATAAGACATCGCGAGGATTCGAACCCGCAACATTTTGATCACAACGTTCCCGTTTAACAACTACGCCAGTGTAATCCCCTATAGAGTTTGAATACGGTATACTGCCGTTTTGATTGAGCTATATTGCATATTTCACCCGATTTATACATGATCACACTGTAGTATATATTAATGTTACCTCGTTAAGTTATCATATATATTCAAATTATAGAAATATTGAAGACTTCAGACATGACTATCAGGTTGCATGCTGCGCAGTAGGAAACTCTTAGCAAACAACATGACCTTAGAGTGAGACTTTTCTCGCGTGGAAGCCCCACATTACTTCGTACTTATAATTACGCTTGACCTTCGACAGCACATATGACATTTCAACAGAATTAATTAGGTTTTCATTCGTTCCGTTTCTTCATTATTATCGTGTTTCTTGTTGGTCACTGTTTATATACTTGGAGTCATATGTCAAAAAATAGCCAAGGCGACTCCAAGTATATAAATAATTACCAACCAAACACGACAATAATAATCAAAAACACGCATCTCTTTCCCCTACTACCTTGATTTGTTTGGAAACTTCACACCATGGACAGTCTTTGATAGTATCCAGCCTCGTCTTCTTCTTCTTAATCATGTAGTCCAAAGAAATGTATTCTGTTAGAAGTCTTTATTGGAGGCGGTGATGTTTTACCACAGCTGAATAGGATACATGTTACGAAACATCACACATCTATGTGAGTTGTAACTTGACTTTTCTACCTGCTTTTCATTGACTAGCGGCATGCAGTATGCCCAAAGTGATGAATGAACAGTAGAGTCAGACTAAATGAAACACTCAGCACGTAGGACTATACTGCAGAGTTACAAAAAGACAAATAACAAGCTGGGTAAACACCGTCAATGATACTGCACAAAAACAGATAATTCAATCAAAGCGGCACACATTGCAATGAAAGGAAAAAAAACATTGTAATTGCATTTTTTCCTGCTCCACTTCACGGCACAATGGATACATCCACACGGTAATAGATGCTAGATATACTTACAAAGTAGCTCTTTCAACAATTCAGAACAAGTATGCGTTACTTGGATTAGAACTATCGTTCACTGGAACACAAATCATGCGTTCACTGAACAGCGCCGGACAGTGATCGCGACACGTTTAGTCAGGATCAATTATATTTGTGAAGAACATATTTCTAGATCATGGCATAACATGAATTTATCTATACAACCATTAACAGTTGCGACTTACGGATGAGCAGCTCTGAGAAGTTAAACGATATTACAATCGGACAGGATGATATATTATATGCGTTATTGAACCGGATTAACACGAATCACATTTCAGAGTTAATCTTATATGTGGGCATTATCAAGTAAAATATGGAGTTACGAGACTAGCGTTTCAGTAATTCTCTGCTTACATGGCCTATGGATATGGCCCTACAAAAAAATCACAGATGAAAAATCTAAAGCAAGGGGCAAACAGAAAAAAAAATTGCAACTATTAAGAAAATATATTTTTCCAATTGCAACATATGGTTGTAAGACGTGGGCAATGAAATATGCAATGGAGAAAGAAACTGTCAGGATTCGATTTTAAATGTTACAGAAAGGTGGTAAGAATAGCATGGACAGAAAGATGAACTAACACAGTCCGCAAAAAATGAACACATGGAAAGACTCGCTTCTCAAAACTATCAAAAATATAAACTAAGCTATTGCTGATGCATAAAGAGACACAAAGGTTTAGACAAATTAATCATGGAGGTCAAATTCCAAGAAAAAGAACAAGAAGAACAAGACTACGATGGGCTCTTGACATCGAAGACCTTCTGAACATGACACTGAACGAAACCCGACTACTTGCAAAGAACCGAGAGCCTTACATAGTGGCTGTAAGGGAAAAGTCCTTACATAGTGGAAGTAAGGACAAAGTCGTGTAAATAATACGTCACATAGTTAGACAGGTCTATGGATATGTTTATTATGTGGCAGAAATGACAGTGAACCCGTCTCTTAAACTCAACTCACAAATTAGCTCGTGGTTCCAGCGCAACTTCCACATTGTATATATTGTACAGCGACACATCTGGCCTTGGAACGACAGCTTAAACTCCCACCCCTACGCTTAACGGCAAATGTGAATGCGATCAACAATAGACGATATATAAGATTGTGTGTATTTGTTTCCGCCTAAAATTAAACACCAGTTAAATAGTAACGTCCTATACAGGATATGCTTAAAGAGTCGTTAATTTGTTTAGGGATTGACCTAGTATCAAAGAGAAAGAGAGTGAGAGGGGAAAAAAGAAGTAATAAGAGAGATTCAATAACGTCACATCAACATTGACCGAAGTACGCAATATATTTTCAGGAACAGCTACATGTGTGTTCCAGTGAACAATGGTTCTAGCTACAGTAAAGCCTCATTCATATTTGAAATAGCCAATGCACATCAAAATACTCTCAACCGGCACAGAGCACTGGCATTATTGTACTCGGGTTTGTGTCCCCAAATGTTTCTTTATCTTTCTCAATATAATACTCAGTTTCATATACACGTACTTTAATATAGCACTTAATTTGATATAGCACTTAATTTGATATAGCACTTAATTTGATATAGCACTTAATTTGATATAGCACGTAATTTAATATAGCACTTAATTTAATATAGCACTTAATTTAATATAACACGAAGTTTAATCTAGTACTTTATTTAATATAACACTAAACTTAAGAGCTTAATTTCGGACTTCGTTGAATGCTAAAATAGAAAGTCGCTTGCTGTGCTCAGACTGATTAAATATTCTTGAATCATGATTTTTGATTCTTTTTGATTCTTGATCAGAAACTGGCCTCACAGCACATGGGGCATTCCCATAAGTGATCTGCTCTCTGTTCCAGCAGCCATTCGACTCGATGGTGTTTCGAGTCTAATGCTACCGAAACAGACGTCGACATCAGGGCACAACTCTGGCCCTTGCGACAGGTTACTTTGTAACTAGTTCAAGCACAACGTCGGCCTGTCGGAACAACATGGTAACTGTTATCGAAGGTTACGACTATGGGATTGCATAGCTGACGTGCCATGAAGCTTCTATAAGAAGATAACATCAACATAACGGCATGTCATCTACTAAGGTTTTCTGTTGCATGGTTGTTTTGTCTAGTGAGCCATTGGTGAGACCCACAGATGCAACAGCATTCTCATTCTTGAATCTAAATCATATAATTCAGAACTCTGTGTCCACACAGTTGCGCTGTGAAAAACAAAAGGTAGGAGTCAAATCTGAACAATCTAAAATACTAGGATAACTGTTTGCGAAGAAATTAATTGTGTTTATGTGAGTGTATGGGACTATTTTGGGGAGGGAGATATTAACGCTAAAAGTGTAGCTTATTTAGTATTTAGTAATCACTGTATACTTACATTTTTATAGAAACAAATCATTGAATGTATATATATATATATATATATATTTATACACATATTTATATTTACATTCTGTGTTCGAAAATATTAAGTTTATCAAATCGGTATCAGACAAACTGCCGCATCGTTTGTAACAAATTACTTTCAAACGTATTGCCAAGTATATACTTATGTCAAATGTGGTGTTATCATCTCCCTATTACCGGTGAGTTATTCTACCGTTTGTGAAAATATACGGTTATCTGACTCTGTTGATAGTAATATAAATGTTGACTGCTATCTAGTTCTTGATCTTATATGAAATTGGAATATGTAAATAGTAAGCCAATCTATTGACTATGGAATTTTAGACTGGCTTCAGTTCTTTTTTTTCATATATGGTGCCAAATGAGGTATTTTCTCAGTCTTATCGCCATCCTATCGTATTGATCTATTGTGGCATTGTTAATCTAACAGACGCGTTCCTACTAAGTCAAGTTAATAGAAACCATATTTATGAATGTCGTATATGTGTATGTATCGCGGTTCTGGGATGTAAATGAAAATAACAATAGCTAACTGGCAAATGATATAGGTAAGGTGCGTGCCCATTGTATAAGACAGGGTCAACTAAGTATTTCACGGTGATACATCTATCTATCTATGGACTTTCTGCTACGAGCACGGTCCATAGGGAAGAAAGCAGAGCTCCCCATATCGAGCGATCTAATGCTACTGTCTGTAAATCTTGTTTGTGGTTGAGACCCATAGAAATTGACTCTCTTTGATGGTTGACTTGTGAGGAGTCTCACTAGGTCTTCCACTATTTCTGTTTCCATCTGGTATCACTTTAAATGCGTATAGTGGCAGCTTTCATTCATTGTAAGTACATGTGCGATATAACTTCATAGTTTTCTTCATATTGTTGTAGAATCATATTGCTGTGTGGTGTCTTCATTTGCTTGCATGTCTGACTTGAGTTCTTCTCAATCACTATACGAGTCTTCTAGTGATAGTTGATAGATAACAGACATGATGCATCAATGAAGACTTATTACGGTGAGGTAATTGAAAGACAGTGATAGAGATGGGGACGTTAAATTATGTGCATGTTTCAAGCAGTTGCTGACCATTGATATTGCATTTGTCAATGGCATGCTTCCTCAGCACATCATCACAGCACGCCCAGTCTGAGTCCACTCGTGCGTTGATGTGAGCTAGGAAGGTGAGTTTGTCTGACATGGGGGTCTGTTATATGATTTTTTTTCAAGTCATTATAGAACCTTTCATTCTGTTCATCGAGGCTCGTCATAGTCACAGCATACACGCTAACGAATGTTGCATAAGTTTTCTAGAAAGTGTGAGGCGAAAAATCATCAGCCGGTAACTGATGCCCTTTTTGGGCCTTGTAATCCGTTTGGCTAAACTGATTGGGCTGCAATGCACGAGGAAGATCAAGATAGGTAGAGGCAATCATCAAAGAAACTTTAAAGAGACATGGGCTGACCATGGTCAATGCGACCCAAATAGCCAAAGACAGAAAATTCCAACTTCCCCCCACGACGCTTACCAGAGCAAGTGGAAATGGCAATATATAGATGCCGATGAAGATTCAGGCCAGCGGACATTGCAAATTCGTCCTTGCAAATTCGTCCTGTTGTGGTAGACTTATAAGTCAGGGACGGAAAAGTGACAACAGGGAAGGGAACATCATCTCTCCTAATAGTTGTTTCAGCTCAATACATGAAAAATTATCTACATTTCCGACGACAGTTTACTGCCATAGAACCTAACTTTACTTTTACTTACGACGTGTATTGATATATTTGTCACTACTGCGGATAGTTCAACAAATCCGACAGAAGAATGATGAAATGTGTGCAGTGCTGCTGGCAGACTGTGGCAATTCTGGGATGCTGGCGAATTGGAATGTCTCCCTTCGGGTAATAAACATGCATCTATAGAATGTCGTCTCAGTTACACAAATGGCAACAACCTGTGATATTGTCAGAAAGACTATGGACTATCAAGTTATACATATTCACTGCTAAAGAAATTAATCTTTTCATTCATCATTATAATCATCTCTCCCTATCATCACGTTCATTCTAATGGTTATGTTTCTATGAAAATAAATGAATATCGTCTCTTTCAGACTTCCGGCCATCACTTTATAGTATGTCCATAATACATAATCAACTCAGAGATGCATAACAGTTCTGTCCGCCTCTGTGACGGCGTTGCACAGCGCACGTCTGTGACGGCCAATGTACCGTGTTCGAATCTCGTCACAGCGAATGGTGCATCCCGACCTTTCAGAAAGCAACAACGAACAAGTAAACGTATTTATATTGGGTAGAAAATCACTACATACAAAAATGCTGGGTTGATGGCTACATCTTGAATAGGATATGCAATCAATGTTTGTGTGTGTAACACAGCACATACGGTCGTCACTTCGAGCCATAAGCCCCATGGTTCTACAAGAAAAATGAACACAGGACAAGTGGTTTAACCACGATGTCAGAGAAATCGCCAGATTGGCACCAGAGTATATCTAGTGTGTTGGACACAACTTCTAGAACACGATGTATCTTAGCATAATGTGTTTTCGTAGGAGGCTGCTGAAAAATTCCGTAGTAATTAGTTAATGTTTACGTTTATACTCGTATGATAATGATGATATTCCTCATTCGCAAGCGAATATGCGCATCGCATTGAGAAACATCAAATTTTGTTTGTATTTAAATCTTCAGGTGGCTTATATGGCTTATGAGTACAATACGGGCTCTGAAAACGTGTTGTATTGTGAACAGGTATGTAGCAGGTTTTGGGATGAGGGAAACGTTCGTATTTTTTTCCATTTTTGTCTCTTTCGAATCACCTGCGGTGTTCTACTCTGTTCAAAGCTTTTAGTATCCGTATTGACCTGACCATGCAAGGCTGGACCATAAGATGCATTTTCCCAACATCCATCCTAATGTGCTTTACAAATGTCTTCACAGTCGTCCGTGAAGCGTTATTGCTGGTATCCATATTACGTTTCTCCCATTCATTCGCAAATGTCTACTGCATCTCTCATGTAGCATAAAGGTCCCACTAGATTCCAAGCAGGATGGTGTTAATAGAACGGAAATGCGATGCATCTACGATTTATTTGCCGCAAGGATCCGAAACATCTTAATTCGTCGGCGGCGTCCATGGGAAAATATTTACATAAAGAGATCAGCAAAACATGTTGTAGTCTAGAAAACATGATAGAATGGTTTTATCAAAAAGCGTTGGATTCTATAAAAATGAAAAGAAATGAAAAATTACTAAAACGTAAAGAAAATAATATATTGGTCTTCATAATTGCAAATGTAACAAATTCTGAAACGACTGCGTCTAAATTGACGTGAAGCCTATCTGAGATCGATATTACGATTTGAGATTTTCCAATGTAAAGAAACGTGACATGGCGCACTGATCATATCTAATAATAACGTATAGCAAATTTTTAATGAAAAATATATTGGTGTTTTCTGGTAATGTTTCATAAGTTTATCTTCTTCGTGAACAAATTGTTTAGTTCAGCAATAGTGATAATTGTATTGATATCGGAATTAACTAAATTAGGTCAGGTGTACTGTTACAAATGGCCAATGGCGATATATATATTTTTCTTTATTTCGAATTTGCCCTATCTGGGTCGAAGCCAGGCAGCTATGATCCAGGTCCTTCTCCACATTAATCATGCGCACAGATCACAATTAACACTGCTTACCTTGAGTGATGTGAATGAGCTTTGGTGTGTCTATATATACATTATTTTATCAGACAATGAAAAGTAACCAAATGCTGTATTATTCAAGGTATCTGACACTGTTAGGGATCTGCTCGCAGGACTAATCTGTATAGAAAAAACGTGGACGAACGGCCACCTTGGAGTGACAAAATCGTTTTTCTTAGGGTGCAATAACATAAAACAGAAAGAAATACAGTTTATGTAAATGTATTGCAGCTGCTGCCAGAGCGTGCCACAAACTCCAAATTTCATATATTGACGATGTGCCCCGTGTTACAGCAGTTCCTATTGTTTTCAGTCTGTTTTATTATACATAAGTATGAAATTATGGATCCTGGATTGCCTTTACGTGATACACATTTCAGTGATATACATTTAGGTAATATATAGTCCAGTGATATACATTTCAATGATATACATTTCAATTATAAATATTACACTGATATACATTTCGATGATACACATTTCCAAGATATACATTTCAGAAATACGAATTTCAGTGTTAGACGTTTCTGTAATATACATTTCAGGGATGCACATTTCAGTGATATACATGGTGGGTTGCTGATCTAGCGGTTTATGGGCTCATGTCATTTGACCCCAATAAAACGCGCATTATGGGGGGGGGCTATTGCTGAGAAGTCTGTGAATGTTCGGCCCACCCTGGGCCAGAGCCAGAGAACAACTATCACACCACCAGGAAGGTAGGTTTGAACATATGCACTGCCCAAGCCACTGTAGTCAAGATAGGGTTCACTGTGCTCATTCACCGCCACCAATTGACTACTGGTTATGCCGAACTTCTCCATTGCTTCAGGCATGCAACCAAATGCTCATGTCAAAATAATTGTCACGTTATGAGTCACTGTGAACCTACAATGGACCTAAGTCATAGGAAAAGACAACAGTGATGTCAGTTTCCTCCTCCCCAGTCCTGCGCAGTAAATCTCTGGCTTCCTCCAAACCACAGAGGGTGCATACATATAAAAGAAACCCAACCAAGTACAAAATGCATAGCAACAAAAAATACAAGTATGAGAATCATAATTGTATAGATGACGTGACATGAAGCTTCTTTAAGAAGATAACCTCAAAATAACGGCATGTCATTACCGTGGTTTTTTGTTGTTGTTGTTGTATGGGTGGTTTGTCAAGTGAGCCATTGGTGAGACCCACAAACACAACCGCATGCGTAGTGATATACATCACATTGATATACATTTTGGCGATATACTTGTAAATTATTTACATTCCATGTATACATGTTTCAGTGAAATTTATTTCGATCTTAGAATAAAGGTATAAAGAAAAGAGCAGCATCATTATAAGACAACGAGCATAACATTACAACTCGCGAGCAAATTACAAGGATAAAATTGTTAATTCATTAAATTAACTATCGCATTTTCAAAATAAAAAGTATGATTGCAGCACAGATCAATGCTAGAGAGCGAAACAAAATGTCAGAAATCGGTTTCCAATTTTTTTGAATCACTCAACGCATTATAAATGTTGGTCCCATCTTCCGAAACATAATTGCGAACCCATTAACATATATAATCGGATCTGAGGGATGGCGCAATGATCTCTAGTTATGAGGGATATCGCACATATATTTAGCTGTGAGGATGTCGCACATATATCTAAATATGAGGGATGCCGCAAATATAGATACGAGGAAGTCGCAAAGATATCTAGATACAAGGGATGTCTCACGGATATTTAGATATAAGTGATGTCGCACATATATCTAGATTTGAGGGATACCCCATATATATATATATATATATATATATATATATATATATATATATATATATAGGGAGGATGGCGCAATGATACCTAGATACATGCAACTATGGGACATTCCAGGTTACAGCAGCGGCGGTTACAAACATTACTGGAATTTTGTGTATAGCACTGAGGATGTCCCAGTTTACACAATAGCGTCAAAGATTATTGGCTAATTTTTGACCATCTTACCCCTTGTCAACAAATTTCAAGAATTCAGGCCCTGCTTAATGAAGTAAAAAAAAAGTATTAATACCCCTAAAAAAACACATGATTGTTTCAGATCTTTATAAAAATGCTTCAGATTCAAACAATTTAATTATTATATTTAACATACTGTTAACATTTGTGAAACCTCATTTCTAGAAACCGTCACCTTGTCAGAAACTGTCTAACTTTGTCAGACCAACTCTCCCCATCCCTATACCATATTGTTCACGTTAATTATGGACAGTCCCATAACTTATTTCTATGCATTCGTGGTGGTTATGGATGACAAATTGACAAACGTGGTTACATGTCCATAATCTTTGCTACACTAATAACGCTAGAAAATGTAGTTACTGTAAACGACATCTAAGAAATGTTTGTTTACGGCCGCATCCTACTATAACGTGCAAACCCCGTAGTTAGTCCTTGCTTGTCAAAAAAGTTCTTAGCTCCAATTAAAATTCTCCCAGCTATTTTATATATATATATATATATATATATATATATATATATATATATATATATATATATATATATATATATATATGTGTGTGTGTGTGTGTGTGTATTTCCGTAGCTCTGCACTTTTGATGTTATATATATGATCCTAGAAAACAGCACGATGGAGGACTATAAGTGGCCCCTTTATAGTTTGGTTCATTTGTCAATCCGTGGAGATCGCAGAAAATCTTACAAGTCATCCTATGCTCCGGCAAAGCTGGCCAATGAGCTAATGATATGATTGGTTAACCTTTTCATTCTGACCGTTGTACAAGAGTCAAACAACTGTAAACAAATCCATAGGCCTAGAAAATATATCTTTTGCATTTCGATCGAAGCTTAATGTGTTTTAAACACGAATTCCTTCTATTTGTCTTTTTCTGGTGCCGTGTATATTTCTATCTGTGAGCAAATCGGATAATAATGTTTATATCTGCTTTTCTGTTGTATTTTTACATTCCAATCGATTGGGCATTCAATTCTCCGGCAAACTTTGAGATTACGTCTTTCTCCAAAGAATACGTTACATGACACACAAAAGAGTACGCAACTTTTATAATGATAGCTTTTTACACAGTTTATCGTGTGCCGAAATAGCTCAGTTCGTACGAGCGTGATGTACAAGTATATCAGACTGGGAATGTGGCCGTGGGTGTACGATCCAATATATATTTTTTTTAAATTATTTTTAGGTTAATATGTAAAAGGAGAAACATATCAAAGTCATCGCTACATTATAAGAAAAGTATTCACATCTATTATGTTATTATTTTTTGTTTTATTTCTCGCCCGGGAAATGCCGGGCATTGGTTCTGGTAATCATATATCCAAACGCCAAACTATCCGATGTGTGACACGTGTTCCGAGTTGGAGAAGACCGTGTATATAAAAATAAGTACAAAGAGTTGTAAATTACAATTAAACTCGTAGGAAAGATATTCATGTATTCTTTAACTCTTTCTAGTATAACGTAGTGGCAGTATTGCCTGAACTACAGCTTGCTTCAGACTGCATAGCCTGCGGACAGCGTCATTCATTTTGGTTGACCCAACATATCAGTGATGTATACTACTAACTGTATATACTTCTTCTCACCATCGATTGTAAAGCATGGATGAAGTCGATCAGCCAAGATGAATGACGACATCAGGACATAATACATCTGAAGTTGGATGTGTCTTAGCTTAACCTCCCATAGTTTGTAGTAGACATTCTCTCTTGTAACACCATGGCCCACCTGCGTTCAGTTAAAAACATTGATACCACAGCAAATACAGAGACTTGAATATCCTACCCACCATTTCAATCTGTAACCACAATTATCTGGAAATATATAAAGGCATGCAGTGGCTTTACGGACAGAAACAGATGCTAAGGATGCATCTTTATAATAATAAGCATGTATAGCACTGGAATGTGAAATATAATAGGTAAGTGAATACAGTAAGGGGGCGTAGTTAGAGATCCCTTAGAGAGATACACACATCACATCATTAACACATTACAATTCATAATTCTTTGATAAATCTTCAAGCACACTACAATAAATTAACACCCTTACATCACACAGTACAATTTACATAAGATGATAACACTGATCATATACTATTAACTAGATTATCAAATATGTACATATTCTCTTGTCAAGCTGTTACAAAATGGTTAAATACAGTTATACTGTTCATTTAATCTAATATTCATAAATATACTCCTTAGAAAACATAACACAATATTCGAACTAAATGTTCTATAGATGGGTCCCATAATCATCATGTGACATATTATTTCCATAATGGGGTCAATCTTATGGAGTCTTTGAAAACTCAGCGATTCTGGGTATTTGATCTCCCACAGCTAGAGACATCTATACCATCGTCGTCTTCGGCGCCCTCTTCCCCTGTTGTCGTTAGCCCTTCCTTCCGATATTAATCTTTACATGATGTTCTGTCTCTTTATATTTAAAAACATGACACGAGTGTTACATTTGTCAACAACAATGACTGTATTGACGTGATGAATCTCGCTCATCTTCATGTTCCTTGTTGGTAGCTGTTTAGATAATTGTAAGTTAGTGTTAAGTTCACGTGTGTTTAGAATATCCAAAATAGAATTACTAAGCACATTACTCCTGTAGTTATGATGGTTCCAAACAAAATAAAAATTATCGTCAATAGTTAACATAACGGTTATAAAGCCAGAGGCAGACCATGTAAAAGATGGATCACAGAAATCAAAGAAGCCACAGAAACAAGCTTACAAACAGCGCACAAGAAGGCCATCTCCAGAGAACTCTTCCACACCTGACGCCGCAAGGCAAATAAGGGACATCATTCAGATTCAGATTTAGATTTAGATTCAGATTTAGATTTAGATTTAGATTAGATTAGATAGATAGATATTCGATAGACTGATCCACACAGGATATGCCATTGCATTGACACTATTCTGATGCAGACACAGATTCGTTGGGCATGTCATTTGATACGGATTCCAGACCATCGCCTGTCAAAGATACTTCTCTATAGTGAGCCGGAGAAGGGTGCAAGCTCTTAAAGTGGCCAAAAGAAGCGCTACAAGGACTCGTAAAATACCTCACTGAAAGCCTTTTAAATAGACCACGATACATGGGAAGAACATGCATAAAATATATCTACATCACGCTCTAGACTAAAAACGAGCGTATCATCTTGTGAAAAGAGGAAAAATGTAGCAAGAAAGTCACGGACATACCAAAATCCATCTACAGTGGTCATTCCATGTCCGAACTGTCCTCGAACATTTGAAGCTCGAATAGGGCTTATTAGCCATCTACGAACTATTAGTCATGGGCATAATTCTAACTACATTTTCAAAAGTGGATGTAACATATGGTCATCATCACTTGTGATGTATGAAGAACATGCCACTACAACAGCTATACAACATAAATTTATAGTTTGTTCAATACGGGATGCGACACTTTACTTTCACTTAATGTTTATAAACAATGCATTCATGTTATTCACAACTGCAATAAATGTTCAATAGACAACTCCATGCAGGATGCAACATAACATCTTCAACGTTCATAAACAAGATCATTCAAAATACTGACATCTGTAATGCATATTCATCAGACATATCCATGTACAAACAACAGGACATCTACGAGGATCGTGAACATGCATCTCTACAAAGTATACACAACAATATTTTAAATAACATTTATAGGTAAATACCTGTTGGAATCAACGTATCATGAAATCTTTATCAACATCCTCCTTGAAATTTTCAGGAGACTTCGCCCAATGGCGATCAGAAAGAAACAGAAAATATCTATTTTCAGTTCTTCTCAGAACTGAAACGTAAACTTGTGACAGCTGAAATGAAATGCTTACGCAGAATCCTAGGAATATGGCTAAGAGACAGGGTGAGGAATGAGGACATTAGACAAAGAATCGGTACCATTCCAATCTTTGAATATATTAAGAGACCACAGATACAATGGTTTGCATACATCAGCAGACTACCATCAGACAGCATACCAAAGCAAGCTATGCTTGATTCATGATTTGGAACAAACGTCACAGCACTCTGGTATTCCCATATGTGATCTACTTGCCGTTCCGTCAGCCATTTAAAAGTGTATAAGCTCAGTGTCCCAGTCTTATTGCCCCTACGTTCAAAGGTTTTTTATTTGTTGGTTTTTTTTTTATTAACACAGAAGTGAAGAATTGCCAACATGTCCCTTCCATGAACCATGTTGCACGACTATAGCTGAAAAATTTATGGTCCTCTTATATAACAAACCCTTCCTTATAGTAGGCATGCGTGCTGATATCAATCAGTCATTTATCTTTCCTTATCCCACATTTTCCATGATTTTTAATGGATGGCGACACAAAATATATACAAATCGACTAAATGAATTCGAATGATTCAAGATGATTGAAACTGCAATAGATCAGCATGCTTAAATAGATTAAGCAGTACTTTATATTTCCATTACGGGAAATCCGTGCTAGTATTGGAAATAGTTGACTTTCTGTAACGGAAGAGAATAACCATATATATATATATATATATATATATATATATATATATATATATATATATATATATATATATATATATATATATATATATATATATATATATATATATATATATATATATATATATATATATATATATATATATAATCATCAAGTACCGTGCCAAATGGCGTTGGCGATCACATCTCTCCATCTACATCGATCTCCCATATTCGTCATCATCTCTGTTGGTGTCGTCAATCGAGGCCATTTAGTCAAACTGTCCAATATCTTTTCTCTAGGCCTTCCCCTTGATCTTTTCCGTTCTATCGTTCCTGTTGTCACTATATTCTCAATGCCTCCTCTTCACATTATGTGCCCAATAAATTTAGACTGTCTTGTTCTTATATTATCAATAATGGATCTTTTCTTATCCATCCTTCTAAGACATTCTTCACTAGTAATCTATGCAGTCCACGGAATGCGTAACATTCTTCGAAGAAATCACATTTCCTCTGCCTTCGATGATTTTTGTGATGTCTTATTTATTGTTCATGCTTCACTTCCATAGTTGCATTGGTTCAATGTAGCATTTGAGGATAGATTTTCTAGTATCCATCGATATTTATTTGTTGGATAGGATATTATTCATTTTAGGGAATGCTGCTTTTTCTTGTTATATTCTTCTTATAATTTAGGTCTTGCACTTACCATCTGAAGTTATTAATGTTCCTAGATATTTAAAACTATTCACCTGTTTAAAGTTGTTCTCATTGAAAAATATTTTTCTATTTGGAGGTATACTATTTCCTGATATTATCATTGTTTCTGTCTTTTTTATGTTTAAACTAAAACATTTTTGTTCACTTTCTATCACCATCCTGTTTAATAGATCTTGGAGATGTTCTAGGTTTTCTGCTATCAATACACTATCTTCTGCATGTCGTAGATTATTGATATTGTGTCCTCCTATTATAATGCCTGACATATTTTTAATTGATCTCAAGATATTCTCGCTATAAAGAGAATATATATATATATATATATAATTAAAAATCTATGCAACTTTTGGGATGTTACTTTTACTAAGATATTTGTTGTTTGGACATCCTTCAAATGTTTCCGCCTGGTCATTGACTTCTAGCTGTTGTTTGAATTGTACTCACGTCATTAGTGAGTTCATGAAAGAGGTCAAGGTAAAAACAACATTTTTGTCAATACATTGTGACAGGTTCATGAGATCCAGTGAAACTTACTGAATACACAACTATCTGACGATATTATTGAATGCTTATAAAAGAGTGACGGTCATTGATTATATTCAGTTGAAAATTCATTGGGCAAGTATGGTTCATCTCACTACAGAACAACAATTCATCATCATCAGATATTTACAGACTGGACAATCACAAAGTGTAGTGACCAGACAATTTACTGTGACTAGAAGCACCATTAGTCGCCTTTTGAGAAAATTTCAGCAAATTGTCTCAATGACAGATGAAGACTCAGTCTCAAATGCTGCTGAAGACTGCTTCATAGGGCTGCGTCACCTCTGAAACCGATATATATATATATATATATATATGTATGTATATATATACATATATACTGCTGACCGAGATGTGACAGAGACGAAAATAAAATTGAGTGGGTGAATAGATTTTAAGTTCAATTTTATGCAAATAGCAAAAGAGGAGATTGTCATAACATTTCCAACGTTGGAGACTAACAAATAGTGTAACTTATTTCATGTGTCATAACATTGGAGTATATGTCATGTTTACTAATAACTGTAGAATCGCACTTTGAAAGATCAAAACGAAACATATGACATTTAAGCCCCCTTATGATTTACTTGAGTCCTTCGTCGTATATATACACCCCTGTCTCACACCGTCATCCTTCAAAAGTGACGTTATCTGACTGATCGTATGATTTATATTGGCTGTCGTAGCAATGTGCATACAGTCACCAATGAAAATTACTGAAGAAAACAAATAGTGTCACTTTTAAAGTATAATTATAGTATATCCACATGACTATAATTGACCAGATACTATTTTGCATACTGCAATTAATATAATATCATGTCTATAGTTGAAAATTACGATCCTCTCAATTTGCGGGAGTTAATAAACCAATCCAACAAGGAATCGCTGGCAAGATTACCTGAACCACAACTGTCGACGATCCATGATCTTCCTACACAGAGTCAGACTCAAACAGAAAGATTCGGTAGAATCCAGAATGAGGCAATGCGAATTATTTTGGGGTGTATGGGAGATACATCGGCACGGACTATGCGATACTTACCTGATTGCCCAACACCAGAGCAAAGAATATAAATGTGCAGGGCGCGGTACTACCTACAAATCACCACTGATATAGAGGACCATCACCACCCAGAAATTCTCAAAGTAAAGGCAGTTATCTTAGGAGAGGAAAGTCGTGGATGGGACATGCAGAGGCTATTATACAGTGTGTGTGCAGATTGGAGAATGTGTTACCTGGTGTGGAATGGATTCGGGCCCCCATAGATTGTCAGACAGCCTAATAATAACACTCAATATAAAATGCAGGGGATTGTGTCCGACAGTGGTGGAGTCAAAGGTGCGTGCTCTGTTGAGAATTTCAAGAAAGGTGATATGATAATATTTAAGGATGGGTCGGTCGGGAGACACATCATGAGTGTCTGGGCCTTCACTGCTCAGGAGGGGGGGGGGCATCAGAGACGAAAATGGTGCATTCGCTCAGACGACAATCAGCATGACGATGGAGATTTTGTCAGTAACCAAAGCTTTGAAATGGGTGCGCTCGCAGACTGTCTGCAAGCATGCCTGAATACTTAGTGACTCGATTAGAATGATTGTGAAAGTTTAGGCGTGGTACATTCGGGAACAGTGACTGGATGCAGTGAAGAATTCCTGTGTGTGTATAGTGACTTTTATTTTTGTGCTGGGACATGCGGGAGTTCGGGGTAATGAGAGAGTAGATAGGTTGCCCGCACACGCTGCTACTACGGTTGTTGGTGGATCTATGGATAGGGCAGATATTTTGAACGCCCTACGGGAAACGCACTAACACCTAACTGTATAAGTGACGATGACTCTTGTTCCATAACTAGAATAAGGGAGCTTGGTTTGAAATATGGTGTCGCTAGAATGTTGTGGTTTTGTGATCTAGAAAGAATGATGGTCACAATCAACGGCATTGCTGGGACTGTTAGTAAACGTGTAATGATGGATACACTCATGGATAGATTTGAGCACCTATTGACTTATCCGAAGTGCAGTGACGATGATTCAACGACTAACTAACTAACTGGAGTTCTGGAATTTCTTCTAAATATGTAAAGGTATTATCTGTGTATATATTAAATAGGATGGGTGATAGAATGCATCTTCGTCTTTACCTCCCTTTTTCTTGATGTGCATTGTGAGTAGCTGTTTTCACATCTTATTGATGCAGTCTGCTCCCAATATATATTTCTAATCAGTCTGATGTCGTTTCCATCTATGCCCTATTTCTTGAAAATATTCAAATAATTTTTCATGCTGGACTCTGTCAAGAGCCTTTCAGTAATCTATGAGCAAATATAGTTCCATGCTGGAACTCTAAATATTCATATATCAATAGTCTCGAGGTTATTTAACTATTAGCTAATAGAAAACAAAATTATAATATTCTTCTTTTGACTTTTCCCATGATTTTCATTGTCTGTCGACACATAGTATAATCATAATGGCCAATGACATTAACGGGAAAAACAAATGAGTCATTTTGCAAGGTATGTTTTATTATGAGATAGTAGGTCATATTTTATACCATCTATCGTGAGCCTTGACCTACAATATTTTAAATCTACAAGTCTTGATATAACAGCTCAAACGCAACCGTCAATACATATATTACATATTGGCTAAATGAAAAACAGCCTTGTAAAATAACTCACTTGACTTTTTCATTGATTTTCATTAGTATTTATGTTTATACTTTGTGCCAAAAGCCATTGAAAATCAGACGAAATTTATATGAGTAATTTTAGAGGGCTGTTTTCCAATTGGTCAAAAGTTCTTATTTATGTCCACGACCACAGCTGAACTCAGACTTGAGAGCTGACATAACCTGATTCATAAATAATAAGGTTTAAATCCCCTAGCTCAAAGTATCACACGGAGACGAGGTTATTGTGATAGGATTATGTGATGGTATGAAATAAAGCTCTGGTATCTAGAATTAATCCTATAGAGGAACTTAAAGGGGCGGTCATAATATTTGGTGCGTCATTTTCTTAAATACAATAAAACAATGACACCTTCTATATAAAATATTAGAAATAAAATACTGTTATGTTATATTGTAAGTGGAGTGATATTCAGATCAGTGGTTCTCGTATGGCCCCCTGGGAATCAAGGAGACATTTCCACTTCAGCATGTCTGCTGAGTCACTTTGACCATTTATCAGATGGGACAACTCCATAACCATCTTAATCGTCTCTTATGTGTGCATGGCATTTCATATGGTGACATTCATGTGTTCACCGTCCTGGCCTTGGCAACACATTGACGAAGAATAGCCGTCTTATCTTTTTCTTCGTTTTGCTGCTCGAGTCATACAGCGACATGCATTTCTTTAATGAACTGAAAGAATTATGCGAAAAACAGGATTTGAAACAGATCCTCTCTAGTGTTACCCAATCGCCTCGATTCTTGAGTCAACGAGTCTTCCGTTTTCGACTACACATACATCCTTTCAACTTGCATATTTCCAAGTTATGAATATGGACCGAAATGTACAGAAATTGGTAAGACAAGTCTGTACCTTGTCTCCTTCTTATTCAACATATATGCGAAAAATATAGTGAGAAACATGTGACAAAAAAACTGTAAAGCCTGATTTCAAACCCATGATTACATAATTATAGGAGGGCTGCAGATACCATAAATTAGATATGCAGACGACACAGCGCTATTAACAACAAATGAACACGAACTGCTGAACATAAAGTTTACGAAAAGTTTCAGCCAACAGCATAACGTGTTATTATTTATAAAAAAGACAAAAATAATGGCAGCTGACAAAACTAAATCAAGAACCAAAATTAATATTGACAACTGCAATATAGAAGACGTCACACGCGTTGATTATGTAGGACCTAATATAAACAATGCGGGTAACTGCGCCGTTGTGAATAAGAGAAGAACAGCAATGACGCTGTCAAAATTAAAACAGCTAAAGAAACTATGGCAGGGTACTACCATAACAACCAAGTTGTGTTTACTACGAACATGTGTATTTCCTGTGGCGACATATGGATGTGAAGCATGAACACTAAATAAAACAGTGGTCAAGAGAATAACATCATTTGAATTAAAGTGGTTTAGAACAGTTTTGAGAAGACCATCGACAGAAAGGACAACAAAACAGGTGTTACAAACAATTAGTGTCCAGGAAGAATATTAACACCATATTAAAGAAAAATTTAGTTTTTTTTCGGTCACATTAAGAGACATGACGTCATGGAGAGAGTTTTACTGGAGCGGATGAAAGAAGACAATAGCGAAAAGGCCATCAATACGCCGTTGGACAAACCACATTCAAGTATGCCTACGCATGTCACTAGAAGATGCAGGACAACTTACTCAAGACAGTGGAGAATTCAAGAGTCACATAGGGAAGACTAGGTTCTTCCCTATGGGCTTTTGAAAAAATAAAAGCTGTACAGATGCAATCTTCGCTATCAAACAACTTGCCGAAAGAACGGAGACGGAACATAACCAAGATTTATATATGGCTTTCGTTGACCAACAGAAAGCTTTTGACAGAGTGGATAGAGCACAATTATGGATAACATTACAGACATATGGAGTCCCACAACATTTGATAAGCCTATGCTAGAGCATATACACCAATAGTCAATGCGCAGTAAGAACGAGTGCAGGCACATCCGATTATTTTCAGATTCGCTCGGGAGTGAGACAGGGATGTGTACTACCCTTCCAACCCCCCCCCCCCCCTATTGTTACAACATATATAGATCACATCTGCAAGGTAGCAAAGACAACGGAAGAAAACATTCTGAAGGATAACTTTTAAAAATTGCTATTTGCAGACGGCCAAGCACAAGTAGCATCACCAGAAGAACAATTAAGAAGACAAAAAAAAAAGACAGGTTACATCAAACATGCCAAACCTTTACATGAAGATACACATAGAAAATACCGAAGTAATGAAGATAGGAAGAACAGAAAGAAGCACCAATATTTTTAATGGAAACAACAGACTTAAACAAGTGACATAATTCACATACCTAGGAAGCAATATAGTAACAGACGGCAAGAGCAGTAAAGAAATACACAATAGGTGTAGCAAAGCATATCACGTCCTAGGACAAATGTCACAAGTTTTTAAAAAACAAAAATTTAGACTTAAACACCAAAATAACACTATTCTTCTTCTTCTTCAGCGTACATTCTCAAACTCCTGCTGAATTCTCTTGTAGCAGGACATGTCCTACTAGATTTCCAGCAGAATGTAGTTCAGAGAATGGAAATGCGTTGTGTCACCGTTTTATTTGCGCCAATGGCCCGACACATCCGTCTTCGGCGGTATAACACTATTCAAATCGATTAATATCCCAATGCTGTGATACCAATGCCAAACGTCTACAACGACAGTACAAGACAAAACTCAAATTTGTGGCAGGTGAAATGGCATGTTTCCGAGGTGTCCTAGGAATATCACTAAGAGAAAGAATGAGAAATGATAATATTAGACAAAGATCAGGCACCACCCCAATCTTGGAACATATTAAGAGACAGCAGATCAAATGGTTTTCACACATCACCAGATTATCATAAGTCAGCGTACCACAGCAAGGTATGCCGCACTGATTCAATAAAGAGAGACTTAGAGGCCAGCAACGAAAACAAGGACCACCAAGAGAAAAGAGACAACAAAATTCCGTAATATACTCAGCACACACGAGGGCAATCTTCAAAACACTCTTCTACTCCTGACGCTGAAAGGCAACAAAGGGTTTAGCAAATAAATAAATATATAAATAGATAGATAGATGGATATATGGATTGATGGGTGATGGATGCGCGGGCATGTCAGGACAGCACAGGGCGAAGGATAGATATCCAGATAGGCATGCAGGAAGGCAGGCAGATAGGCAGACATATAGACAGACAGACATAAGATAGACAGACAAACATGTAGACTAGATTAGATAGATTGGATAAATTAGATAGAATATATAGAATAGATAGAATAGATAGGCAGGCAGGCCGGTTGGCCAGACAGACAGACAGAGAGAGAGAGAGAGAGAGACAGACAGACAGACAAACAGCTAGATAGATAGATAAGACAACAAGCTTCAACCATTATTAAAATTGCTGAAAGGTAAACAAGAAACTTGAATATTTTGTAAAGTGATTCCTCAATGTATATGACTGTGGTGTCTTATTGTATTTATACAAAATAAATCCTTCATGTGCACATTGTGGCAACTGCTATGGCAAAGGGGTCGTTTTTGTTCACTTCCTATAAAAAGTTGTCATGCACACTTAATAGGGAAACATGTAGATCGAAAGTAGTAGAACAAATTGTAAGAAGGATATGATAATCAACACCGGCAATCGTATCCTTGTAGTTAGCAACTATATCTCAGACAGAAAATATCACCATATACATAACCAGAACCCCTACCAGATAGGACATTTCAAAGGAAATGAACCTGAATTTGGAAGAAACGTCATAACCAAAAATAAGTGAGATTTCTATTCATAAGAGCCAGATAATGGGCGTCTAGGATCGGACAAATCTTCTAATGTTGAAAAGAGAATGCAAAATTTAGATATGTGATTAAAGCGCAGCATGAACTGTCAATATTCATCACATGTCCAAGGATATGCGGACGCCGTGTAATCCTCTTTAGACTTTGTGGTGATAAGATGTAATTAAGTAGAGCACACGATATGGATACGACAACATTGAATCAATTCCCTGCATAGAAAAGAAGAGGACAATCTAGCGGTTTAAGCTTTAGAAATATTAGAACGAAAGAACAAACTGAGTAATTCAAACTGATGTCAAGAATGATAGTATCAAATGATAAGTGTATGGTGTTCATAAAGTCGATGATCACTGAATTTCTTAATATAATGTCATTGAAAGTTTTATATATCCATGGTTCAGTGGACAACGTGGCTAAAATGATTGATGTTAGCTGTAGATTTAATTTTTATTTATGTTTTTGACCAAGAAATAATTGTGTTGTGCTACCAGCCACTTTACACATGATACCATTGACATGCTGAGCAGGTTTGTTTTTGATTAATGTTGTAGTACCAATGATGTCACAGACACCAGAACTAAATATTCACAATTTATAAGGGTAAAAAATGTGAAAATTCATGATCGGTGTGATCATCTTCCAGCTGGCTTTAATTTAATGTTTTTGATCGACCTCTCCCTTGAGTCTCCCAAGGTGTGTTATCACACACAAATACGTGAACATGTGGACTTGTTACAGGTTGGTGACGTGAATATGTGGACTGTTACAGGTTGGTGACGTGAACATGTGGACTTGTTACAGGTTGGTGACGTGAATATGTGGACTGTTACATACTAGTGACGTGAACATGTAGATTTGTTACAGGTTGGTGACGTGAATATGTAGACTGTTACAGGTCGGTGACGTGGACTTGCTACATGCTGTTAACGTGAACGTGTGGACTTGTTACAGATTGGTGACGTGAATATGTGGACTGTTACAGGCTAGTGATGTGAACACGTGGACTTATTACAGGATGGTGACGTGAATATTTGGACTGTTACAGGTCGGTGACGTGGAATTGCTACATGCTGTTGACGTGAACGTGTGGACTTGTTACAGGTTGGTGACGTGAATATGTGGACTGTTACAGGCTAGTGACGCTAACATGTGGACTTGTTACAGGTTGGTGACGTGAACATGTGGACTGTTACAGGTCAGTGACGTGGACGTGCTACTTGTTGTTGACGTGAACATGTAGACTGTTACAGGTTGGTTACGTGAACATGTGGACTTGCTAAAGGCTGGTGACGTGCACAAGTGGACTTGCTAAAGACTGGTGACGTGAACATGTGGACATGTTGTACGCTGGTGACGTGAACATGACGAATTTCTACAAGCTGGTGATGTCAACATGTGAACCTGCTACACGTTGGTGAAGTGAACAAATCGACTTGTTACATGCTGTTGACGTGAACATGTGGAATTTCTACAGGCTTTTGACGTGAACATGTGGACCTGCTAGAAGCTGGTGACGTCTAATTTGTTGTTTCTAATAAAGGACATATGTTATCACCATTACTTCATTCTTTACCTCTATTTAAGCTAAGTCCTTTATTGTTGTCTTTCTTTTAAGTTATATTTATTATTTATTTTAACTGTATCTCATTTCCAGTTATCACAACTGTATCACCTATATCACAGACATGAAATATTATACCATTCCGCCGACATGTCTGGTATGAATCTGATTAGAGCGATTAGCGAGTCAGTCGTACAAACAAAACTCGATTATACTTGCTAATGATTCGAAAGCGGATCGTTCACATTGCACTGGCTATGCGACCGGGCGTATTAGAAAAACCTAAAAAAAAATGTAAAAACTATGTCCTGTACATATCTCAATTAGATTGTATTCTTAATAAAAAAATTTATAGATCGGATATCAGAATACAACAATATATATATATATATATAATTTATACAACAATACAACATTATGAGTAGAATATCTACAATATTTCTCATCCATGATTGTCGAAGCACCAACACAAGAACAAAAGTGTAGATGTAAAAGACCAACTTTCATTTATTATTGTGTTGTTTCCTCTATTTTTTTTGTTACAGTGTGGAGCATGGTTAAGAAGTATAGAGCGTTGGTCTCAAAGCAGTGAGGTCCAGCATTCGACTCCCGATATGGAACGTGCTTTTTCTGTCGGAGGGTAAATTAAAGAAAACTCATACTCAACATGACGTTGCGATGCCAAGTGTATGTAGTTATCACACAGGGGTATCACACAAGGTTCTCACACAAGGTTATCACACAAGGGTATCAAACAGGGGTATCACACAAGGTCATCACACAAGGGTATCACACAGGGGTATCACATAATCCACTCGCAACCTTTCGAAAACTCCCTAACTGTGAACATGCAGTGTTGTATTTAATTTCTGTGTAAATAGATGTGTCCTTATTTTTGCAGGAATCTTTCAAAATGACATTTAATTTGGAAAAAAGTTCCCGTCTTGCGGCTTTTCAGCCTATTCTTATTGATTGTTTAACTCTAAACGATATATTTGACATTCAGAACGTACACGCAAGGACCTCCCGTCTGTCTCCTTTAGAATTCACAAGCTTGATTATATAATCTTGCAATAATTGATTGCTTACAATTTATTATCTTCAATCTTATAAAGTGTGGAAGGAATTCTCGGCATTTGAGACAATATGTCAGTGTCAAATCTCGACTGAAGATACAGTCCTTTGGACTTGAGAATACTCATTTTAAATTGACAACATTTGACTTTTTCTGTAAATTTAATTTTTCACTTTTTGTATAGTTTTTTTCTCTATAGTCAATGAAGATCAATATAAAACTGTGTCCTTTAGAAGAATGATTCTAAAGGATTGTATTGTCGAGGGACTCGCCTGGAGTGATAATCACAACGTTTCAAGCGTAAACGTATTGTCAATTTTACTGCGTCTCTATAAAAATGCATAGTTGTTTCAACCACGATCAAGACATAAACATGCTATATATTCTTCTTCTTCGATCAGTTTCCTATCGTGGTTTTTTTCTATCCACATATTCCATGAAATCACATTATTTAGCTATTTTTTACATTTGCAAATGTTTCAGGAGGCCAGAGCTGTCGCGTTTGTCCGCCATGTCTATCACGATTTAGTTAGATATTAGTATATTAGTTGCTGAGATGGTTGAATGGTCGACAAGTTTATTAATTAGTAGTCAGTGTATCACTTCAGATTGTTGTAACTTAGCCATGTAGGAAGCCAATAATTCAGTTGTTCACCTTCGAAAGTTGAAAAGTCGTAGAGGATTGACTTCACTGTACTCGGTTTCTTATATGTATTCCATCATTCTCAACGAAGCGGCACGCCGGCTGCTGAGAGTATCACTCATAGCACGTAACTCCGTAACTTCAAGTGATAATCCACAGGGATCTCCGAAAAATCCACCTTGTACACAAGACGACATGAGCCGCATTCGAACCCATGACCTTTTGATCATAAGACCAACGGCGTAACCCCTACGTTAGAGAGATCCCCAGTTTTTCACCTATTTTTCACCCGGTTTTTCACCTATTAGCGGTTTGATTTTAATTGGTTTGTTAGCTAGTTTGGTGCTGGTTGGCTACTGTTGTAGTTACTTAGTAAATTTGCTTCTTCAAAAGCAATTGACCCTGTCAATTGCTTGTTCTCTTAGTCAGTTAGTTAATTTGATTGTTAGATAGTAATTTAGATTAAGTGGAAATGTCATCAAGATGATAAGATAATCGCTTTAGCTGTGATCAAGTAGGTCTTCAAGCCTCTAGCCTTTCTGATAAATGGGCAGGTTCTTTTAAGTTGAGTAATGGAATCGACACAGGGACTCATATAATGTCTCACAGGCATAGATGTGTTGGAGGGGTTTGTTCGCAACCTATCGGCTGTAGAAGCCTTGTACTCTGAATTAATTAGGCCTTTATTCGTTCCTTCTCTTGATTATTCCCGTGTTTTCTGCTGGTAATAATTTATATACTTGGAATTGCATGCCAAAAATAACCAACATATAAACAAGTTTATAAATAATAAAGAATAGAAAGCGTGACAATAATCAATAACGTATTGAATGAAAATCTGTTTACTTTTTGCAGTTAGGTTTTATAGTACTGTCCATGGTCACGGTATTGGATGCATGCGTCCCCGATGGGAGGCATTAATTGTACGCCGTTATGGCATAATTACCAGATCCTTCCAGAGGAACACCATGCATATTTATGCCAACTATCGCATCATTATTCTGTTAGAATGTTTGGACACATCAGCAGTGATAGCACATCAAGCATTCACTGTTACCAAGTAGTTCGCCCCAAAAGGACAAAGGTACAATCTCCGCTGACCTGCATGTCTGAGTTATTCATGGAAACTATGTAATAGTATACATAAGTAACAAATTAAGACAAGATGTGATAATAAGTTATTCACAGGTGACAGATTGTTAGCCTATCTCTCTCCCCCCACCCCCACCCCCCAAATTTCCTTGGTTGCCTTCTTTGCATGACAGGAAACAAAATATTGGCACTATTATTTGCAACCTGGACTAGAAATCTAGACCACGATTGGCCCAAGGGCATCATATAGACGGAATATGTTATTTAAAAACATTCTGGTAAACGACAACATTATTTCTCTTATTATTTGAGAATAACAAATAATCTAGATGCTGCCAGTGCAACATAATGAAAGGGATTGCTCAGGAAGTTCTGTGATCACGGATCTAGAGTAATCATTATTAATACTCATTTTACACTTAAAAATGAAAGCTCCCTCTTTTTTTTATCAAGTGACATATTCTTTCCAGAACGTTGTCTTCATCGTAGATACTCTGAGCGCAGCTCTATTCTGGGCAAGCAGGCCTGCATTGGCCAGAGACATATGCATACATACTTCGATGTCGCTGGTTAATCGTCTGTTTTTGTCTCCTACTTCTTCTCTTTCCCGGCACTCTGCTCTCTAGAATCAGCCTTTCGATACCATCATGTCGTTTTAAGTGTCCAAAATACTGTAGCTTCTTTCTTATAATAATATTTAGAAACCAACCTTCATTTAGTTTCAGTAATATCAAAACATCAATGTTCTTCTTTCTATGTGTATGATATTCGTATGATCTTTCTGTAGCACTTCATTTCAAATGAATTTATTCTTTTGGATATTGTCTTGTTTAAAGTCCAAGTCTAGCATCCAAATGTTGCCAATGGGAAAACACTTGATCTGAAAAGAGTTACTTTATTGTCGTTATTACTACTTTGTCATAGCTTTCTCATGTGTGTTAATTTGACTGTTTTGCAATTGCGAGTCTTCTTCTAATCTCGACTGAACAATCTCTGGAACTGTTTATATTTGCTCCCAGATATAGCTCCCTCTTAATTACAAATATAATAGCAAATGTATTACTCTTGAAGATTAGTGACACACACACACACACACACACACACACACGCACACATACACACCACACATTAACATAAAATAAGGAAGATAACTAAATAAAACTTCACATCACTGCACTAGTTCCGAAAAAGATAGGTAATAATAGAACTAGCTCTGCAGTGGCATACCGACTCATTGTGGTATCACCTGTAATGAGAGTTAAAGAGCTTACAATTGGCAGAGACCATCTTACATATCCAAGAACAAGCATAGAAGCGTACCTCACCATACGAATTCTTCAATTAACGGGAATTGAACCATAAGAAGTACTTAAACAAAATAAAACAAAGTTAACCAATTTTAGTGAAACTCATCCTGCATCAAGTGAATTCAATATCTGAAACAATATATAACTCTTAAGATGTGTTAATCAAATCAATAAATCGATTTGAAGTCACATGTTTGCAAGTCTTTTGAGGACAGTACACGAAGTTAATAACGTGATAAGTTATCATATTGATATTGCGTATGTGCGTATTTAACTAATGTTTTATACTAGCATATATTTGAATATCATATGTGTTTTTGAACCTTACAGTCTATATCAGGGGTCGGCAACCTATGGCACGCGTACCATACTTGGCACGCCAAGAAATTTCAAATGGCACACAGACTTTTCATGTTTCCTGTATAAAGTTGATTATAAATCGATTAGCGGGGTTTCCTCGCTCATTTCGGCACTTGGGCGTAGCAGGGTATCAGCCACAGACTTATCAAGACTTGTTGTAACAGAAAATTGTGTCAAACTCAAAGTGACAAAGTATGTTCTCGATATTGAGCAACTGGCCAAGACCATGCAAGGGCAAGGCTCCTATTAATAATAAAAAAGTATTTTAAAAATCTTTCAAGAAACTCTATTTCTTTTAAAGTTGTTTAAAACTTTACACATTATTGAATATCATTATATATTCAATAATTCATAAATAAAAATAAAATATAAAGTAAAATAAAAAATATTGACATCGACTTGTATAAAATGATATGTGATGTTGGCACTCTGAATAATTTGAAACCTTAAGTTGACACACAGGTAACAAAAGGTGGCCGACCCCTGATCAATATTATAAAACATTATGTTGAAATACATCAAGATTTCAATAGTGATATGCATGCCACCATATTTTCTGCTTACAATGGCTGCGTTAATAAAAGTATTTTGGTGTGGTTATACTTCTCGATAGAAGAAATCAAAGTAAAAATAAATAATACGAACTAGAGTATACACTAATACAATTTATGATTTGTAGATCAATATATTTAGACTCATAACGAGATACTGTATAATACCTGGATAGGTAGCATGTCTGTGTATAGCAGAGAATATTGTCTCATGACGATATACTGTATAATACCTGGATAGGTAACATGTCTGTGTATAGCAGAGAATATTGTCTCATGACGAGATACTGTATAATACCTGGATAGGTAACATGTCTGTGTATAGCAGAGAATGTTGTCTCATGACGAGATACTGTATAATACCTGGATAGGTAACATGTCTGTGTATAGCAGAGAATATTGACTCATGACGAGATACTGTATAATACCTGGATAGGTAACATGTCTGTGTATAGCAGTGAATATGCATGCACTCCATGTAATTATGGAGTGCTCAAACAATCATAGAAGCACATCTTACATTTCTGCAGATGGTCCGATATTGTAATGCAAAGAATGTAAATCTGAACTACAGAATCAACAACAATGATGAATTATTACACACCGGTAAACAGCTCAAAAGTACCATGCTTATTTTTGACATTTATTATTGGTATATATATATATCAATGTGAATGTTTCCTGAAGTATATTGTGTACATCTTTGAATATAATCTACGCAATGTGCTCATAATACTTTAACAAAAAAAGACAACTGTATTAAAATATTAAAATCCCACAAAATTAAGGAACAGATATGGCTTGAGGAACTGTCTTATTGCATTTTCACGAGTAAATCATAAGAAACTACAGTTGGTAAAATCATTTTTTTGAAACAGACAGCTTATCTCTCCCTTACTTTGTGGCATTCATGACAAATAAAAACCGATTAAAACTGCACCAAGGTAATACCACACAATATTCAATAAGTCAATCCATCAGTTTAATTTACTGTATTATTAATACGTTTTCCAAATGTTGCATGCGCGCTGGGATTACACAAGAAGTTTTTTTTCCTTCTAAAAAATTTCACAAATTTAATTCAGTGTGAGAGAAACACTTAAGGATGTCCCGAGCGACCTTGAAAGCTCGACAAAGCAATCGATACAATTATTGGCAAGCCATTATGTTTTTTGAAACTGTGTGCACCCACGAACCGCTGAATTTATGCCATCCTACAGTGGCAACCCAACTAAACTTCATCATATAACGTCTATTGACATGTATGACATATTGTTTTAGAGGTGAACATTAGTTAACATGTTATACTCTTACAAGAAATTTTAATTACTTCTAAAACAATCGTCTTTGTTGCATGTTCCTACATTTTATTTGATCATTTTTGGGAAGAAGGGACGATGCCTCTTATTATTTCTATTCGTGTTATATATTTCTCAGAAAGTCAACTCCGATACTAGAACTATTGCGCCATTAGCATAATATACATCCTCTTTTTTAAATAAACTAAGAACATTTCCAACTGCAATGCGGCGCTCCGAAGTATTTAATTTTACGTCCCATCCTTGCTGATCGCACCATCCTTCCCTATGTAGTTTCGGAGCTGTATAAGGTAGTCTCCTTTATATTTTGTATATAGAAATCTACTTGATGGAAAGGACGTGTCATCTGAATAATAAGTCTTCTTTATTGATATTCTGAACCCCTTACAATTCTTGCGAAAAATATATTGTAGACAAGGGCATGTTTAAGCACTGTGATATTTCTTAAGCATCGCCGTCCAAGTTTTTCCATCCAGATATATTTATTTATATGACTAAATAAACCTCTTCAGTTTTCGTCAATATAATGCTACATAGAAGACAACCCTCTTTAATTGTAATATCCGTAATATTTCTTACAACTTATTCTTGTCATGATTATTACAATTAGTATTTAACATTTTAAAAGAAGCTATCCCTACTACTGTTTAATTAAGTTTATATTTGTTGCACTCGTCTGTTTCATTGAAACCGCCTTCTCCCGGACTGTTTGTGAACGCTCAAAAGACCATACTGTTTTGCTTCACAGCCGTAAATGTGTGTATCTTATAAGATATTTGTACGTCTTAGAATATTAACTAATACACATACTGTGTGCCTTTTTTCAATTTCTAGTTATTGTGAACAATAAGTCTAATGAGCCATCTAACTAAAATAATTCTCAAGATAATACATGAAAGAATTAAGAACAAGATAGACATGGAGGTCGGTGAAGAACAATTCGGTTTTAGGAAAAACAAAGGAACCAGAGAAGCTATACTGAGTATCCGGCTAGTGATAGATAAATATATAGAAGTCCAAAAAAGTAACTATATTTGCTTCATAGACTACAGCAAGGCCTTTGACAGAGTCCAACATGAAAAATTAATCAAATGTCTTCAAGAAATAGGCATAGATGGAAAAGACATCAGGCTTATTAGAAATATATATTGGGAACAAACTGCATCAATAAGGTGTGAAAACAGCTACTCTCCATACATAGAAATAAGAAGAGGGGTAAGACAAGGATGCATTTTATCACCAAGCCTATTTAATATCTACACAGAGAATATCTTTAAAAATAAAGAAGAAATACCAGGACTCAAGATCAATGGGAAAATAATAAACAACATTAGATATGCAGATGACACTGTTCTTTTAGCAGAAAGTGAACATGAACTACAAAGATTAATAGATCAAGTCAATAAATCACGTAATGAATATGGACTGGATATAAACATTCAAAAAACAAAAACCATGATAATCAGCAAAGACACAGAAGAACAGGAGGTAAACATAAACATACAGGGAGAGAAACTACAACAAGTAAAACAGTATCAATATCCTGGACACATAGTCACAAATGATGGCAGATGTGAAACAGAAGTTAAAAGGAGAATAGGAATGGCTAAAAGTACCTTCAGTGACATGAGGAAATTATTAATATCTAAACAAATTACAAACAAGTTAAAAATGAGAATTATAAAATGCTACATCTATTCCATATTAATGTATGGCTCAGAAACATGGACACTAAATAAACAATTAGAAGACAAAATTGATGCCTTTGAGATGTGGGTATATAGAAGAATAGGGAGAACATCATGGAAAGAGAAGAAAACAAATAAAGAGGTGCTAAAGACACTTAATATGAAGAAAAAACTACTAAGAGAAATAAAGATCAGGCAAATAAAATACTTTGGACACATTAAAAGACATGACACCCTATTGAAGACCTTACTTGAGGGTAAAGTCAAAGGGAAGCGAGCAAGAGGTAGGCAGAGATACAAGTGGGAGAGTAACATTACACGATGGACAGGTTACAGTCTAGCAGAGTGCACCACCAAGACAAGAGACAGGAGATGTTGGAGATACGTTGCAGCCAACCTTCTTTGCGGAGACGGCACTTGATGATGATGATGATGTGAACAAAATTCTTTTACATAACCAATGTCGTATGGGTTAATCCAGCCTCAGCCTAAGAAAATGGATATAAGACAAAGTAAAGTCGGGGTAACGATCACATCATTTCAAAACAGGGTCGTGCTTTGCAATGCTGCAGAGAGGCGACCGTATCAGGCAGCACCAATCAAAATACATTTAAGGTGAGTCATTCCGAAGAAAAACATTTAAAAGGGGGAGGGGGGTACGGTAGTTCGAAGACGTGTATCATACTGAGAAAATCTACTGCACGTTCCTGTTCCTAAGCAGGACATTAGTTGGAGAAAATCTACCGCAAGGTCCTGTTTCTTAGCAGGACATTAGTTGGAGAAAAATACAGATTCAACACTTGATTCTTTAATATGCGTTAATGGTGTGAAATGTGATAATGTGATATGTAACAAATAGTTTTTCCAACGAAGATGGATAAAAGTTCAATAAATAATCACACAAAGTCACAATATTCTGAGCATTCCTGTCCAGTGGTTGAATGACGATCATGATAATGATATCAAATCAAGAAAGTATCAGTTTGTCATTCTTGTACTGCCAAGAGATGAAGTGTCACTTTCTACTTCAGATTGCAATTTATTGCATTCTTTATAATTGAAATGTTGTCCATGTTTCTGTAAGTCAAATGTAACGATTTTACTCAATGTAGATGTTGGTTGAAGTGAAAATCAGAATGTACCTCTTACGGTTAGGTACCAACATCTCACCTCAGACATTTGTCAAATGTAATTATTTTGGAGATTTCTATTGTAACGAAAAAGATGTTCGTATTTCTGCGAATCATAGCTAAGTATATTATAACGTTGATAGCAATGTCACGAGTTTAATAGTCTACTTCTCCGGTGAGAGATTTGCCATGTCTGTAAGTCTCCAGGCATTTCTTCTGGTAAATGATTGATTCCTTCCTAGCATCATGAGCATGGGCTTTATCAGGCTTTACCACAGAAGAACTCATTGTGCGAGGTAACAAGTCATATGTCAATCGTATAGATGCCTCTTACGACATGCACAATAGTTAGTGTGTTACTATTTATATGATGTGATCGCCTTTCATTAATGGTAAAACATTCGCGAAATCATTGAGAGAAGTTTAGTTACAATCACAATGTGACAACAATATATCCGTACATTTCTTCTTCTTCTTCAGCGTTAATTCTCAAACTCCCGCTGGATTTCCATGTAGCAGGATCATGATCCTACTAGATTTCCAGCAGAATGTAGCCCTGAGAATGGAAATGCGTTGTGTCGCCTTTTTATTTGCACCATTGACACGACACATCCGTATTCGGCGGTATTAGAACTTTGGGAATCTCGTATAGTCGAAATTTGGCACACATATATTCGAACATTTGGCAATCTTATAGCCGAAATTTGGCAACCGTATTGCCGATATTACCAAATGTATAGCTGACATTTGGCAAGCATATAGCTGACATTAGGAAAATAGCCGACATTTGGTCAACGTATAAAGGCATTTTAGCAAACTTATTGCAGACATTAATCCTTATAATAAATAATTGTTGACATCCATGGTGACCTACATTAAAAAATTACTGGCAGTCTCTGGTAACAATACACAGCTGAAACGACACACAACCACCACAACGCAAAAACAGTAGAAACGACACACAAACATACAATGGCATTGGTTAAAAAACGCATTATAATACAAATAAACTGTACTTACCAGACGGATATTTGTCCACAAAAAGGAATTGGTGCTCACAAATCCTTCCCATTTCGTTTAAGTAGATCATGTGTCTGGTATATTCTGAAGTCATTCCTGATGTGTTATACAACTGTAGGGCCTATATGTGGAATAATTTACTTGTCTCACCGTATTACTCTTAGAAGTCACTATAGAAAACTGCGACTTGTTGTTTTTCAGCCACCAGTGTTGGACTACATTTCGCTTCTAGCAGCTTACTGAATATAAGAGTTATATACCACTTTCGAAATATGATATAATCAGTTATCCATGTGATACTACTTGTACACGTTCAAAACTATGAGCATGTTGAACATATTCCAGGACGGTTTGTATGCTAAGACTAATGTATTTTTTCACACACATAATACTTGATCACTATCACATTTATTAGTTACCATGATCTCAGTCTCATTTATAATTCATTAAGAATTATATATTAGAACACTTTATTTTTACACAATTATATCCACAGAACACGTTGTATTTTGTGGGTACACAAATCCACCAGCATCACGAAAAGTGTTTATACTCCACTTAGTTGAATCATACATCAGAAGTTTCCCGAATGGTTTTAACTGAAATATAAAATAATTGAAAAGACGACATATAAATGCAATGTATAATACAATAATCGTATAATATAATTTGTATATATAGACTATCTTTAATATAATAATAATTTAAATTAGTGGCAAGACAAGATCTATTGGCAATAATAAGTATTTCAATGTCAATGTCGACTTTATCACATTTGTAGGTAATAATAGGGAGCTCAATATCCATGTCGACTTTATTCGATCTGTTGGTAATAATAGGGAGTTCAATATCCATGTCGATTTTTATTAAATCTGTTGGTAATAATAGGGAGCTCAATATTGACAATCTTTCATACCTGACAGATTTCAACTCTAGATGAGTTTGCTGAATAATTGCATAAATATTTATCTTCAGACAGGCTATATTGTAATGTGTTTCCTATATTGTAATGTGTACTACTACACATTCTTTTGTTCGTCTTCGATAACTAATCTGGTTCTATCAGGAGCATGCTTCTATTATGGAATATCACATTGCTATTCAGACACGGATCGCATTCAGTTTCCCTTTTTATTTTAGCAATGTTCTTGTCTATTCCCAACTAAACACAACTCCAGTAAATTAACAATTTTGCTTTTTTTTGTACTCGTTCTCACACTCTTGCTAGTCAGTTGTCTCAACTAAAAGTAGAGTAGTACAAGGACAGGAATACATCTTGTCATGGTTTATAACGTGGATGAAATATCTATACCTTTCGGCCTATCAAATCAGATTTCAGTACGATCAGAATTCAATATAATCAGAATTCAATATGATCAGACTTCAATATGTCTTTTACTGTTTCTTGTGGGATAGGCCAGTCAACTCTATCGATAATACCTACCTAGTACTCTCTTATCAAATACAAGCTGCATTGATATTCTTTACTATCCATTCGATTCGTGACAACACACATGCAATAGACATACAACACACACACGACACGCAGGTAATACACATCACATTTACAATACACAGGCAGCACAGATCACACATACAACACACAGACAACTAATATTCAACACACGTAGAACACGCATAAAATACGCATACAACACACATGCATTTCATATTTGGATATTAATTACAATTTAATGAAACAACATATTTAAAGGGGAAGGGGGGATAACAGGTTGCATGACCAAACAAGAACTAAAACTGCAGACAGCGGACAGCAACATATGGAGAATCAAAACCTGCGCTCTATGTGCCGTCTGCGGCACGAAAGGAACGAACTAACTAACTAATGCCCGTTTAGATTAACAATTCGAAACACATGAATGTTTACATTGGGATAGGCACCACATACTCTGCTGAACAGATACTACAAGAATGTTCTGAACATGAGATACTGAGACAAACATACAGGCCCATAGAAGCAACACTAGAATCAGATCTCTATAGGCCCCTTCATGAATTAGTGAGATCAACATATATACGCTGCAAAAAAAGACGATGAAGTTCTATTATAGAAATAAAATAACCGATATATGCATATTTTAAGCGAATGAAAGAAGAAGAAGAAGAAGAATGATAATTTAGAAAGTATAATCTCAGTCTTTGACCTTTTCATATGATTGTGAAATAAATTAAAATGATAACAAACGTAGATAATGAATATTTATAACATAATATATCAAATTGTGTTTTAAATGCAGATAAGCTTTAGTGAAATCCGGAAACTAACAGTCGCTATCCGATCAGTCATAGAAATGTGCAACTTCTTTTCTTTAAACTAATGCTGTTATGAAAATTAATGCAGAGTAGTACATACGAGTTTGAAAATCAATACAAAGATAGATAAATACAAAAAAGAAGGCTTACCGCTATGATTAAGCTTTCTTCTTCTTTGCTTAGACTTCCTCATTCATATATAGAGGAAACATTAATTGCTAGCAGTAATTTTCATGAAGTAACGATAGAACCATAATTTTTGACTGCACATGACTGTACAATATCTATTGATAAATGTAAACAAATACTAACACTATTCTTCTTCTTCTTCATCGGCTATTCTCAAACTCCCGCTGGATCTCCTTTGTAGAAGTACCTTGGTCCTACTAGATTTCAAGCAGGATGTAGTCCAGAGAATGCAAATGTGTTGTGTTGCCGTTTTATTTGCGCTAATTTCCCGACACATGCGTCTTCGGCGGTAACACTGTATGAGAACGGTAGCTATCAACCCCATGCTTCGAACAGTTTCGCAAAGTTTTGGAAGCACTTGACCATGCCCTGTCTATTAACTCTTTTCACGTTATATTAAGTTAGATCAAACATTAAAAGCCTAAAATTCAATAACTGAAGTAGATGCAAAAATATAGCACCAAAATATATTCAATCAGAAATGAAGTTCTGTGTTCGCATTTATCATACATTATCCGTGAAAATCAGAATCATTGAAACATGACTAGCCATAAGAAAATAAATGCACACACCCGCTATTTAATAATCTAAATGTAAAGCTATGTGTAAATTATGCTAGCAATATCATCCCGTAAATTATCACGAAGAGGATATACAGAAGGATTGCCACAAACAAGAAAATCGTTAAGCTCCAGCAACTTTCAGAAAGGGAAGAGAGATTAGCTATCAGATCGCCAACATGTGAAGCATTTACGTGAAGTTCATTACGTGATAATGTTAAGTACATCTCTTCGCGTGCTTTATATAACTGCACTAAACCCTACGGCTGTGTACAGTACAGAAAAATTAAAAATATGAAATATAGACAGTTTTCAACACATTTTAGCAATCTAATAGATTGTCCGGCTCTGTGGCGTAGTGAAACAGAATGTCTGAGATGGCAAATGTATCGAGTTTGATTCCCACCACAGGCAATTGTATATTCGGACCGTTCAGAAATCAATGACAAACTACTGAACTTATTTATCTTGCCTACAAAACTACAGCCAAAAAATGCTGGGTTGATGGATACGTCTTGAATAGGATTTGCTACCAATAGAAGCATTATCTCAAAATAGCAAGCAACTACTAGAGTTGCTAGGGATATATTACAACTATTGGAGATTCACATGAGGGTTTGAACCCACTCAGCAAACAATATCAATACTGTTACATGTTATGCATGTTTTAAGAGGCGACTAATGTGGTTTAAGCGTGTAGTTCTTGTTACATTATCATATATCAAAGTGACCGAAAGGTATCCATGAAGTCTGATGTTTCAGGTCGAAAGGTACAGATATTGCAGCCATGCTATAAAACAATAAAACATATTCCGGACTACATCCTGCTAAACAAAAGGATTTTGAGAACGAATATATAAGAATTTTCATAGAAGATTAAGACAAATGTGTACCACTTATATTGTATGTGTTTAATATATGAATCCGTGGAAGTCGGCAATGATAACGTGTGCTCAACATGGACAATAATGACAGCAGTGATTCCAAATGTATCTAAGGAAGCGATTATTTCATTCCTGCTCAACAATCTGACCATGCGTAGGATAATTATGTGAGACATTGTGCTGATTTTGTCTTTTATCACGTGTTTTTTTTTCAACAAAAGAGATTAATTGAAGTATTTCTTCATACCCTGTGTCTGAATGGCAAATATGTCGCACTATACCAAACCATAACCTTCTCGATGAAGACCGTCGAACAGAATTAATTAGGTCTCATTTGTTGCGTTTTTAAAAACTGTTATTGGGATTTCGGTTGGTCACTATCTACATACTTGGATCGCATGCCAGAAATAGCCAAGGCTACTCCAAGAATATACATAATGACCAATCGAAATCCAGGAATGATAAAAAACGTAACGAATGGGGGTCCTAATTAATTATGTTGTAAGGTCTTCTATATTGCTGTCGATCTCACATTAAATGCTAGCAGTAATTCTCATTTCGTAACGATAGACCCATAATTTTTGACTTTACATGACTGTATAATATCTATTTATAATAAACCACTCATGCCGTTTAATGTGATCAAAATATTTCGAGAATCTCAATTACACGTATTGTATGTAAATGGGTCAAATAAGATAAACAATTACAGTGTTAGTATATGCTGACATGTCAACAAATGTAAACAAAAACTAACAATGTCATTTTGTATCTTTTTTTACCCATTGCAACCATACGTGCACTTGAGATTCTAGAAATAGTCTGAACACATTAAACGACAGCAGTAGTTTTTAATCTTCGCTTTCCTCTGCAGTCGTTCTCAAACTCCTGCATATTCACAAAATGAAGTCCATCCGGAGAACATAATGCGTTGTGTTATGGTATGCAGTTTAGCTGCCATATTTGCGACCTTCGGCTTGACTTCAGCATAGCTTCTGAGTCACTTTGGCCCTATATCGGATGTGACAGCTACTTCACCCCATAACCTACTTCTTGATACTTGATAAGAAACTTCTGCCGAAGACGGTTGTGTCTGGCCATTGGCGGCGCACATAAAACGGCGACACAACGCATTTCCATTATCTGGACTACATCCTTCTGGAAATCAAATAGGACCATGGTCCTGCTACAAGAGATATCCAGTGGGAGTTTGAGAATGAACGCTGAAGAAGAAGAAGAAGAAGAAGAAGATTAGAAACTGGCTTCTCAACACGTGGGGCATTCCCATAAGTACTCCGCCTTCCGTTTCAGCAGCCATCCCAGTGTATGTAGACTCAGAGTCCCAGTCAGGTTTCGATTTGTGTGAACTTCGGGACTTTCCAAACAAATTTACTTTTCCTTCCCTCACCTCTAGATACTCTCATTTCTAACATTCTCTGTATGTGTACGTTTTCAGCCTCATTGACATCATCTTCATCTTGAAATAAATATATTACTGCCTTCATTAAGTCTGCTTTATCTCATCTCAGCAATGTGCCGTGAATTGCCGCATTGCCTGCCAATACGTCTGCTCTCTCATTTCTTCTGACCCCAGCATGACCAGGGCAGTATATCAATGTATTTCTCTAGACCAGGGGTGGGAAAACTAGGGCCCCCGGGCTGCATGCGGCCCGCCATTGGATATTTTGCGGCCCTCAAACTCATTTTTAAATACACGAACATTGTTAAAATATTTGCAAAACCTTTTATCCATATTAGAAAATATACTGTTATAGTGTAAGTCTGTTAGAAATGTAATTTATTTCAGAAGTTATCTACATTATGCAAAACTACCTTTCTTTACAATAAAAATATTTAATTCATTACTTACCGAGAATTTTAAACAAAAACATACATAATATTATATGCGGCCCTCCAATAGCTTTACAATTTTCAATGCGGCCCTCTGCACAAAAAGTTTGCCCACCTCTGCTCTAGACAATTGAGTTGTTCAATAGGTTCCACCTTTCTTTTCACAGCATGAACTGTTTTATCTCGCACAGCATGCTTTGAGAGTCTGTGAGTATTACCGAGTGTGTTGATGCATCATCCATCAACCATTTAAGAGCTGCTGTAACTCCCTCTATCTCCATCCTCATGCTCGATGTTACAGTTGAATATGCTGAAGAATTATCAACCAACTTCATGCCGTTTCTGTAGGCAACTAAACCCCAGCCGCTTTTATTTGTGTTTCTGTTAACGGAGCCATCTGTGTATATACTTGTGTCGTGGTGTAGGATGTAGCTGGGTGAGTGTATACACTGTTACCTGGGCCCTGACACCAGTCTATTTCCGGCACGCTTTATCTAGTTGTATTATTACTTTAGTCAGTGATTTCTTCTCAGTGTCTACCTCCATCCATTCACTTCCCTTTCCTATTTCGTCCAATTCACATGCTCTTCGCCGTGTGTCTTCAGCCGTTGCCATCCATGATCTGCCACGCTTGGTGTGTTTCACTTTGACTAATCTAGACTCATTTGATTGAATTTATGGTGTAATATCACGATCTGATAGATAACTTGCCCAGTTTGATTGTATGGTGCAATATAACGAGCTGAAAGATGACTGATCCAGTATGAATGTATAGTGCAATATCACGAGCAGATAGATGACTTTTTCACTAAAGTGTGATTGCATGGTACGATATCACGAGCTGATAGATGACTATTTGATCCGATGTGAATGTATGGTGCAATATCACGAGTTGATAGTTGAATATTTGATTCAGTGTGATTCATGGTGCGATATCACGAGCTGATAGACGAATGTACTATTCAGTGTGAGTGTATGGTGCAATGTCACGAGCTGATTGTCTTTCTTCTACTCCTGGAGAAACCTCATCATGACCGTATGGGATGAGAAACTAATGCTCTAACCTCTCAATTCGTATGTGTGCAGTATTCTTTTGGGCTTTAGTAATTTCCTACTACATACATAACAGCATTATTAATATTTGCTCCTCTCTCATTTCCCAACAACACTCCTTGTAGTAGATTATAATTATATATATAATCAGGTTGACGGCTATACAATAACTACAACCATCACATCGTACATAGAGAAATAGAGAATAGTCTACATGGCTCAACTATTACCTTCACGCCAGTGCAATAACTACAATCACTACATAGAACGTAGTTCCACAGACTGCGTTGTCTTAATATAGCTTCACACTTGTGAAATACTGCAATCACTACATATACATAGAAAATAGTTCAGAGCAATTTCCTCATCCTCCTCCATTGTACGTTTATCCTAAGGTATAAATATTTCGTAGACAGCAACTATCATAACTTACTATTTTATCATGTACCACATTTACAATATAACAAGTTTCGAAATCCATAATTTTAGAGCATGCTGTCGCACCTTTATAATATATATCCTCATAAACATAAAATTAGTCTTTAAAAATATTCATGATTTCAATACAGCTCTAGTATACAGAATATATGCATACGTATGCACACGCGCATATATATATATATATATATATATATATATATATATATATATATATATATATATATATATATATTTATATATATATATATATATAATATATATATATATATATATATATATATATATATATATATATATATATAATATATATATATAAAATAGGGGGGAGGCAGACATTGAAGACGCATCACATACAATCCAGGGACAGTGTAGAGAGTAATTATAAATGTGTAACGGATGTAACAGGTTTTGATTAGCGTATTTATTGTTCTATGTAACAATTATGGCCATGAATGAGTTGGTTTGAGATGGTTATTTATTTTTCTATGTAACATTCAGAAAAATGAAAAATATACTGTGTAATATGACCTTGTCATTAGAAGTGAGAAAGATATTTCTGCAGTGCTATATAACACCTATACTAAGATGTGGGTGCGAGTCCCTGGACAATAGACAAACTGGAAAGTGGGAAATTAGAGGCAACTGGTTCTACAGAAGAATGCTGAGAATACCATGTACTGCCAGAAAAACTAATGTAGAGGTGTTGAAAGAGTCAAATGTGAAACGGACCTTAATCAACAATATAAGAAATAGGCAATCTTCTTTTTTTTGCCACTTCATGAGACAGGCAGGTTTAGATAACATAGTCACAACAAGCAAAATTGAAGGTAACAGAGACAGAGGGCGACAACGTGAGAAAATATTAGACAGTTTGACAACCTGACACGGCAAGGAAACAACAACGACTTTGATACATACTACTATGGACAGAGAGCTGTGGAGAGCCATGACCGCCTACGCAGTCGGCATGGCACATGGTGATGATGATGTAACAATGATTGTCAATAATGAGATAGTTTGAGATGGTTATTTAGTTTTCTATGTAACTTGTTCATGATACTTGATTAGATAACAACATCAATGTACTGGGGTTTTTCATAAGTGCACATCACCAGTTTCATCGGACATAAGAGTATATATGATCAGTTTCCCAGTCAGTTGTTGGTTTTTTTTTTTTTTTTTCTAGAGAGCACATACATTCTTTCCACACCCTTCGTAACTTATATTTTTCTTTTTCTGAACATTGGCATTGTTTCTTTCAGCCGCCTCTTTATAACCTGTAGTGCATCCATACTTGTCCTAAAATAACTCATGCATTTTCGTAACACTATCCCATCCACTATAACATTACCCACCAAATCTCTTTGCTCGTTCTTTGTGACTCTTGACTCCTGCATTATCTGAACCATAGATACATGTGACATTTTGAACATTGTTGAGGAAATTGATCAACGTCTTTCTAGTTATGATGTGTTGGTATGTTTTGGTCAGGAAATTATAAGTCTAACAGATTCACCGTGTATGTTGGTGGTTGCGTTATCAGCCAATGAGACCTGCTGTCATGGCCTCTATCTTCATTTTCATCAACTTATTGGCTAGCGGCTAGACATTACGTATCTTCATAACTTTCCAATCGATTTGATGTGTCACGAAATCTCATTCACTTTATGTTTGTCTTTTTTTTGATCTTTCGAAGTAGATGATTGTATCGTGTGACTTTGAATACTACTACGTGAGTTCTTGCATCGTTCCTCAGTTTTTGGTGACAGTGCAATCATCACACTTTCTCCCTATCTGTATCACAACATTTGTCAATGGATATTTTTTTCTTGCCTTCTTCCACCTATTCACTTTGTTTTCTCACATTTTCAAATTCTTCGGGTTCAAGGAAAAGATGTTCTAAAGTCGTATCGGATTGACTTCACAGTATTCGCATTATTTCATATATGCTTTGTCCTCTCAACGAGTGGCCCCCACTTCCCAAAAGTATCACTCATAACACGTACTCCGTAGTTTCAAACAATAATCTCCGAAAAATCCACTTTATAAACACGGTGACGCAATCCGGTTTCGAACCCGTGACCACTCGAAAGGCTTAACAGCTACGCCAGAGAGAGATCTCCAGTGATCTGAGTAGAGTGTCTTCTACTTCTGTCCTTCCTGACTGGCTTCGCATAATGAACACTTTTCCTAGCACATAGAGATTGGTGGAAAGAGTTTAGTCATTGTTGGCAACTCTAAAATATTATTTCACTTGCATTACTCGATGTCATACCTCGACAATTGACATTTTACGTGGATTATTGTTATACTCTTCGTATTCACTTCACGTTAGGAAGAAATACAACATGCAACTAATAACATTCTTTAATACAAGTCTCAATATTAAGATAGGTTTACAGATAGATACCATAGATCTACTCTCCATCTATATAAATATACAACTATGTATTTTAGTATATATATATAATATATACTATACAAATGGTTATTTCAGTTATGATATATTCGTTTGCTACATTATATATATATATATATATATATATATATATATATATATATATATATATATATATATATATATATATATATATATATATATATATATATATATATATATATATATATTGTAAAAACGAATATATCATAACTAAAATATCTATTTCCGCATGATTCGAAAATTATCTGTAGCAGTAGTTAAACGATTGCAGCGGATGTGGTTTTCTGTATCACCCAATAAGATTTCTATCTAAATACAGTATTGGAGGTAATGGAAAGTGGAAGAAGCGCGGGAAAAAAGAAAAATAATTGAGTGGCAACATCACGGAATGGATAAAACTATAGCATGTTTCATTAGCTTTGCACTGAAATAAATGTAATTATCTGATTAACCGTCTAGCGTATTATGTCATTTTTTGGATATGATGTTATATTTGATTAGACGCAATAACTATATACTTTATATTTGTGCATATCTCCAGTTTTTATAAACGAATGAAATATATTGATCTTTGTCGGCATACTAATTATTGTGAGGAAAAAAAATGTTGCCACTTTAGACACAGATTCTGTACGTTGATTAGGCATAGGCGTGTCTCCTATTACAATAATGTGTCCACCTGTTGAAGATGATTACTCAAATGATCTGTATACAAGATACTCGTGACATTGTTTGCTATTAACATTAGGTGCGCTACCATACTGGACCTTCATTGTTCTAATTATTTCTATACTTATCATCAATTTGCAGTTCATAAATATCATAATGGAATGTTGCTTGTCAATAACGGTAAGGTCATGTTTAAAGAAATTAAACTTCTTTCGAATCATAATCAATAGAGTGAGAAATTGATAACCAATCTTGGCTGAATGAAGGACAAATCATCATACTTTCAATATTTTTTCTTTCTCTTGTAACACATGGTTCTAACATTTCTTACAATAACCACTGCCTATATTATAGATGGCGGCATGTTTTAAAGTAGTTGAACATATTTTAATAAATAAAAAGTGGCAAGCAAATGTCCAGTCTTCGAATTAAGATGCTACAGTAAAATTGTGCATATACCATGGACTGCAAACAAGACAAACAAAGAAGTGTTACATTCATTAAAAGTCGAACATTTCTAGCTCACAAATAACACCATAATAGGAAAGCTGACATTTTTTGGTTAACTAAAGAAACATAGCAGTATGAAAGACTAATAGGGGAAGGCAGAGCAAACGTCAGTAGAGGAAGAGGTCGCCAAGATAAGGATGGACAACTGATTTACCTGACGGTGTAAACATGTCCCTGTAGGTGGCAGGTCAATCCGTCCAAGATCTCGGGGTATTCAGAAGGTTCATAAAGAAGACTACGTTCTGGAAAGAATATGTCACATGATGATGACCTATTCCTTAATTGTTTCCCAGACTTACTCTATTGGATTTAAGGGAGAATGGTAAGACGGTAGTCCTAAACATTTGTGGCAATGCTCCTGGATTGCCGTATCTATATGAAATATCTGTGTATACTGTGTCTATTCTACAATTTCAAGTACTTATGTTTCAGTGATATCGCCTTGAATAGAATGGTATTTTTTGGCAGCCAAATATTTATTATATCTTAAGTACTTGATGAATTAGAAACTTTATTATCTGATGTCACAGCGCTGTAATATGAAGCTGTGTTCATTACAATATACGGTGGTCTATCCAACGATACAAGGCATGATTCAAAATCCAATCTTGAAAGATCTTGTCATTCACCTCCGTATGATAATTCCTATTATATGTGTAGTTTGAAAACAATATAAGTTTAATATTATTTAGAAGACCATGATGGCTACTTCCCGCATGCGTAATTATTAAACGCCGCCCTTTATTGCTTGGTGCGAGTCTTTTGGTTGTCCCATCAAATGGTAGTCATTCTCGTTCATTACTGTGGTAAGCATCAATCCATGTCTCATCTAAATATGGTATAATGATATCTTCTTGATTCTTGATTAGAAAACTGGCATCACAGCACGTGGGGAATTCCCATAAGTGCTCCGCCCTCTGTTCCAGCAGTCATTCGACTCGATGGTGTTTCGAGTCCAATGCCGCCGAAACAGACGTCGACATCAGGGCACAACTCTGGCCCTTGCGACAGGTTTTTTTGTTGTTCTGCCCACGCACGCCGTGCCCGTAACTAGTTCAAGCACAACGTCGGCCTGTCAGAACAACATGGTAACTGTTATCGAAGGTTACGACTACGGGATTGTATAAATGACGTGCCATGAAGCTTCTATAAGAAGATTAACTCAATATAAAGGCATATCATCTAATGATATCTTCTCATTTCTCTAACCTCCTGTAAATATATGTGCTTCACACTGCCACAATATGAGGCTTCTAACAAAAACAATTTCTACAACCAAAATAGTTATAAAGTTGAATCAAGAAAATAAAAAAATGTGGTAGGGGTACCACATTGGATGCTTCAGCACACAAAAATCCTCCAGCGAATTATATCCTCAGCGATGCGGATGAGTGTGGAAATATCTTGCCCTATCCATTCCTTGATAAAATCTTTTGATCTGCTAGAATGTCATAAACTTTACTCGCAGAATCATTTTTCCTACTAAACTAAGTAACACTTGCTTTAGTAACACTGATGACGCATAATGTCTACGTGACACGGGATAAAATCTTTAATGCTGTCTGTTTAGTACTCAAGAGTACACATTTGTGCAATTTCACGTTTAAATCATACCAAATGTTTGATAAACCAACGGTGTGTAAATGAGATCTTATTGTTGACCGTACACATTTTAAACCGTACACATTTTACAAATGTGTATGATATGTGTATTGATAAATAAACTTTTGATATATACCTCAAATAAACGAAAATTGAAAAATAATGGCTTAACTTTGATTAAGAATTTAATTCATAGGGTATATAAAAGACTATAGTTGAAATATATGGATATTTCCCTTACATATATTAATAACATCTCAGACTTATTATTTATAGAGTTTTACCGATTTTGGTGCAACATAAAAAAAGGCAGTCCATTTCTCCGCACTTTTCCCTACCATTTCAAATTCACACACACACACACACACATAATTTCAATGATACACGTTAAATCTTCGAATTGCACATTATTTTTAAGTTGTACAAAGTTAGTGAATTGTTCTAGAGAATTCTACACACGTGTCCCTATATATTAACATATGCTTCGACCACAACAATGGGCTAGCAATGATGAAGTATGATGGATATAATTATGGCAACATCGACATAAAAATAGATTGATGTTTGTGTGTTTGTTGTTCGTCCATCACAAGTGATGACCATTTGTTACATCCACTTTGAAAATTCAATTTTAGTAATGTCCTAGATTATGAGTTCGTAGATGGCTGATGACCCCTATTCGAGCTGTAAATGTCCTTGGACAGTTCGGACATGGAATGACGACTGTAGACGGATCTTGGTCTATCCGTGACTTTCTAGATGCTCTCCGCTGTTGAGCTGCTGCATTTCTCTTCTTTTCACAAGATGATGCGCTCTTTTTTATTTTAGAACGCCATGTAGATCTATTTTGTGCAAGTTCTTCCCATGTATCGTGGTCTATTTCAAAGGTTTTCAGTGAGTCCTTTAACGAGTCCTTATAACGTTTCCTTTGGCCACCTTGAGATCGTATACCCTTCTCTAGCTCACCATAGAGAAGTATCTTTGGCAGACGATGGTCTGGCATACGCACCAAATGACCTGCCCAACGAATCTGTGTCTTCATCAGGATCGTGTCAATGCTGGGGATATCAGCTCTATCAATGACAGTGGTATCTGGAATATTGTCTTGCCATCTGATGTTCATAACTTTTCTGAGACAATTTGTATGAAAATGATTGAGTTTTTACACATGACGTCTATACACAGTCCATGTTTCACTAGCGTATAATAGCACTGGAAGTACCACTGCTCTGTAAACTTTCAGCTTAGTCTGTAGGTTAATGCCATTTCTACGCCAAACATTTGCGTACAATCTGCCGAAAGTACTGCTTGCTTTGGCTATCCTTGTATACACTTCATCATCAACGTTGGCATTTTAAATTTTCGTGGATGTGAAAATGACTTGCACTGGGGATTTTGATTAAAGTGAGGAAGAGTTGTGCAAAGCGGCGCCATCACTCTCTTGTCGGACCTCATTTGAAACCAGTGGCAAGACGAATCGAGACAACTGGAAGTGAAGTCCGGTGCAGTGGATGACCATGGTTTTCTACGTGTCTCACCATGCCCGATGCGGTCCACACCGCGTTGCTGGCGTTCGCCTACATAACCCGGTGGGCCGATAGACCATCGTACCTCGTACGCGTAAATTCGCCGAATATCAGACTTTACGTGTTTAGGTTGACAAGACCATTATGCTTTTTGAGATAGTCTCAGCACAATATCACCTACTTTACGACTGCCTAACAGGCTGTCAGTCGAGAATGGAGCCAGAACACGCCTCAGGCAGTCCACTGGTGCTGTGTTCACACGACACGTCAAACCTGTTGTTTTAGCTACATGGTGAATAGTGAGCGATTTCAATGTGTTATTGACACCGAAGTAAATTTGTTCATCACATAAACTTCAACATTATTATATATAATCACTCTTTTCACATCACTCAGATATATCCATTTGATAGCCTCAACTAGACTGTCTTAAAATACACATTTTGATGTTATACACTGGCTATGATGTTAACACAAGCTGTTGTGTACTTCACCAGTGTCCGCTAACTGTATTTCAACCTACCCAATGCATACAACACGCCATGCGTAATCTTTAATAAACTAGTTAGGTTATTCAGAGGGTGGCAAACAGTTTCGATCAGAGGGCTGATTGAGATTTTTTCGTCCGGCTAGAGGCCAATATTGCGTAATTTATTGTAATCCTATGGAGTTCTAAGTTACACTTATTAAAATTGTATAAGTTCTTTGACTAGTGCCATATACTACTTTCAGATCAATTTGACAGCTGTTGACAAAAGCGGTCGAGGAGGGAGGGGGTGGTGTGGGGTAGCAACATAAAATGAAGTCAACACAATATTTTTTTAATGAGCCAAATGAATTATTTGAATAATAATTTTCTTTCAAACACTGAAATAAATCTTTTAGTGTATTAGTGCTTTTAGGTGATTGGTTCATCTGGTTGGTCTTCGGCAGAACCTTTCTTAGTCTGTTGGTCTGCTTTTTCATTTCCTGGTATTTCACAGTGAGAAGTTATCCACTGAATGGTTACCCTTACTGGTAAGACAGTTCCTATAAGTAGTTTTTTCACTCTGTTAGTTTTCCAGACCGGAGTGGTTGAAGAACTGACCTTGCTTCTTTCAAGAATACCACAGGCTGTAGGCCAGGATTGGATTTCAGTAGTTTTACAGCTGCTACCCTAATTGCCTGAATTTCTGCATCATAATTATTGCAGACGTTTCCCTATTGGGTTTCTGAAAGTATCTCTAGACTTGTATGAATATTCTATATATACACCTGCACATTCATTCCTCGTTGTATTCTGTGCTGACCCGTCTGTGTTTACTCTGATCCATTTGTCTTGTGGATATTTCACGTCCAGGAAACTGAGGGTGATTGTCCTTCGTTGCACACTCTTCGTTGCTCTTTGTTAGTATTCCTTTCACCTATGTATGAATGTATATTGGTATGCCATACCTTTCACTCAATGGATTTGTTTTGGTACAGACTTAATTAAGGGACTGTCAACTTCAGGCAGGTCTGAAAGTTGTCTAGATTCATTTAGCTTGGTGGATAAAGCTGCTTCTTTTCCATCGCCCCATTGATAGATTTCGGAATCTTTCCTCCATAGAATACTTTGGCATACTCTGAAACGTCTATGTTTGTATTAGTAGCTTTGTGTCTCTGCTTTCGTGAAGTGTTTGCATTCTTCCCATTTCCTGCATCTCTTCTATGAGTGTTGATTTCATTGCTCCCAGCAGTATCCTAACCGCCTGGTTTTGTACTTTATCTAAATCTTATAATATGGTGTTTGATGCAGGGCACTATACAGATGAACCATATTCCAGGTGTGGTCTTATGCCTTGCTGGTAAACTTTACGGAGTTTATTCCTCATGGCTCTCCATGGGGTTTCACTTAGTTTTCTCATTATAGCTATTTTCCTCCTGACCTGTTGTTGCTGTGTTTATGTGTGCTTCCATGTCAGCTTATCATCACACGTAACGCGAAGTATGTAGGTTGTTTGTCTTATTTCCAAAGCTCTCAATCTATATTGATATCACCAGCTTTTTGGTGGCACTGGTAGCCTCTGATTTTAAAGGATATATTGCTGATATGGTGTGTTTCTTGAATACAGCTTACAATAACTTGCTCTTTACATAGAATATTTTAAAGTTCAAATTTGTTACTGTATCCATTTCTTTTGCTGTTGACATCCTCAGCATTCCATTGCATTATTTTTATTGGTCGTTGGTTTGTTTGGCCAGTAGCTCTATTCCCATTCTTCCTAGCTCCTCTGGGCAATTGAGAAGGACCTCCAGTAATTGAGGCTGGGCCCTTTCAAGGTATAGGGCCCGGCACCGTTCCTGCCTGAACGTAGGCCACATGACAGACACCATAACTAGTATTAGATACAGGCATGTTCCCATTGTGTTTTGTGCGTGGCATCCTGATTAATTATGTGTCTTTTTCCTGGTTTGCTCCGTCCTCAGCACCCTGCTTACTTGCGCAGGACTGTGGTTCTGCTCTAGTGGCACTTCCCGGCCAGTTTCCAGCCCCTGATGTCTGAACTAAGCCCCATCACCACTTCAAGGTGCTGGCTTTAATGGGTTGGCGGAGGTTGAGTTGCTGAATTATTGCCAGTTTGTTGAAGAGTGATGGAGTAACAATTAACCAAAAACATTGTTGATAGTTTCTGGACAACCTTGACATCAATTGTTTTATCGTATTAATGATGATCATTATAATTATAGTGTAACTATTTAGAGACTGAAACAAGGCTGTGACAGATCTAGCAAATCGGCAGTGACGAAACACACTGCCCATAGAAAAATTAAGAATGCTCAGGAGATGACCAAATGAAAAACGATCAAAATTGGATCAATTAACATCTGCGGATTAAAGAACAAAACAGAAGATCTAATAGAGGTAATGGAAAAACGAAACATCAAACTACTAGGATTAGCAGACACAAAAAGTAAGGGACAAGGCAGAGAGAATGTACATAAAGACTACAGATTAATCTACTGTGTTGTAAACCCGAATGCGATAGCAAAGCATGGTGTACATTTTATCCTTGATCCCGCGGTGTCAATAACAATCATAAACACGAACTGTGTGAGCGAATAGTTCATCGCGATAACCGCCACAATAAACAACGAAAGCATATATTTAATTCAAACCTAAGCACCCTTCAATGCAAATAACGAAACGAAAGAAGAAGAATTTTTTTACAACATTAATGGTGTAGCAAACAGCAACACAGAAGAACACCTAATCGTATTTGGAGATTTCAATGCACATTTCTGACCAGAAATATATGAAGTAGAAGAATACATTGAGCCGTTCGGAGACAAAATAAAAAAGACAAATTAAAACGGCTACAGATTAATAGAAATGTGTATTCAGAACAGCCTATTTATAACTAACACATTCTCAAGCACAAAGAATATAAGTTCACATATGGTACAATAGGAAAGATTTAAACTGCACAAGTCAGTTATACTTTATAATAACAGGAGGAGCCAACAAAAGGAAAATAGGTGCGTATCGATACTAAACATGTTTTTAGACACCCACCATAAAACAATAATAGTAGCTGTAAAAACAAACAGAAAGAGAAAGGAGAAAAAAAGATTTTTTTAAAATTAGAATACACAAAATTAAGGACGACATGGTATGGCAGCAATACACACACACACAATCACATATACAATTCGAAAAACTACCAGTTGATACACAACAACAGAAGAAGAATGAAAATTATTCAGAGTCACTATCACACAAGCAGCAGGAGAATCATGCGGATATCAGATCAGCACTGTCAAGATACCAAAAATAACAGCTTCGTGGATAATTAAGTCAAAAAAGTAACAAGACACAAGAAACAGACACATTAGAAATTGATCGAAATTGATGTGATGTTCGTCCGTCGTAATCGACGATGACCAAAAACTCAACCATAATAATAATAAGAATAAATAATAAAAATAATAAAAGTTAATAGTGCGTTTTTAAATGACTAACAAGTCCAATGCGCGCACAAAATGTTCTTTTACAGAATTGACAACAATAGAGGGTATCTATGTGAGGTTGAGATGTTTTTTCTTTTCTACGTGATCGAAAGTATAAACTAAGTAGATTACATAGAATACAAGACAGCGAAAATAAATACCAAGAAAATTATTAAAACTGCAAAAATCAACTCATGGAAATAATATGGAGACATGCTCAACGCAGATTATAAAAATGTGCAAAGGAGTTTCTACAAGAAAATTAGGACCATGAGAAACAAAGACGATACATATGAACAAACAGAAATAAAACATGACGAAAACGGTAATGCGAACAGAAGCAAATAATGGAAAGATAGCAACAATATTTCAAAGAACTGCTGAGCTTAAAGAAAAGAGCAGAAGACACAACAATAAACACTACAACAGCAAACATAGAACCAAATATGCTACTATCGGAAGTAGAAAATACAATAAACATAGCACCAATAAACAAACCAGCAGGATCTGATAACATACAAAAGGAACTTGTAAATGCAGCAGCAGAGAGCAGGGATTGCTACATAGACTTTTCAATGTAATATGGAAGAAACAAGACTTGAAGACGAGAACGCAACAATAATTCCCACATGGAAGAAAAAGTCAAGAAGAGAGATTGCACAAAATACAGAGGGATATCTTTACTGAGCCATACAAAGACAATTTTTAACGAAATATTAGAACAGCGATTACGATCACACATTGAACAATAATTTAAAACATCCACACAGGCTTGAAGAACAACATGTACGGATGCTATCATTACACTAAGACAGCTAACAGAAAGAGCCACAGGAAACAACAAAGGATTATACATCGCATTCGTCGACCAAGAAAAGGCCTTTGACAGAGTAGACAGACAATAACTTTGGAAGACACTATCAAATATACAAAGTACCTGAACATTTAATCAATTTATGCATCAGCATTTATTCTTATAGCCAATGTGAAGTAGGAGCAAATAAAGAAGTGTCTAATAAGTTCCTAATCTAATAATGAATTCGCCATACTCTTCTACGCCGTAAGGCAAACAAGGGCCACATCGTATGGATAGATATGTAGATTATAATTATAACATTTAATACTAATAATAATTATATCTATTTGTTCTGGTTCTTATTAATTACCAGCTGTAGTGCTCTTATATCATATTATTCAGGGGAGATATGTTTCTGATATATCATGTAGTGATGTTTCTGATATATCACGTAGTGATGTTTCTGATTTCATATTATTCAGTGGAGATATGTTTCTGATATATCATGTAGTGATGTTTCTGATATATCATGTAGTGATGTTTCTGATATATCATGTAGTGATGTTTCTCTTATATCATATTATTCAGGGGAGATATGTTTCTGATATATCATGTAGTGATGTTTCTGATATATCACGTAGTGATGTTTCTGATTTCATATTATTCAGTGGAGATATGTTTCTGATATATCATGTAGTGATGTTTCTGATATATCATGTAGTGATGTTTCTGATATATCATGTAGTGATGTTTCTGATTTCATATTATTCAGTGGAGATATGTTTCTGATATATCATGTAGTGATGTTTCTGATATATCATGTAGTGATGTTTCTGATATATCATGTAGTGATAATTCTGATTTCATATTATTCAGTGGAGATATGTTTCTGATATATCATGTAGTGATGTTTCTGATATATCATGTAGTGATGTTTCTGATATATCATGTAGTGATATTTATGATATATCATGTAGTGATGTTTCTGATATATCATGTAGTGATGTTTCTGATATATCATGTAGTGATGTTTCTGATTTCATATTATTCAGTGGAGATGTGTTTCTGATATATCATGTAGTGATGTTTCTGATTTCATATTATTCAGTGGAGATATGTTTCTGATATATCATGTAGTGATGTTTCTGATATATCATGTAGTGATGTTTCTGATATATCATGTAGTGATATTTATGATATATCATGTAGTGATGTTTCTGATATATCATGTAGTGATGTTTCTGATATATCATGTAGTGATATTTATGATATATCATGTAGTGATGTTTCTGATATATCATGTAGTGATGTTTCTGATATATCATGTAGTGATATTTATGATATATCATGTAGTGATGTTTCTGATATATCATGTAGTGATGTTTCTGATTTCATATTATTCAGTGGAGATGTGTTTCTGATATATCATGTAGTGATGTTTCTGATTTCATATTATTCAGTGGAGATATGTTTCTGATATATCATGTAGTGATGTTTCTCTTATATCATATTATTCAGTGGAGATGTGTTTCTGATATATCATGTAGTGATGTTTCTGATTTCATATTATTCAGTGGAGATGTGTTTCTGATATATCATGTAGTGATGTTTCTGATTTCATATTATTCAGTGGAGATGTGTTTCTGATATATCATGTAGTGATGTTTTTCTCATTTCATATTATTCAGTGGAGATATGTTTCTTATATATCATGTAGTGATGTTTCTGATATATCATGTAGTGATGTTTCTCATTTCATATTATTCAGTGGAGATATGTTTCTGATATACCATGTAGTGATGTTTCTGATATATCATGTAGTGATGTTTCTGATATACCATGTAGTGATGTTTCTGATATATCATGTAGTGATGTTTCTCATTACATATTATTCAGTGGAGATATGTTTCTGATATATCATGTAGCGATGTTTCTCTTATATCATATTATTCAGTGGAGATGTGTTTCTGTTATATCATGTAGTGATGTTTCTCTTATATCATATTATTCAGTGGAGATGTGTTTCTGTTATATCATGTAGTGATGTTTCTCTTATATCATATTATTCAGTGGAGATGTATATCCAAAGTTTTATTTCATATCTAGAAGACTCACAATCTCAAGCCATGTATATTGTCACGGGAAGAAACCATCTACAAAGAGTGACTAAACACATAGTTGTAAAGTAACCTGATGTATTGTTTCAACAAGTTGTAAATATGACAATATAATCATCTCATCTACTAGACGTTTGATGTTGCATGGTGTCTGATCTGATAGGCTCGACATTCATACTATTATCCTTTTGAATAATAGTAATAATAACAATAATAATAACAATAGAAGGATCTTTTGCATAATGCTACTTTTTTTTCAACCACTTTTAAATATGTATAAGCATCACACATACGCTCGGTAACATTACCAGTTCTACGTAAAAGGTATAACGTGTACACTGACCTCATCCAGAAGGCTACTTCGCTCTACTAAGGTTTGTCACAGTTCTAAATGTTTTAGCATCAAGAACATAGCGAAATCATTTCCGTGACTGCGATCGAAATTGGAAATAACACGAACAAAATACAGTTAACTGCAATAATACACAATACAGAATAATTGTCACCGCTATTAGAAATCCATGTTACCGCACCTGTATGCTATAAATTCTTCAAATTCACAGTATTATCTATTACTGGTACTAGAGAAGATCCATTATTTGATATAGTGTAGATTTAAAGTTATGCACATATAAGCTTACAGCACAAACAGATTACGCTAGGTGAAACGGAATTACAGGCTTTAGAAGTTTATTGCGAGCAACATAGAGAAAATTAACATATAATTGTAAATACACTAATAGAAAGACCATTATAAAATTCTGCTTACATTGAGAAATATATGGAGATTAGATAAAGCTAAATTAATTACAGAGCTAAGCTCTTCTTGAACTCAAAAGTTACAGAGGCGTTCTTGTATGACACGGAATCATGGAATATAGGTATACGGATAGCAAGAAAACTACTTGTATATATAAATGAATGTCTGTGCTGAATAGGGTAGAAATGCCACGACATTGTGGAAAATCAGAATACGATAGATCAAGTGTGGGACTCGCTCAGTCCATATAGCAGCACTGAAAGCTGTAAAATGTAGAGCGCTTAAAAACTGGACTAATTAAAACACGATTCTCTTGCATATTACAATTTATTATTCATTTTTATAATATAATTATCAATGTGAAAACCACGGAAACAATCAGATACCAGAAAAAAGATTTTGATAAAATGACACGGAGATGGGTAGGCTATATCGTAAACAGATAAAAAAAATAAACGTTTGTAATACAATTCAGGAAAAGAATACGAGAATAATCGAGAAACACCTTGTGATATGTTTTGGAATGTCTATAAAAGGGATCATCATCATCAATAAGCCCGTAACCCTTCAGGGTCGTGGGGGTACCACATTGGATGCCTCAGTACATAGAGTCCTCCAGCGAATTCTATCCTCAGCGATGCGGATGAGTATGGAAATATATTGCCCTGTTATAAAAGGGATGGGTAAGATGGAATCAGTTGAAGGACTTGATTAGGACAGAAACGAGATGGAATATGTTCTATGAAAACACGTCCAACATGAGCTGAAAAATACAGAAATCGAAATTCTAGAGGAATGTAAATATAGTAAATACCTTAGAACAAGTAAATGCATTTCTTCGAATTGTGTCGGGTGTTTGAATAAACATGATTGAATTTAAAGAAATCGGTCAATCAATCAATCAATAAAACCCATAACCCTTCATGGTCGTAGGGGTACCACATTGGAAGCTTCAGCACACAGAGTCCCCCAACGAATTCTATCCTCAGCAATGCGGATGAGTGTGGAAATATCAAGCCCTGTCCATTCCTTGAATGGACATTCCTTGAAATCGGTCAACGAGCTATTAAAACACAAGACTAGACACGGAACTAAGACATACAATGGGAGGCTAGCTGATAGCATTAAATCATTCCAACCAAAAGCTTAGAATGAGCTACCAAGTTATCTGGCAACACTTTTTCATTCACTACATCAGCATGCTTAGAATGGACTACAGAAGTTACCTGACAACATTAATCAACTACAACCAAAAGCATATAATAAATTACCTGAGTTAACAGCACTATTAAATTACTACAACAGAAAATATAGTATGGTCTGCATAGTTACCTGATAATATTAAATCACTACACAAGAAAACGTACACTGAGCTGGCTAATTTACCTGACAACATTCCATTGCTAAAACAAATACACATGCTTGTTTGTTTGTTTGAGAACACCAGAAATTTCAAACGATTAGCTCTTACTTCATATGTCCAGGGGTGTGGTTTTTCTGCGCTCTCTTTCATACCTATATCAGCCTTCGGCTTAGTGCAATGCCTATTGAAGGAACATTCTACTCAGTAGTGGTCTATAATTGTATAGATGACATGCTACAAAGCTTCTATAAGAGATCCTCAATATAACGGCATGTCATTTACAAAGGTTTTCTGTTGCATGGATGGTTTGTGTCGTGGACCATTGGTGAGACCCACAGAAGCAATAGCATGCGTAACAAAAACGGATAGAATGAACTACTTAAGTTACCTTTTAACATTAGATCACCACATAAAAAGTATGTCATTCGGAGTAACTTTATGGGAAAATTGTCCAAATATTTGATTCACTTTAGATGCTTTCGGTGCGAAAGTCTGACCTCTTCGGCACATGCGATATGGCATAACTATAACAGGTAATATTTACGTTCGTACAGAAGAATATAATTAGAGTTAACTCATTATAATTATGTAACGTAACTATTTAATTATATCTATTAGTTCACATATTTCCTTCTTTAGAGTAAAAACATAGAAGACTATTCCCTCACTTCTCGACAATAAAAATATAATTATTTGTGTGCTTTCTCTTTTCTCGTCTAGTCTAACCACCTATGCGACCATGCGTTGTAGGAAGCTTAATGGTTAGTTTCTTGAGCAAACGCGTTACAAAAGTCTTTGTGAATCGTTGCTCCTACAGCATTTTTGTCTATTTAAATATCCGGTTTTTTTAATGTTGTCGTGCTCCCAGACAGGCTCTTTTACTTTTATAAGAGAAAAGTGATAATTGAGTTTGTTTCATTCTCACAAAATGACAGAATCACTTTAATCAAGGAGCCAGTGATCCAGAAAGACCCTGAGTAAAATGGGAGTACAACATTAGATAGTCCATAATGAATCGAGGATTGAAGTTAAATATACAGAACATAAAAAGTACTTAGCAATGTCTCTCTTCTCTCGCTCTCCTAAGTCACAAATCGCAAGGTAGACGCAGATACTATGTACAAACAATGGCCAATGCAGTATCTTTTACTGCCTGTCCGCATGTTTATTTTACATGTAGTTTGAACCATTTGTATAAATGTGTTTCTAATTATAGTTTCTATTGTAATGATAACAGCCTGTCTAATACCATAATACCATCTCGGTTCAAGTGCTGAGATATTTGTGTCGTGCGTCTCCTCTCTAGGGTCGTAGTTGGAGGCGTATAATACCTGACACACCAGCAGGAATCTCTATTTGCCAATGATTATGCCCTAAATGCTTCTGAGAGCATATATGAAGGAAATATATGAATATTTTATACAAATTATTATAAATGATTTTCCATAGCTTGTTCTTATTTAGGGATGTCCTACTATCAATATGGGAGATATGGAAAGTAGGAGAGATAAAGACAGCAACGAAGGGGACTTACCACCCCAACTAATAGTTGCTGCGGCTTAGTACATGAAGAGTTATCTTCATCCCCGACGGCATATTGCTGCCATGGGACCTACACTCTACTATCTATTGTCTGCCTATTGTTTGTCCCCAGGTGGATGATGGTTAAAATATCTACACTTGTCGTTAAGCGTAGGGGTGGTGACTGGGAACATTAGTTCTCTATCCAAGGCCAGATGTGGTACCTTGGTTGTGTCGATTCCATATTTGCTCAGGGTTGTATTGATATTATCTATCCATTTTGCCTTGGTCTTCCTCTTGCTATGTATCCTGATCTTCTCATGTTATATGTTTCTGTCAATCGTTGTTATGGTTCATTTTCATTAGGTGTCCAAACCATTTTATTAGTTGTTTCTCGGTGTATTCTGTGCATGTTCTTTCATCGATCCTGATTTCGTCATTTCTAATCTAATTTTCTCTAGTTTGGTCACTTTTATGGCTTTTCTCAAGCATTTCCTATCACATGCTGTGAATTTTCTCAGCTCAGCTACTCTCAGCGCCCATATCTGGAAGGCATTGATAAGTGTTGGCATGAAAATACTGCTTATTATTTAGTATCAATACGGATAAACAAAGTAATATTCCAGCCAGACCCAGTCCCAAATATACCATGAATGTTTCATAATGATAAACTATGTAACAATGAAAGATGTGATTAGACCATATAACTCACTAGTCCACTTTCAAAAATAGCCACCGTTGATGATGAAGTCTATGCCAGGATATCCAAGGCAAGCTGTACGTTTTGAAACTGTGTGACATATAAATGGCATTAGTCTAGAGACCAAGACGGCGGTTTTCAGAGAATTGGTACATCCAGTGCTGATGAAACATTGTATGTATACAGGGGACAAGTGAGAAAGCTCAATCACTTCCACACAATTTATTTTACAAATATGATGAATATCAGGTGGCAAGATAAGATTGAGTATACCACTGCCGTTGGCACAGCTGTTATAGCATTGATACTGTTCCAATGTAGACACAAATAGGTCGGGTAAGTATGTTGTGTGTCGGCCAGTCTTTACCAGAGATCTCTGTGGTGAGATGTCGAAGATAATTAATTCTGACGTTAGTTGTAAGAGATTATACAAGGACTAGGTAAAGACATCACTGTAAGTCTTCGTCATAAACCATAATACATGAGAGGGAAGTCGATGCATGATACATGACGAAAAGTTAAGATCAAAATTGTAAAATTAATTTAAAATGCTCACATCATGTCTAACCTATTCAGTAACATTGTAGGGCCAGAATATCGCTTACCAGCAGTCTACGAAAACATATATAGGAACAAAACTCTAATATCCCAAACTAGGTGTAACAAATGACCACCATTACTTGTGACGACAAACAACATGAATTATGATCTGTTTACTAATAGTATTAATTTAGTATTATTAAGCAATATTCGATATTTTGGGTCCGGTATACTTAACGTTTTATTTCTCTTTTGTATTTATGGTCTCTATCTTTAGACTTAATTCATCATTTCCTGCATACATCCTGCCTAAGGTTGATGAATAACCTGATTTGGGTAATAATGTGGGATTTTTATATATTGCTCCTTGATCTGGTACAGGCGATATCGGTACAGATAACCAGTTTTACAGAAAACTCTGCGTTGCGTGGAGATTATCCATCATAAAAAATTAGCGCATCGGATAGATTTTGTCGATGATAGTATAGTTAACAGTTTCATGTACAGTTCTTCATTCATTCATTAATTCTAAAACTGATTGATATAAATTTGCGAGACGTCATGATTTCTTTAAATTAAATTTATACAAACAGCCATAGAAAGTATAATCATTGCGATAGAAAACAACACTAGTAGATTAAATCATTTAGGTTTTTATGTGATACAGACCAGTGTTTCCCAAAGTTAGTTTTTACTATACCCCACCTAGGTCTTTCTAAAATTCTGATTCCCCCATCCCCCCATGTAACATATACATATATTTGTATATTAAGAAATTGAAAAGAGATTTTACTACATTTCTCATATCAGAGTTGAGTACCAGTACGAAACCAGACGAAACCATTCTTTTCTAAAATATATATTCCTTAACCAATTAATCTGAAATTTATTTTCTAGAAAAAAAAACACATTCAATACGTGCTGTATGGGCCATCAGTAGAGCTTGTGTCTAGAGTTAAATACAGCAAACATGCTGAAAAAAAGCAGCTGAGACATCAACATTTGGGTGTTTTTAATGTCTGAGCATAAAACAAAATGTGATAATTTAGTAAAGCGTGTTGCATTTGGAAAACTATATTGTTGATCTGGACTCAGAAAAATTATCTGTGTATGCAATACAACTGCCGCATAACTAGTGAGTGCAATAGTAGACACAGCATGTTGAAATGGGTCATGGTGACTTGATTAGCAGAACCGCGACCTCCTGTATTCTTTGATATTTTAAATCTCTGTTATAACCAAATTGGACTAACGTCCGCGGTTGAAAGGAACGTACTTCACGGTAGGAAACACATTTTAGATACCCAGAAAAATAACCAGTTCACAGCAATAAGCTCTCAACGGCGAAAGCTGTGGATAAAGGAAGAGCCATTTCGAGGTGTTACTGTGCATTTGTTTTGAGATATCACTGGGAAATGTCATTCGTAATTAGCAAATATATATTAATATATAGTTACTCCAATTTCTAACATTCTCTGTATGTGTACGTTCTCAGCCTCAGTGACATCATCTTCAGCTTGAAATGCATTTATTACTGCCTTGATCAAGTCTGCTTTATCTCTTCTCAGCAATTTGCCATCTATCGCCGCATTGCCTGCCAATACGTCGGCTCTCTCGTTTTCTCTGACCCCAGTATGACCAGGGCAGTATATCCATGCAATGCTCTGGACAACCGAGTTGTTCAGTAAGTCACACCATTCTTTTCTCAGCATGTACTTTTCTATCTTGCGCAGCATGTTTTGAGAGTCTGTGAGTATTACCGAGTGTGTTGATGTATCAGTTATCAACCCATTAAGTGCCACTATAACTCCCTCCATCTCCATCCTCATACTCGATGTGACAGTCGAATATGCTGAAGAATTCTAAATTCACGCCGTTTCTGTAGGCAACAAAACCCCAACCGCTTTTATTTGTGTTTCTCTTAACAGCGCCATTTGTGTATATAAATATGTCTTGTGGTTTCGAGAGTAGCTGGGTAAGTTCATACACCGTATCCTGGGCCCTTACACCCATCCATTTTTTACATGCTTTGTCTAGTTGTATTATTACTATAGTCAGTAATTTCTTATCAGTGTTTACCTCCACCCATTCAGTGCCCTTTCCTATTTCTTCAAATTCACATACTCTTCGCAGTGTGTCTTCGGTCTTGGCCGTCCAGGATCTGCAACGTTTGATTCGTTTTCCCTTTGATTCATCTAGACATTGATGTAATGGGTGGTGGTTGTATTCTGTCACAAGGTACGGCCTAACCTGTGCTACCTGAGGTCGCACTCTAATGCTAGTGGGATCACGCAGAAATCTCATTGCAGAGATTGGTATATCCCTAGTGCACCCCAATACCGCTCTAATTTCCTCATTTTGGACTTTCTCATATATATCGACTAGTGTTTGTGACAGTGTTAGTAGGCAGACGCCATAATCTATGACAGATAGCACCATCACTTCTTGAAGCAGAAACAGTACCAATTGCTGCATGTTGAAGTTCGCCATAACTTTGATAACACTGATCCTTCTTGTAGCCTTCTGAATGATATCTGTGATGTGTTTGTTGAATGATAGACTTCTATCAACGGTTATACTCACATGGTATAACGGCTGATTATTCTGGTTCCATATTCGTGCAATACGCTTTTGAAATTCTTGTTAAATTTTTTGTTCTACAGGCCACACCTACCCTCACTCCGAAATCGCGCATTCTTGATACAGGCTCATGCTCATTCATCTCAAAATCCACTGATCGTGCGAACTCACAAAGATCTAGATTGTAGTAGATGTTCAACACGTTCTCATAAAAAGGGCCGGGATGATTTGTGTCCTGGTTTAATTTGCTTCATTGATCCGGTACATCTTATTTCGGATGCGATATCTATACTTTTAATATTTTACCAATTACACTATCACTGAAAATTCGTGACAATATCGCTAGTATGCCAGGCTGCGAGTCACAACCTTTCATTTTCGCTAACATAGCACACTAAGCTTTTTTGACCACACATTTTAATTGTGATCACATTCATTTCTGTTTGATCTTTCTGCTGCTGTTGGTATCGTTTTAGACTTGACCTCAGACACTCACTCTTTTAATAGTGATGGTAAAAAAAAAACACACACTCATCAATGAAACTTCATTTTAGTACATTTCAATCGCATAACTTTCAGTTGTAAAGTAGCTAGACACGAGCTAGATCAATGCAGGCTGATTGACATGACATCGAACGTTTTATGGACAGTGTTTGTTTGAGGTAGAGTTCATTAGAGAGAATGTACTTTTTCTAGACAGCGACTGCCATTTTCTTCTTATATTTGTGTTTGTATTTCATGTCAGTAAACAAAACCGCAAGAACATTACTGATTTCGAAAGATTAACACAGAATAGGAACACTGCAACTTGTCATGCATGTTGTAGTAGCCGACAAAGGAATGTTGATAGAGGTGGTGGCTACCGTAATCTGTGAAAGATTCAAGTTCCCCATAATGCAACTATGAAATCGGATCGAGATGAATGATACATAGGCTCACAGCAGTCTACAAGCAATGACATATAATATTGTAACAGCAATCTGTAATCCGTGATATATCACATTCTAGCAGCAATATGTAATAAGTGATATATCACATTCTAGCAGCAATATGTAATAAGTGATATATCACATTCCGTTTTTCGAAATATATTCTAATACCAAATCGCGAACGTCAGGCCTGAAGAAGAAAACAAAATCTGTGGTCATCTAATTTGTTTTATAGAAGAATAATAAGAAATATTAAGAACACCAAGGACAGAAACCGAGTTTAATAATGACGTCTTGAAAGAAGTTGATTCAAACAGAGAGCTAATAATTCCCAGCAGAAGGAAACGACACGGTCAAAATGTTTTTCGACAAATCATGAGAATAGGAAACATGGAACACTGCTGGAAGACCATATGACTGAAGGAATAACACATCAACGCTGGAAGAACATATGACTAAAAGAATAACATAAGACTACTGAAAGAACATATGACTGAAAGAGTAATATGACTACTGAAAGGACATATGACTGAAAGAGTAATATAAGACTACTGAGAGAACATATGACTGAAAGTGTAATATAAGACTACTGAAAGGACATATGACTGAAAGAGTAATATAAGACTACTGAAAGAACATATGACTGAAAGAGTAATATAAGACTACTGAAAGACCATATGACTGAAGGAATAACATAACTCCGTTGAAAGAACATGCGAGTACATAATTAATATGGTATTGAAGGCATGCCATTGCTGGAAAAACATATCACTGAAGGAAGACAATATCTCTGAAGGAAGAATACTATTTTGAATACTAAAGGCAACATATGGGATACGTATGTGTCAATTCAAATAAAATAGAAGATAACATCCTGAGAAATTATAAATTGTAGCAAGTGTAGTATGCAAGGTCGTTTGCCAGGATGCATGATAAGTGTAGACATCAGATGACACGTGTATTATATAAGTGGATGCGTGTATTCCCCTGCTGCAGGAAACTTACCATCTATGCGTCTTACCTAGGCCCATCACACCGTTCTAAATTAACTGCGCCCATAAATGTCCACATAAAATCAGAATATTTCACTACTTCATAGATCTACTACTGTGACGAGCATTGATTAACGATTGGACAACTAATCCAGAAAAATAATGATCAATAGTTATATTAGTTTTCAAGCTAATAACGATCAAATGAGGTGTAGTAGAGAATGTCGAACATAGATTTGTTTTACTAAGAGATAGTAATGCACACAGATAATATAAAAGTGTTAATGACAAAAAACAAGCACTTCTTTTTTATGGTTGTGTTCTTCATTTTAAACAAAATTATGCTAATGTATTTATTTATTTATATTCACTCTAACATGCACACTCGCTGATCAATATATACACAGAAATACAACTTGACAAAGAATTGTGATCCAAGATTCAGAAAGCAGTGGTCTTGTGTCAAAATTATGTTACGGCACCGCACATCACGATAAAAAATGTTACTTGAATAAGAGTATCGCTTCAAGAACTCGTACATGGAATTCACAATTACACAACATTCTCATTTGACGAAGACAAGAGTGCTCCAATAGAAAACTGTTACCATTTTTGGTAAATTGTACAATATCTGTAAATGGACTCTTGTTCTGGTATACACAATTCTGAGATTTAGTCAAATATCTACAAATTAAAGATCTACAAATTAAAGATCTACAAATTAAAGATCTACACATTATGCATACACAGTTTTCTCGGATCTGAAACATGTGCAAAATGTGCACCACTGGGGTCCAGGGAATAACAAAATGTGTGAAAAATGGGGGTTAAATAATAAAATATGTCCTGAAAGGAAGCAACGGAAGACGATGTGTTCCAAATGGAAGGTCGCGAAATAAAATATATTAGAAAAGGGATCCGCCTAAGAGTTTGTGTCAAAAAACGAGAAATAGAAAGAAAATTATTATAAAATGTCCCAAAGGAGGCCAAGGGCTTAATTGGCCAAAGACAGACTACTCATACTCCCCCCACCCCCCCTGACGCTTTTTAAATTTTGACGGCACACGTGGAATAGATATGTGTGTGTGTGCGCGCGTGCGTGAGTGTGTGTACGTATGTACGTACGTATGGATGGATGGATCGATGGATGGATGGAAGAATGGATGGATGGATGGATGGATGGATGGATGGATAGATAGACAATAAAAAGTGGCGGTCACGAATCTGGAAATTCGACTACCACGACCTACGGATCATGAGTTTGTATAACGCATTAAAGTCACAAGCTCGACAAGTAAATGCTACTGAAAATTAATTATTATGTCACAAGGACTCGTAAATTACTAGGCTGTGATAAATAATTTTAAATATTCTCACCAATTGGTAAAAACTTAGTTTGCATAAGAAAATTTATATCTAACAAATACTTCATTTCATCACATTGAAAGCAAGATTTACAACGTTTTTAGTAGTTCATGCACAATTTTGGAATTTGGCAATTTTTGACTAAATATTTAGCCATAAACAGTTTAAGCCATCTAGCAATTGTGGCGCATAGACATGTTAATATTATTTTCTATGTGTTAGAATTCCGTAATGCCCAGTCCATGCCAAATGAAATGTACAAGGAAATATATGATATTTATCAAACAAATCACTAACATGTAGGAAAAATATATATAAATACACGAAACTAACTAAACCCACGTTTCAACAATATTGTTTTTATCATGACTAATACAGCGCGACCAGAGAACAACAATACAAATAATGATGCATTGGGGTGGAATATACGTATGAACTTGTAAGAATTGCAGACAGTTTCACATACAGTAAAAACACCAATGTGACGAGTAGTTGCATTAGATTAAAAAAGTTTAAAGTCGTAGAGGATTGACTTCACTGTACTCGGTTTCCCATATGTACTCCGTCACTCTCAACGAAGCGGCACGCCGCCTGCCGAGAGTATCACTCATATCACGTAACTCCGTAGCTTCAATTGATAATCCACAGGGATCTCCGAAAAACATCATGACCTCCTAAACATAAAGCGAACAGCTTAACCATTACGCTAGGGAGATGATTTATAGTCCGTTTAAAAATACGTTATCACACATTCAATCGAATATCTCAGAAACTGTCTGTTTGATTACAGAGATATTTAGCATGCTATATTAGATTTTATCCAATTAAAAAATTATCGTTTAGTCTATATCTGCTCTGGATTGCGCATGTCGGCGAAATTCGTATACGTTTTTGGTCCATTGCAAATAAGTGAGATTAAATTTTTAGATATTTCAATAAACATGTTATTGTCAAATAACATTTTAATCTAAGGCTTATCGTCTAAAAATACTTGACATGTCAAATTGCTGTACGTGTTGTCAATTGTATGTGATGTCACTCGTATGTGCAATGGTAAACGTTACTGCAATATGCAGCAGTTAGTCTGCCCTTCTGTCACCATTAGACCCCAGGGTTCCTTAACTGCTCTTGAATACTGTATTATCTTAGCGGATATTGGATGAAATGTATTTTGTTGACACTGTGTATATACATGTTCGTTCGTCCATCACAAGTGATGATGACCATTTGTTACATCCACTTTTGAACATTCACTCAAGAGTTATGTCCTCGATTATGAGTTCATAGATGGCTAATGAACCCTACTCTAGCTGTACATGTTGTTGGACAGTTCGGACATGGAATGACGACTGTAGACGGATCGTAGTCTATTCGTGACTTTCTATCTGCTCTCCGCTGTTAAGCTGCTGCATTTCTCTTCATTTCACAAGATGATGCCCTCTTATTGATTTTAGAACGCCATGTACATCGTTTTTGTGCAAGTTCTTCCCATGTATCGTGGTCTATTTCAAAGGTTTTTAGTGAGTTCTCTAACGATTCTTTGTAGCGCTTCTTTTGGCCACCTTGAGATCGTGTACCCTTCTCCAGCTCACCATAGAGAAATATCTTTGCAGACGATGATCTAACATACGCACCAAATGATCTGCCCAACGAATCTGTGTATGCAGCAGGATCGTGTCAATGCTGGGGATACCATCTCTATCAAGGACAGTGGTATCTGGAATCTTGTTGTGCCATGTTCATAACATTTCTGAGACAAGTGGTGTGAAAATGATTGAGTTTTTTCACATGACGTCTATACATAGTCCATGTTTCACTAGCGTATAACAGCACTGGAAGTACCACTGCTCTGTAAATTTTCAGCTTAGTCTGTAGGTTAATATACATAATGACGTGCTCAGCATACACGTATATCTGTTGGGCTATTATGTAGTCTGTTCTTGAAAGAATTTCTTTAAAATTCCGAATTTGATGATTTGAAGACGGCGATTATCATTAACGGTCGCAGAAATTGTAATAAATCTCTGTGTCCGTGGTCATCTTCCTCTCACATTACATGATCCAAACATTTTTTTCCAAAACTCAACGTCTATTATAGAAAGGTGCTCGCGTGTCAGAGTTTCAACATCACACAATGTAAACGTTGCATTTGGTCGGAAACTTACCCTATGACCTTAGCCCAAACTAACTCTATTGGATTAAGGTGAGCATGATATAGAGAGTCGCAGAGATGTGTGACCGTTTGTTGAATAATTTTATCAATATAATACAAATGTGTCTTACTTGTCTTGTTCACAAGCTGTAACAATTCGAGTTTCAATAAAGTATCGTCGAAGTGGACATTTTCCTCAATAAGCCATGTCTTAATTTGGTCTTTTCTATTTGATGCGTTTGCTATTTTGTCTTCATGTGATACTGCATTGTGATAGGAAGCATTGCCCATTACTAAACATGATGGTCCTTCTAGAATTGGAAGAAGACTGTTCTCCATCCAATGCCTGAAAATATGACCATTCAAGTCAGTATGATAGTCCCTTTGTATGATGCTATTTGTACATTTTGATTGTAAAATAAGCCCAGCTTCATAGATTATGCCGTTGTTGGTACTTTCAGCCTGTGTGAGTATAATTCACTGACCTTTGCTTCTTAGAATGTTTTTTTAATGTTCACCGTCCATTGATTTCCACTCTTTAGTATTTTTGTGGTGAGCATTGACGCGGGATTTGTACACATATAAAATATCATAACTATAGTTTCTCCGCATGTATTTACTTCGGGCAGCAGTAACGTGTGGCTTTCAACAAATAATATTCCTGCTGCCTAAGATTTTTACAGAAGTGGAGCCGGCGGTTCTTACAATTTTCCACTCAAAACATTTAGATATGTCAATATTGCAATCGATCTACAATTTTATTTTTAATTCCCGAAGAGAAACATGTTCATTCTTAGCAAACATGTTCAATATCTCACGCCTTTTGACACCTATGTCAACTTTCTCTTTCTTGCTTGACATTAGTGTTTTTTTCAATTCCATCACCTATCCAGAACAATAACTAATTAAGTTTGCTTTTAAAAGTAATTAATATCAGAATATAAATGACCTATCTTAGATTCTTTGAAAAATATGCTTGCAGAGGAGAGCGGTAACTCTGTTAACGGTAAGTTTGAAATGTGCACTTCAAAGTCATTTTGAATTATATATAAATGTAAATTGCATGAAAATGAAACGATACCATAATAACCACACATAGAATACAACTTTGAACAACCATTACCAACTTATGTTTGGAGACACAGAGAATGTTGGTGTTTTTGTAAAAATAAAAGCACAAATGAAATTCAATGTACTTATTGTCTCACTTCTATTGGTTCAACTTATTATTTCAGTGATTTGTATTGGTCACTATGTTGACAACATGCTGCGGTGACCACTGAATAAGATATTTGTATCAACATGAGTGACGCATGGCTGTCTGAACAAAATGTTTTCACTCAGGAAATCGTGTTCAAATTCTGAAACATTGGCTATATTCCCAAGCATAACAAGACATTATGGTACCTAGTTTTTTTATTTTTTTTTATTAAACACAAACAAAAACGTCGGTTTGAATCAAAAGTTGAATTCCAAAAATCTCAAACAAACAAACAATCTCGATCAAATAAACAGCTTCTGAAATATTCGCTTTAATGTGTGATTACGAATTTATAACCAGACTATAGTATGTCTTGCCTCTGTTAGAGGCTTTCCTTAAAAAACATCAACAATGAGGGGTGGGTGACTGTCTTAAAATGTTGACGCCATCAAACAATTTTATACACTAATTAAATTGTTAGAATATGATGAAACACAATTTATGATGTTTTATAATTTTTTCAATTAAAAACATTTTTTAGGTGGTGGAGGTTAGATATTTTATAAACATAATTAAGCACAGGGGAAGGGGACACCTCTGTATTCTTGACAAGTTATTAACAAAGCGGAAGAGATGGGAGAGGAGATCAAACATTGTCATCCGCTGAAGACGGGTGTGTCAGGCCATTGACGCAAATAAAACTGCAGCACAGCGTATTTTTATTCTCTGGACTAGGTCCTGTTGGAAATCTAGTAGGACAATTGTTCTGCTACAATGAGATCCAGCGGGAGTTTGAGCATGAACGCTGAAGAAGAAGTATTGCCAAAATATGTGTTGAGGTAATGTATAGACAGACATTATCTATATTTTCATACCTATTAGTTTGTCTGGATGTACACTGTTACACTTCAGGAGCGTTACGTAAACAAATCAAGATATCATGCACAGATTCAGGTATACAATTAAGATGCTATTGCACATTCCTTGACAATTCTTCCTTTTAAAAGACGGTATCCTTTTCTCAGTAACTAAAATCCTCAATACAAAATCGATAATTTACAAATGATAATTTTTATTGCCACAAAAGCGACTGCATTCATTAGAAAACGATAATTTTGTAAGAAGCAAAAACGCAAACGTCCCATTAGGAACCAAATTCGTAAAATATGTTAAAAGTTTCCGTTATTTCATTTCACACATAATTTTTTAATACATCAGATGAATTTCATATTTATGTTATAACTTTTATTTGTTGGATCACATTTAGAAGTGTTCTATGGCCGCCTCAACCTATTTATTACAATTCTGGCAGGCGCATATGTGCTCAATCTCTTTCAGAAAAAAGTCAAACACGTGGGCTGTGGTCGCTCGATATACGCCGGAACAAAATTAAAATGTCCATGTGCGCTAGAGATATTTTACGTTTTTGTATTTACTTGCAAGATGATATCGTGTATTAGAAATCACTGTTATAAAGATACTTTTGAAGTCTTTACTAATCAGCCTGTCCGTGCCCAAAGGCTCTACATTCACTGGCGTGTGAAGTTCAGTGCCTGGAGTCGCCTGGAGTCACCTGAAGTCCTTATATGTGCTTCTCAGTAGCCTGGAGTCACCTGGAAGTCCTTATAGGTGCTTCCTAGTAGCCGTACAGTGCCTGGACTCAATTAGAAGTCCGTATAGGTGCTTCTCAGTAGCCGTACAGTGCCTGGAGTCAAAGTATGTATGGGTGCTTCTTAGTAGCCGTCCTGTGCCTGGTGCCACTTGGAAGGAAGCCCATATAGGTGCTTCTCAGTAGCCGTGTTGTGCCAAGAGATTTCGCCTAAGATCACTGTTAAGGAAACTCTTATGTGGTAATTTAAGGGGAAGTACTCAATTCATTTCAATCGCTTATTTTAATACAGTAATCTGCATTGCAGTCATTTGTTCCATCACAAAAACCATACTCCTTTCTTTAAAGCGGCAGCCCAAATACATTTCCGAGACTTAAAGAATCTGCAAATAATTCAAGTGAGCGAAACAACATTTCACTGTGCTCGTCTATCGTGTCCTGGAGCAACAATTATTCGATTCTATGATAATCTTACAACTACTTTTTTCTAAATTTAATTGTACACTTTAGCACTTTTTTATATTTTATATTTTTATTATTTACAAGTATTTTTTTTAAGACTAAGTAAAGTCATTATTACTCAGCCTTCGAAATGTGTACCCTAAGAAAATTACAAAAATTCAAATTGTCATATAAATAATGTAAATTGAAAGTGAGCAATGTCAACAAATAAAAATGTATAAACTTACCAAAGCGCGTTCAGTCTTTGTAATATTCGTTCTGGTACACTTGTGGTAATAAATATATATATATATATATAATCAACTAAAACATCCAAGATGTTAAACAAACTAGATTCTAATTAATCTGTAAGGAAATTTGGACTCTTGTAGCAGTAAGATTGTCACGAAGACATACATATTTTTGGAATCGAAATACACATTTTGCAATTTTAAAATTTAAGCAAATTTACAGTAGGCTGCTTGAATAATAGATTATATGTAAGTATGGCGAGATACATTATTGTCGAAAACGAAAAACGTTGACAAGTGGCATGGAACTGACAGTAAAGCGTCCATGCAATATGTCCATCAATCGAAAGCAGTCACCACATAATCATTGAAGAGCGCTACTAAACAACAAATACTTCTACTTGATAAATAAACAGGGTCAAAACAATCATAATTCAACATAATATACAGATTATAGTCAAATAATAAAGTAATTATGAACCTACAACGATCTAAAACAATCATTTCTATTTAGATCAATATCGGACTCCATGCATATTAGCTGATCGCAGAAGAAGAGTGTTGAAAAGGGTGTAGAAGATTGATTTCCGTAAATCTAGATTTCCCAATGTGTTCTTCGTCGATTCGTGTGGCCTATCGAGAGTGCCACTAATAGTACGTAACTTCGTAGCTTCAAGTTATAATTCGCACTTTACAAACAAGACGTCATTATCCGGATTCGAACCCACGACGACAAAGCTCACACGTTAACGACTACATCAGGGAGTTCTTAAAGAAAGAAGGTAGTTGAATAAAAAAGAACACGGTTCGTAGATAAGACATACTGAAGTAAAGCAAAATATATGAGCATAGTATGTGATCCATTAAGACACAACAAATACAGATAACGATTTTAGTATTACTAGACAAGTTTGAATCCCTTACCCTGGGCTACACGCTTGTTGTTGACCAGGAAGGTGAAATCGATCTCCAAGTGGTCACAATTTACTGCTACTTCTTACAATGGAAGTGTGTGCAGTCGGAAATATCCCATTTACATTCGTCGAAAAGTCTAAGAATGAACATTTTCAAGACCTGAATAATCAATATAAAATTTAAATATATCATTGATGTATTTTTGAGATTTAAAAAAAGGTACATATTCTGGTGAGATACACAATTCTCAACAGCGAGTAGTTATTCAATTTGGTTAAATCGTACCTGTGACTATAAACAATAATGGACGTCATGACTCAGTTAGTCCTGATACCAGAAACTGTTTAAATAAAATAAATTGACAGATGGTCAATGATACTACACGTGAATATATTTCCAAATATAAAACACATGAACACAATTTCCATTACGGTTAGTGTTCACAGATGTGATATAACCAATTTCAACAAACATAGACGGTTGAAAAGAGCATACCTGAGCATAGATCAAAGATAATATTTTAATAATAACAGCAAGTTTTTAGCCAAAGAATAAAAAGGCCGTCTATAAAATACGTCAATAAATTTTGGTCAATATTGGACCTTCACTTTGTTAGCAACTGTCAAGAATTCAGGGACTAAATCTTAATTATTTCTTTACTTAATCTTTATTTCATCTTAATATCAAAAGAGGGTTAACCCCCACCCTAATAAGTTTATTTTAGCAGGAAATATATTACAGAATTACATGATTTGTTGGGGTGCAAAGGGAACACATTGCTCTAGGCGGACCCAGGGTTAGCAGATAACCAAGATCCCAAATGTACCTCCACGCGGTGCACCCTGGAAACAGAAATACAGCAGCTCGAGCTGATTCTGGCCAAATCATTTGGGGATCGTGTACGAGAATGTGGAGGTAGCAGATGGAAAGAGATTTGACTGCACAAGAGACAGACAATATCTCCGACACCACCAGCATCACCACATATAGCTACACTGTCGACATACAGTGAAGCTAGTCAGTCCAGTCCGAACATTGGAGGGGCGGCCAATGTAAAATGCACGTAAAGGTAGATGCATGGCGAGAGACAAATATATTTCATACCGAGTACAATGAAACAATGAAAGGGCAGAACAGCGCTAGAGGGCAGCGCGAACTGCAAATAGAAAGTGAAAAGGCTCTAGGAAAGGGGAACTACAAGCTCCGTCAGCTCGAGACGAGCTTCTAGTTACCTGTGTTCCTTACAGGCAGAGACCCAGACCCAGACCCATCCATTGGCGTTTGGTAAATCAAGAAGACCTAACCCAACTCTTATGTCGATCCTTCCTAAACCGGAAATATGCTCGCGAAGAGAAAGGGTTCTGTACCCGATGGGCTTAGGCAAGAAAGGTACAACGATGGTAATCCTGGCCCAACTCTACTATCAAGGTTTCCTATAACGGAAGTTCACTTGCAGAGAGAAAGGGTTCCGTACCCGATGGGCTCAGGCACAAAAGGGACAACGATTGAGCCCTGGCCCAACTCTACTGTCAAGTTTTCATACACCGGAAATACACTTGAAGAGAGAAAGGGTTCAGTACCTGATGGGCTCAGGCGCTATTGGGACAAGGACGCTCAGCTCGAGAACGCCTTGCTCTCAAACACGTGGTGTGAGACTCGAACTTGGACAAGGGGTACACGATGTCAGTGAACGACACCTCGGCTAAGAGGGAGAAAAAGCCAGGGTCCAACTCCTCTGTTGAGTTCTTCCCCTTAAGGAACCAGGCTCACGGATGAGAAACGGTTCAGTACACAATGGGCACAGGCACAGCACGTCCAATTACACGAGGCAAGTTCATAGACAGTGCAAGATGACCTCGTGCAAGTTCATAGACCTCGCGCGAGTCAGACGAGAGCACAAATCGTCTGGGCGAAGAGTCGTCACTACGCGTGCTTGGAGACAGATATAGAGGCTGTCACAGGCTAAGGGTAGTCCACCCGAATTGTCAAGGCATGCCGAAATCAGATGTGCTAGGCCTACAAGGCGCATAACGGTGGCACAACGTAATCACGCTCCCGGCGGAAATCGCACGGATATCCGTGATGGTTACAATGGAGCGAACGCAAAACAAACAGCAAACATGATTTGTTAAAAGGAATTACATGATTTGTTAAAAGGAATTACATGATTTGTTTTAGAATATAATATCAAATTCAGACAACGTTATTGGTGAATGAAGAACAGTGTTGTTGCTGCCAATATTTTTCAAAATTCCTACTGAAATATTTACTCCACGCACACAATACACTCAAGGCATTCACACACATATACACTCAATACACTCACACACATATACCTACACACGCAATGTGGCTCACATATACTCTCTTACATACACACTGACACATACACACTTGTACACACTTGACCTCACTCACTCGAGAACTTACACTTACATATTATCAATCACTCTATACACTCACACAAACACTCATACTCACACGCACACTTACACTCAACACACAAAATACACACTTACATACACTCTCACCGACACGCACAAACTTGCAATTATGCTCACTCATACATAGCTTCATTCACAAACCATACTTACTCAAACACAATCTAAATCACATACACTCGCACACACAGATTCAAACTCACACTCACTGAGACAATAACACACACTTTTGCTATACGCACACACATAAATTCTCACTGAATCATACATACATACATACATGTAAAATATAAGCACACGTTTTGTAACTCAGATACTAATTTACTCCTGAGTCGACTGGTCTGAAAAGGGTAATCTTATGAGTTATCGTTTCATTTGAGAAGGTAAAGGTAGGTCCCATGGCATCTGCCGTCGGGGATGAAGATAACTCTTCATGTACTAAGCCGCAGCAACTATTAGGTGGGGTGGCCAGTTCCCTTACTTGCTGATTTTTTTACCTTCCCTAAATCATGCGTCAGGTACTCATTTACAGCTGAGTCGACTGGAGGAGTGGTCGTGTCAAGTGAGAAATCACAACCTGGATTTTTTTTAATGTCCGGAGGTGGTTTCGAACCTGGCACGCTGTAACCAGATGATAGCAAGCAAGCTCACTATCCACTAGTTGAGAAGCGAGATCTTTAATCGCTTATTAACGAATTCTTTAGTATCACATGTTTTATGTTGTGTTTGTGGACAATTCAAAATATGGGGTTCCACAATAATTAATCAACTTGTGTAGAAGTACCTACACTGGGAGACAATGTGCAGTTTGAACACGTGATGGGCTGTCAGATAAAATCTACATACACTGGCGTGCGACACGGATGTGTTCTATATCCCTTGTTATTCATCACATATATCGATTGTATATGTAAAATTGGCAACACTAATGAACAAGACAATCTAAACAACCTCTTGAGCGTTTTGTTTTTTGTGTGCAGAAGATCAAACAATAATAGCAACAATAAAAGAACAACTACAACAATATATAAATAGACACCACACAACGTCTAGGGAATTTGACATGAAGATAAATACATAAACAACTAAGGTAATGTAAATCGCAAATACAGAAAAAAACATCACTATTTTAATGGATGATGAACAACTTAAACAGGTAAAAGAATTCACTTAACTTGGAAGCATCATATCATCGAATAGGGAAAAACAAAGAAATCCAACATAGAATGCTACATTGCATACCAGATCTTGGAGCAAAATGTCTCCTATTTTCAAAATCAAATATATGAGCATAAACACCAAAACAGCAATATATAAAACGATCGTCATACCATCACTATTCTACCAATGTCAAACGTGGACACTAACATCAGAATCCAAAGAAAACTTGTTACAACAGAAATGATTTGTGTACGTGGAATCCTCCGAGTAACAATAAGAGGCGGAATGAGAAACGAAAACATCAGAAGACTAACAACCACACTGCCAATTCTGGAGTACATCAGCAGACAACAGATTAAGTTGTATTGCATGCTTTCAGACTACCATCTGACAGTATCCTCAAAAAGCATTACTATACAGACAAGATAGATACTAAGCCAGGGAAGACCTTGCAAACAATGGATTACATAAATAAAAGTCAGAGAAACAAACATATGTGAAGCACACAAAAATGTCATGTCAAGAGAACTCTTCTACCACTGACGCTGCAAGGGATAATGGGGTATAAAGTGAAAAGAAGGAGAAAGAAGATAGACAATTCATATTTTCATATGTTGAATTGGTGTAAAAAGAAAGTTGTAACAGTAATTTTTCTTATAGTCAAGGACCTGTAGAGTAGTTTACCATGTCCTTCACAGATTTCTATTTCGTATGATATCAATCATATTCGAAACCTACCGACACCGATGTCTACCATACTACAATGTCAGGCTATCTAACATCGTTCATCATGGTCTTTCCCTAATTCTCTTGCTCTTCAACTTGCCTGTTGTCAGGATGTGTTCTATCTTCTTCTCATGGTGTGTTGAACACATTTAGATGGTTTCTATCTGATGCAAGCAAGCAGCTCCGTTTCTGTATTAAATTCAAGATATATATTTATTATGTTTTTGTGTGTTCATGATCATCGTTGTATTTTTCTATAAAATAGATTATAATATTATTGCTTCCTCTAGTTTATCTGTCCTAACATTCGTGCAGTTTGTTATCCTATAGTTCGAAGAACGTGATACGCTGTGCCATGGCTTAAAGTTTGCTCTGATGCAGACTTTCGCATCATTACTCTCTCTCTCTCTCTCTCTCTCTCTCTATATATATATATATATATATATATATATATATATATATATATATATATATATATATATATATATATATATATATATATATATATATATATATATATATATATCCGACTTGAGAGTTGCAGTTTGGCAAACTGATAATTTAGATAATAAATATCAACCTTCCTTAGTCGACACGTATGACATGTATGGCGTGTCGAAGTGTTACTATTTCATGCTCTTCTTCAGGTCTCCATAACACACTCATGGTACTTTTTTTACTGACAAGAAGCACAAACACAAATATCAGACGAAAATCGTAGTAGCATTCTAGACATAGTACACACTCGTTAATTAGCTCTTCCTCAAAAAAAAACTCTTTCAGTAACTTTTGATTTCCTGTCAATCAGTCTACATTGATCTACTAAGTGTCTGGCTAATGTAAAACTGAAATTTATATGATTCGAATGTACACAAATAAAGTGTCATTATTTTTTATATGTGTTTTTTGTTTTTGTGCATCAATATTACCAAGCAAACATAGAGTGGGCATCTATAGTCAAGTCGCACGTGATAAGGACAGCAGCAAAAAGATCAAGCAGCAATGACGGCAACCACAGTTTTGAAGGGTGACCAAAGAATGTTTGCGTGCTACGCGAGCGATGCTGAACACACACATGTACAATCGACTGTGATGCTCAGGCTGGCAATATGTGTAGCTATATAGATATTGTTCCAGACTTTCACCGTTAGCGGAATTGGTAAAACCTTAAAAGTATAGATATCACAGTTGAAATATGATGTGTCGAATCATCGGCTCAAATTAAACCAGGACACTTTACATCTTCGTTCTTCTGATGACATTGTTCTAGACATCTAGTACAATCTATAACATATCGTACCACAACACAGATTTAGTTGGAGTTAAGAAACCAACACTATATAACATATCGTACTACAATAGAGATACAGTTGGAGTTAAGAAACCAACACTATATAACATATCGTACTACAACACAGATTTAGTTGGAGTTAAAAAACTAACACTATATAACATATCGTACTACAACACAGATTTAGTTGGAGTTAATAAACCAACACTATATAACATATCGTACTACAACACAGATTTAGTTGGAGTTAATAAACCAACACTATATAACATATCGTACTACAACACAGATTTAGTTGGAGTTAATAAACCAACACTATATAACATATCGTACTACAACACATATTTAGTTGGAGTTAATAAACCAACACTATATAACATATCGTACTACAACAGAGATCAGTTGGAGTTAAGAAACCAACACTATATACCAATCAAGTAAAGAATTTTAGGTGTTGGGTGGTGACACAATTGCTTTACAATAAAATTATTCCGGACAATTTTTTTTTAAATTTAATTAATTACAATTAATTTATTCTTGATAAATTGTTCTAGTAGTAGAGTCTGAAAATATTTACACTGCAACTTATGTGTTGATGTACCTGTATATGTTTCATATAATTAAGTTTTATTACATAATTACAGTAAAAGAGGACTGAAATTACAGATACTATTTTACTAATTATAAGATTAGACTTTGCAAACACACATTGAACTGCGAGTATGGGGTGCAAATAGTACCGCATTGCTCTCGGTGGACCCAGGTTTAGCAGATTACAAAGATCCTAAAAGTACCCGTGGTGCACCATGGAAACAGAAAGACAGCTACCCATGATGTTTTTCTGGCCAACACATTTATGCCCGTGAATGTGAATGTCGAGTCCATAGATGGAATGAAAATTGCCTGCAAAGATGCAAGCGATATCTCCGAAACTACTACGCCAATACACCAATCAGAACTGTTGGCACACATCTATGCATTCCGTCTCAGTCAGCCAACAAATCAGAAAAATTGTACGAGTGGCCAATGTCAATTGCCTGATATGGGTTTATCCGCTAAGATATGCCGATTCTATCAGTACATACCAAATCTGGAAAAGGCAACAGGCGCTAGAAGACAGCGTTGTGTACGTAAATAGATAAAGATGAAACGAATCTACAATTGTCCTTCACGAGACCCACTATTAGCGCAAGTGCTGTTCGTACTCGAGAACACACAGAAGTCCACATTTCCCAACACAAATTGACCCCATTCACAGTAGTAGGAATCATGACTCAGATATTGGATACGCTAGCTTGAACATGCACTCTTGGGTATGGAAAAATCAGTGAATACAGTGCCCCCATTGCACACTGGACAATTATTGAACAAATGTCGGGAGCACATTGTTCAAAATTATGACCGAAACAGCTTTTAGAGTCGGATTCTGGCATCTTGGCAACGTAGAGGGGGGGGGGGAGCAAGTCCTTCTCATCTAGAACATTGCAAACCTAGCCCAACTCGACTGAGAAAATTTGAGGTAGGTAGTGCAATGGGTAATGCACTAAGCTTAAAGCTAAAGCCTCCTGGGTATGATAAATAACCTGGAGAAACCTCCACACTGCACATAGGACATAAGAGCTATTCGCTGACACTTCGGAAATTCATGGGGTTCACAAAGAAGAAGAGTAAGAAGAACTGCAAGTACCAGAGTTCACGATTTGTGGATATTTACACATTATGTCAACATATTTTTGCCAATTATTACCTTGTGCACCCCCCACCCCATCCTCCCTAATTTCCAACTTTAAAGAATTCATGGACCCTTCCCATTTGTTTACTCATGACAATCATTGTTAACCCCACCCCCACTTCATTCAACATTTGTAGCAGAATACGTGCCCAGAAACTAAACTACATGACTACGTTCACATTTTTAGAAAAAAAATCGAATTTAAACATTTAGTATAATACAGTATTGTTTATTTTCCTTTTCCTACTTCCTTTTCAACGAACAGTCTAATCTTGTGCAAGACATATTTTCTATATATACTAGGGAGAAATATATATACTACAGCTTGCAAGAGCAGAGTGAATGATTTAGTATTAAAACATGTGCACCAATTCAAATATTTAGGTACAGCGATTACAGCAGATGGAAGAAGTTCAACACAAATAAGAAGCAGAATAGCGCAGGCAAAAACAACACTCAGATAAATGAAAAATATATTGTGTAATATGACCTTGTCATTAGAGGTGAGAAAGATAGTTCTGCAGTACTATATAACTCCTATACTAACATATTCTTCGACAAAAAACAAATTGTAAAGTGTTAAATTAGAGGCAATAGAGATGACGTTCCATAGAAGAATGCTGAAAATATCATGGACTGCCACAAAAACGAATTTGGAGGTGTTGAAAGAGTATTAATAATACTCTTAATTAACAATATAAGAAAACGACAATCTTCATTTTTGCCCACGTTATGATACAATGCGGTTTAGAGAATTTAGTCACAACAGGCAAGATTGAAGGCAAGAGACAGAGGGAGAGAACGTGAGAAAATATTAGGCAGTTTGACAACCTGGCACGGCAGGAAAACAACAACGATCTTGACACATAATTCTAGAGATAGAGAGCTAAGGAGAGCCATGACCGCCTACGCCCGCCGGTATGGTACCTGATTACGATGACTAGTGAGCATTGGAATCAAAGTGGAAAATCTCAAAGGAAGTTCTGCAGTGTTTGTTGACAACCGACCATAACTATAACGTCGTAGTTAGCTCTTGTTATTATATCCACGTACCCGTAGTTGGTCACGCACAGTATCTCTCTGCTTATCCTTCATTGGTTGGCGATACAAAGTGTACGTAAACTGACCAATGAAAATAAAGAATCAGTCGCAGCAGCCAAAATTGATAATCTGTGTGTGATCAGCGCGCAGAACATTTCTTCACGACGTAGCTTATCCCGTGTTTCAGACAGCACACAATCTTTCTTCTTCGTTAATATCTTTTATCACCTTCCACAAGTTGGCTTTTTTTAAAAACAATTTCCCCACAGAGTTGTATCGTGATCTTCGACAATACTATAAGACACCTATACAAAATTAATTATGACTTCATTCGTTACGCTTTTTGTTTATTGCTTTTTTTTATTTTTTTTTTATTTACATACTTGGAGTCTCAAGGACTTTCTTTTCGCGTGCCACTCCAAGCATATAAATAGTGACCAACGAAATTTACAACAATAATCAATTATGTAACGAATGGAAGTCATAATTAATTATGTACTGATGTTATCTACTGGCGAAAGTAAAGTTTATATTTATGAACATATAAATATTATAAATGGTAAAAAATATCTATAGCATAAGTTATTTCCGGAAATATTCACTACAATTAATATCAAAATAAGTATGAAATGTAATCTATTCTGAAATGTAAAGTTATTATTATTATTATTATTATTATTATTATTAATATTATTATTATTATTATTATTATATATTCGTATGATATATAATTTCCAGAACTGAGTTGTTTTTTTTATACGGACTGAACAATTCACGATTCTGGGAGAGTTGCCCGTTCCTAAGCAAAGGACATGATTAAGCACTCTAAAATGTATATTATCCATCCATATTTTGGCTGCATTTTCCGTGTTAATACTGTACGTGAAAGAAATTAAAACGTGATTTTCTGCAAAATCGCTGCTTATAAACACATGAAGCAGATGGATAACTTGATTCAGATCGCATTTAAATATACTGGCTCTTCCCTGTTACAACTCACTGAAGTGTGACGAAAATGGAAAAAGTGATAACTGTAGTGTTTATAGGTGCAGCAATTATCAAAATCGGATTGCATGTTCTTTGCAAGAACATACAATTTGGATAATATTGTGATCAATATAAGCTCACACATTTCAGAATAATGATGCGACATAGCTTTTTTTAATACTTTACGTTGGAAAACAAAAAGGTATGTTTTTTGTATTGAACCAAAACAGCCCTCTTGCTATAGATGGTGACCGCTATATTAGCGACGACCATTTTATTTTCTGTTTTAATACATACTACGGCATTATTATAGTGGTGAAGTTATATGAACTGTGTGGTCAAGATTGATTTGACCACGTGATTGCATATTTTGTTATGTGATTGAATGTCTACATACACAATAGTGGAACATGACTTCTGAATACACACATGTGGTACCCTACGAGTAAGATGTCTCTTATGAGTACACAAATAAAATATCTTACCTTATGAATAGGATGTCTCTTATGAGTACACGAATATCGTACACTATGAATAGGATGTCTCTTATGAGTACACAAATATCGTACACTATGAGTAGGATGTCTTTTATGAGTACACAAATATCGTACACTATGAGTAAGATGTCTCTTATGAGTACAAAAATATCGTACACTATGAGTAAGATGTCTCTTATGAGTACACAAATAAAATATCTTACCTTATGAGTAAGATGTCTCTTATGAGTACACAAATATCGTACACTATGAGTAGGATGTCTCTTATGAGTACACAAATATCGTACACTATGAGTAAGATGTCTCTTATGAGTACACAAATATCGTACACTATGAGTAGGATGCCCTTATGAGTACACAAATAAAATATCTTACCTTATGAGTAAGATGTCTCTTATGAGTACACAAATATCGTACATTATGAGTAAGATGTCTCTTATGAGTACACAAATATCGTACACTATGAGTAAGATGTCTCTTATGAGTACACAAATATCGTACACTATGAGTAGGATGTCTCTTATGAGTATATACATATCGTACACTATGAGTAGGATGTCTCTTATGAGTATATACATATCGTACACTATGAGTAGGATGTCTCTTATGAGTATATACATATCGTACACTATGAGTAGGATGTCTCTTATGAGTATATACATATCGTACACTATGAGTAGGATGTCTCTTATGAGTATATACATATCGTACACTATGAGTAGGATGTCTCTTATGAGTATATACATATCGTACACTATGAGTAGGATGTCTCTTATGAGTACACAAATATCGTACACTATGAGTAGGATGTCTCTTATGAGTATATACATATCGTACACTATGAGTAGGATGTCTCTTATGAGTATATACATATCGTACACTATTTGTAAGATGTCTCTTATGAGTATATACATATCGTACACTATGAGTAGGATGTCTCTTATGAGTACACGAATATCGTACACTATGAGTAAGATGTCTCTTATGAGTACACGAATATCGTACACTATGAGTAAGATGTCTCTTATGAGTATATACATATCGTACACTATGAGTAGGATGTCTCTTATGAGTATATACATATCGTACACTATGAGTAGGATGTCTCTTATGAGTATATACATATCGTACACTATGAGTAGGATGTCTCTTATGAGTATATACATATCGTACACTATGAACAAGAGGTCGCTTCTGAGTACACACATAATATATCATATGAACATGAGTTCTCTGCTGACAGAATCACATATAACTGAGATTTGTTGAAGTCCTCTTGGTATGAAAGGAATTTCTGAAGAACATCCCGACTCTCCATATAACAAACACAATATATATATAGTTTATAATTATATAAAACAACTTTCCTTTAAAAATGAATATTAGTGAGTTATTAAAATTGCGGTACTATTTTCGAAATATTTTTCTTGGGTAAATACAAGTGTGGATTTCCCTCGTCTTCCGTCCTGGACGTTAAAGAATAAAGAAACGAATAGGAAAATAATAGAAGCGTGGTTTTCTATAAAAACTGTGAGAATCGCATGGACAGCTACAAAAATATAATCGAATGAATTGTTGAGGGAAGTTAACACCAAAAGAGAATGACCAACGATAGAAAAAAGTAGCCCGAATTTATTGGTCACATCATGATATGGGGAAGTCTAGAAACATTAAAACAATGAGAATTTAGGGCAAATGTGACAGGGGACGACACATAGATTACGTAGCGCGGTGTATCTACCGCATTATGGAGAATTAGCGGTAAACGTTGCTGAGGTCAACGATCAGCTACACTAGCTAGCGAACACATGATAGTGATGATTGCTCTTTCATTTATTTTAATAGCTACAAAACGTATCTATTATTTTCTTTATAAACATGATATTCTATACTAGTTACATTAATTACTCGACCACTTGTGTGGTCATGCAAGGAAATATTTGTTTTATATTCAAAAATTGAATTATTCCCTACATGAAGCCTAATTACAACTTGTCCCCTCCACTGGACAATCAAATTGCCCCCTCCCCTGTGGGGCATGGGATTCATGTTGGGAAACACTGGTCTAGATACTGTACCACTAATAGATCTAGGTAACAATGGCAGAACAATTAAAATTCATCAATATTCGATGGATTCCGGATGTAGTACTCACAGTCGAGACTGTGTGATTATCTCACGAGTCTATCCACTATTTGGGCCAGCATCTGTTCTCTAGAATTTCTATTTGAGATGTTGTAATTAACCCAGGTCTGATTGATAGTGTTGAATGTCTAATGATTGTGTATGTTTAATTTGTAAACATTCCTGCTAAATAGTTCACTGTCATAATGGGTGCAGTCGCTTTATAGCATACACTTATTTGATCGGATTGTTATATGTACTCACTATCAATCACAGTGATCCATATATACGCCGTTCAAAACAAGAAACTCAACTTTTTATAAAAGTTAATTTTATAAAAGATACTCTCTGATTGAACATTATTCAACCTGCGTCCATCTGGTCATCAACTTCTTGTGGTTATCTGAATTCTACTCACCTAATTATTCGGGAGGTCATGAAAGAGGGTCAAGATCACAGCAACATTTTTGGCAATAACTCGTGACAGGTTCATGAGAATTCCATAAAACTCACTGAACACCAAACTATATGACTATACTATTGAATGCATATAAAACTCAATGTCCTGGAATAAATTCACTTGAAAATTCAACGTGCAAATATGGTTCATCTCAATACAGAACAAAAATACATCATCATTGGACGCTTACAGATTGGACAATGACAAAGTGTAGTGGCCAAACAATTGAAGTGGTTAGAAGCAGAATTAGTCGCCTTACTAATCGTTTGTTTTCAACAAACTGGTTCAGTGGCAGGACGGCCGCTCAGTGGAAGAGTCACAACTCCTGCTGAAGACCGTTTCATACGGCTGCGTCAACTTAGCAATCGTTTTTCATCTACGTTCACGACAATGCCAGCAGTTTGTGAGTTTCTGATAAAACGGTAGGAATCGGTTACACCCCGCTGGATTTTGGAATTTAAAAAAAAAAACAGATATGACTGCACTGAACGAATCAGCATCGTCAATGGACAGTTGGGAATTAGTGGAGACTGGTTTAGTGATGAATCATTCTGTGTGCTCCAGCGACAAGATAAACGGAGAAGAGTTTACCACAGAGTCCGTGAGCGCTATGTCTAGAACAGCGTTGATGAGGCTTCTCCACCTGGTGGTGGAGGTGTACTGATGTGAAGGAGCGAGGGTGATTAACTTCACGGGAAGAAGTGACCTGGTGCAAATTGAAGGACGCCTGAATGCCGAAAGAAACGTCACTGAAATTATTCGTCCTCGCATCCTTTTAATTTTGGCTGCACGAGTGTCGATTTTTCAGCAGGATAACGCTCGATGTGTGTGTTCAGCTCACAACCTGAGCTCACCACCTCGCTGACAACAATGTTGACTACCTGTTGAAACCAACAGACCATTCCGTGGCCACCAATATCATCAGACATGACGCCATACAACACTTCTGGGATGAACTCGCCAGATGACTACGCCAACGAGACGTGATTCCGCCAATCTCCGACAGTTGTCCCTAGCACTGCAAGAAGAGTGGGAAGCCATCCCACAACAACAGATTCAATGGCTAATCGTATCCATGTCACGGAGTTGCCATTCTCTGATAGAGGCCAGAGGAGGTCATACACCTTACTGAAACGGAGGCCTCTGCCGCAAAGAATAAAAGTCCAAACTAAATTTAAAGAACAGCATTTCATTGTTAACGTCTGAAAGGTTCTTCATGCCGAGGTTGAAACATTAATTCTGAAAAATAAAATTTGGTACACGTTTGAAATTTGGTGTCCATTGCATTTGCAATTATGTTGCGTTTCTTTCTTTAAAGTGTATATATATATACACACACACACACAGAGAATCCATCTCGTTACATTTTCTGTGAAAAGATTCATTACTATTCTTAATTACCAAAGCCAGTAAGAATATCAAATATTCTAATAGTCACAGGCAGGGAACCCAGCCCGAATCAAAAGGCATGCAATAACGGATATAAGGGTCCAACGACGCAACTAACGCAGCTTCGCTGCAAGCAGCAACACAGCGTACTTCGCGCTTCTAGACCGAGATCACAATAATAGCCGTGTTAGTTATCAGAGAGCTAACGCAAACAAAGAAAATACAACAAACAACTATTAGATATACACCAAAAATACCGTGTAGAAGTGAATAACAGAAATGAACATATAATTATGGAATGCATGGAACAATACAGAATGGAGAATCCATAAGAGAAAATAGTCAATAAATGGGATAACCTGAGAAAAAACATTCAAACACATGAAAATTTACCAATAAAAAAAAAAAAGAAAAACAAGGAAACATGGATGGCAGATTAGAAAGAAAGACAGATATAAATACCCCAAAATATTCACTTAAAGACAAAGAGATACGTAACATATGAAGAACATGGTAAAAACAGCGGCTATAAAGGAAATGGAGAAGTCACTACAACATAAGACTAAAGTATTACACAAGGAAATATACAGATCACAAATAAGAAATAAATCATATAAATGGAGGTTGCTGTATGAAGGATAGGAGTGGGAAAATTATATTTGATAGGATAGAAGTAATGACAAGATGTGCATATTATGTGTCAGATCTGTTTGATTACTAAAGGAAGAAAAAAAAACATACACCACAAAACAATGCTGGATCCGCAATACTGAAATCAGAAGTGGAAAAAAACAATAAAAACTTAACAACTATAAAATACTTTATAGACTACAAAAAAAACTTCCGAGTCCAAAATTTGAGCACTGTCATTAAATGTCTTCAAGAAATAAGAATAAATGAACAAGACATCAAACTGATTAGAAATATGTATTAAGAACATCTTGCAATCAATATGGTATGAAAACAAATACTCACCATACATACATCTGGATGACGTAAAAGGGATACAAATAAAATACAGATTTGATGGTAAACTGTTCAATCTTCGGCGTTTGAAATCAAAATAAGGTGAATTACACAATGGTCAGGGAACTCCTACTATAAGGAAAAATTCAGTTTAACATTTATGAAAATAATGTTTGTTTTGTGTTCGCTCCATTGTAACCAGCTCCATTTATGAAAATAATAAATCAGATACCAATGTATCTACCAATTTCAAACATGGTGATTAACAACTTCGCAGCAAAGAAAAATCGTCACATGTGAAATGAAGTGTCTGAGAAAAGCTGCAATGGTTACCAAACTAGATAAAATAAGACGTGAAGAAATTAGGAAAAGAGTTGGTATAATATCATGTATCGAACATATTGAGAGACAACAAGTAAAATGGGTCGGTCACCTTATGAGAATGAAGCCAAACCAAATACCAATAAGAGCATATAATACAAGAATATCCGGGCGTAAAGCCAAAGGTAGGCTACGAAAACGGTGGATAGAAAACATCAAGATAGCCTTGAACAAACATGGACTAACTGCAACCTCGGCGACACATCTGGCCTTGGAACGACATCTTAAGCTGGCACCCCAACGCTTAACGGCATGTGTGAATTCTATCAACAATCATTCACCTGGGGAAAGACAATTCATTCATTCATTTTCCTTTAGCGCTGAAGTTAGCGCATATGGCAGAGGTCAGATCTCTCCAATTCTGTCTGTTCAAAGCTATTTTGTGTAGTTCTTGAATAGTATGAATATTGGTTGTTTTACTTTCTCTAAGTATTGTTATTCTAAGTGTTTCTTTTGGTCTACCCCTTGCTCTTTTGCCTGTAGGTATCCATTCAAGAGATTGGTTGTGTATTCTGTTGGTGTCTGCGCGTAGGACATGCTCGATGTAGGACCAACGACGTTTTCTAATAACATCTGTTATCAAATTTTGATGTGTCTCTTCTCTGATTTGATCATTCGATTTGAATTCACTCCAATGGAAAGACAATAGACAATAGAAAATAATAATTCTTGGTTTAAAATACTAAAAATCTTTTCTGGTGAGGTATGTTTCTTTCAACCTCTGACGTTAGTACTATTGGTTTATATCAGATCTTTTAATATTTAAAAAAATGAGAGTGGTTCCCTGAGCCACAACCACCGACGTATATACGTCAAGTAACCAATTTACTAATTTATTCTAGAGGTTAGAGCGTTGGTTCCACACCTGTGAGACCCAGAATTCGATCCGCGGTAGGACTGGATTATTTTTCTGTCGGAGTGTAAATTAAAAATCTCACCCTGAACATGACTTAGCGATAGCAAGGGCACACGACTTTTATCACACAAGCCACTGGAATACTCACTGTAACCCCCTAATATTATCACACAGACCACTGGAATACTTCCTGTAACTCCCTAACGGGAAAAATACAGTATGACATTTAAAAAAAAATAATGTCATGTGAGGACTTCTCATGGCTACAGATATTCAATCACAAGTTGTATTTCAATAGAGAAATTCGCCCGTGTGTTGCCGTAGCCCGAAAGGGGAGCAAAGATAGCAGCACTGTTTATCTTCCATGCTTGTCGTACGAGGCGATTAAGGAGGTCATGAGATGGAGCTGGCTGTGGGATGGAGATGGAACATACCATATAGGGTCAGTGACCCAAAGCCATGCTGAAGTCGGATGTGTCAGGCTGAAAGGCGCAGATATCACAGCAATGCTGTAAACCGTGTTACAACGCATTCCATTCTCCGTAATACATCCTACCAATCTACAGGAGTTGAGAACAAACGCAGAAAAATAAGAATAGATAACTTTCTAGCACAGTGACTTATACAAGCCCAAAGATAAGGAGGGTGTCGGATTCAAAACGACCACCCCAATAGAAAAATAGAACGTGATATTAAGCACGATGAAACAAATGCATGTTTCCCCCACAAGAACAACATTTAAAAAGTCAACAATTACGAAGTAATTTATTTTTACAGCACACACTACTTTATTAGAAATAAAATAGTGTGTACGGCCCTAGACATATTATTTTAAAATATACTTTTAGGTAGGCATAGAATATAACCAACGAGATTGGAAGTAGAAATATACTCTAAAATCTGATGTTAGCACCCTTTCTAGATGGACCAGATTCTTATTTTCTGTTAAAAGTTTTAAAATACTTTTTTTGGTCCTTAATAGCTCCTATTATGTTTTCTGAGATCTGGGGTCAGCGTATTTATTACTTTAAAAATCAGTCTCGTGGGCCAGAAATTGTATTTTTTCGACCACTACTATGGAGATTCGATATATGTTTGACAGTAAACTGCGCTCTCGTAACAGTAGGCAGTATTGATTTTGTAATAAATTTAATTTCTGGGACCTGGAGATATAAATGCTTTATCGCCGTAAAGTTCATCTGGTTTACAAGAGTCATGATTCTATCGGTACACAATGCGTACATAGAGATCAACTACGTCCATTGTGCTCTTGTACTCAGTAATAGTTTCGCATCTTCTTCTGTGTTCATTCTAAAACTTCTTCTGGCTAACATGATATTTTCCTTAGAATGGAAACCGTTGTGTCATTCTTTACAGCTTCACTGTGATATCTACGGTAGAGTCACGTAACATTCAGAGTTTTAAAAGAGAAAAGTAGTTAAAAAAGCGCTCATGACACTGAGTGATTTTCTCTAACATACTGTAGCATTTAGAAAACAAGGAGTATTTCGTGACTACAAGAAACATAGACCACGTCTACCGGATTTCTACTTCATCGATGATATAGAATAGTTCAAACGTAACCGCTGGCATCCACTTTGGACTAGACTAGTATTAAACGAAAAGGTAACACATGAAAGGGCGTATATTATGTAAGAGAAAAATTCCTATAATTATATCTTGGCTATTTCATTTATATTTTTATTGTAATTAGCACTTTTATGTATAGGAATATGATTTGTTTCTTTGTTTATAATATTATTTTTTAAGAAAGTTTGTTTATTCACTTGAGAAATATAATTGATTTAGTGATGTAAACAAATGTTACAATAGTATTTACGTAGAACACAAGTGTGAACAAGAGTATAAGTTTGTACTATGACGCACAGATTATCGGACTATAGAGTATTTGCTATTTCAATGTCGCAGACTACTGCATGTCCAGGAGAACCAATACACACAGTTCTCCACAAATCATAATATGCAATGTACTATATCCACTTGCGTCAGAAACACCCATTCTTGAACTTTCTAAGCCTGGACTGAGAGTCTGTGACTTTTAGAGCAACCAATGTTTTTGTGACAGATATCTATTTCTGTGCTGCTGTAACCACCTCAATTTTCCTTATCATGCTTGAATTTGTTGTTATGTGTGGTCCATTACGATGCTTTACTTTTTTATGATCCTAGTGGTTAGAATTTCGTTTTCTCTCACTGATCATATCCCACCAAGCACATAATAAATAACATTTCTTGCTGATTATATCCCATCAAACATATAATAAATAACAGTTTTCCCTGATCATATCCTACCAAACATATAGTAAATAGCAGTTCTCGCTGATCATATCCCACCAAACATATAGTAAATAGCAGTTCTCGCTGATCATATCCCACCAAACATATAGTAAATAGCAGTTCTCGCTGATCATATCCCACCAAACATATAGTAAATAGTTCTCGCTGATCATATCCCACCAAACATATAGTAAATAGCAGTTCTCGCTGATCATACCCCACCAAACATATAGTAAATAGCAGTTCTCGCTGATCATATGCCACTAGGGGTGCAAAGGGTACCCCACTGCTCTCTCGGACCCAGAATTAGCAGATAACCAAAATCCAAAAAGTACCTTCTAGTTGTGAACACAGGTAATAAATTCAGCCACTCGTGTCGTTTCTGGCTAAACCTTTTGTGGTTCGTGTCCGTGACAGTTGAGGCAGCAGATGGAAAGATAATTGACTGCATAAGAGAAAGACAATATGTCCGACACTTCCAGCACCAACACATGCAGCGGCACACTGTCGACACACAGTCATGCTAGTCAGTCCGGTCCGAGTATTGGTGGGGCGCCCAATGACAAAGACACACACAAAAAAGATGCATGGCGAGAAACGAAAACACAACATACTGAGTACAATGAACGAGCAACACAGCGCCACAGGGCAGCTAAAATTACAAATAGAAAGTGAAAACACACCAAGGACATCGGAACTAGAAGCTTTGTTAGCTCGAGACAAGATTCTATGTACCGGTGTTCCTTATGGGCAGAGACCCAGACCCAATAATGGGGGCCCGGCAAAAAAAGCAGCCCTGGCTCAACTCGAATGTCGAACTTTCCTATACCGAAAACATGCTCGTGAAGAGACAGGGTTCCATACCCTCTGGGCTTAGACACAAACGGGACAACGAAGACATCCTTGATTCAACTCCACTGTCAAGCTTTCCTATACCGGAAAAATGATCGCAGAGAGAAAGGGTTCAGCACCCGATGGACGCGGGCACACATGGGACAAGGTTGCTCAAATCGAGAACACATCTTGCTCCCAAACGCGTGGCGAGACTCGGACGAGGAGTTCACGATGTCGGTGAACGACACCTCGGCTAAGAAGGCGAAAAGCCCGGGTCCAACTCTTCTGTCGAGTTCTTTCTTAACCATAATCAGGCTTCCTGATGAGAAAAGGTTCATTGCCAGATATCACGGGAATAACGCCTAATTAGACGAGGCAAGTTTACTGTCGGTGGAACACATCGTGCGAGTAGACGTGGACGACAATCGTTTCGGCGTAGTCATTACACACACGCGCGCCCTTTGAATGATAGGAAGTCTGTCACAGGCAAGGGAAGCCTACTACCCGAATTAAAGGCATGACGAAAACGAATGTGTTGGGCCTCTGATGCTCAGACCACAAAGAGAGTCAACCGAGGTGCAAATAACACAGTTCAACTGTGGAACTCGCGGCACAACGTACTTTACGTTGCCCAAGATCACACGATGTATTTGTTGTGGTTATAAGAGAGCGAACGCAGAAGAAGAAGTAAAGATAAATAACAAAAATATCGAGGATGTTTGACAAAATGGAAAGTGATGCAGTAACCAGACAAATAAAATATATATACTAAATAAAGTATACATGTTACTGTAGATACCTAACTATATATATAAAATAATAATAAATAACAATAAAACATAGATCAAAGACAATTATCAACGTGTCGGTCCTAATGGGACCTTTATGAAGAAACAATAGCGATATAGGGCGCAATTACGGTATAAGTGTCTTCACTGTGACCTTTGTTCTAGTTTCGAGGTATTACCTAACCTTCGCAGAGTGATTAGTAGAATTATTATTTATAATTAAAATATATTAATTCAAAAGGCATATTAATTTCGTATTAGTATTTACATTAGGGTTGGGGATACGGGTTAGGATCAGTTAAAAATGAAATAAAGTAATTATACAAATTGTAATTATAAGTGTCCTTGATGTCGTTTGTGTCGGAAAATGTGACGTCACGGCATCCTTTAATTTCAATAATTTCATTGGTGTTACACGGAAATCCATGTCGTCAGCTTCTTAAAAATGTAAACAAATGTGTGCTATTTATAGCACAGTGAAGATTTATTCCGTAGTTTTACCCAATATAGAAAACACAACCCTACAAAATATAACCAAGATGACTGGACAATGGTGTCTTCACCCAAAATCATTGCCCAGTATCAGATCTAGCGTATCTCTTAAAGAAGAAGGAGAATATGCCACTAAACATATAATAAATAATAGTTATCATTGGTCATATCGCAAACATATAATCATTGCTCATCATCATCATTAAGTGCCGTCTCCGCAACGAAGGTTGGCTGCAACGTATCTCCAACATCTTCTGTCTCTTGTCTTGGTGGTACACTCTGCTAGACTGTAACATGTACATCGTGTGATGTTACTCTCCCATTTGTATCTCTGCCTACCTCTTGCTCGCTTCCCTTTGACTTTACCCTCAAGTAAGGTCTTCAATAAGATGTCATGTCTTTTAATGTGTCCAAAGTATTTTATTTGCCCGATATGTATTTCTCTTAGTAGTTCTTTCTTCATATTAAGTGTCTTTAGCACCTCTTTATTTGTTTTCTTCTCTTTCCATGATGTTCTCCCTATTCCTCTATATCATTACTCATATCCCACTAGACATATACTAAATAATAGTTATCATTACTCATATCCCACTAGACATAGGGCCTATACTAAATAATAGTTATCATTGCTCGTATCCCACTAAACATATAATAAACAATAGTTATCATTGCTCATACCCCACTAAACATATAATAAACAATAGTTATCATTGCTCACATCCCACTAAACATATAAAAAATAATAGTTATCATTGCTCATATCCCACTAGACATATACTAAATAATAGTTATCATTGCTCATATCCCACTAAACATATAATAAATAATAGTTATCATTGCTCATATCCCACTAAACATGTAATAAATAATATTTATCATTGCTCATATCCTACTAAACATATAATAAACAATAGTTATCATTGCTCATATCCCACTAAACATATAATAATTAACAGTTCTCTCTGATTATATCATAATGCATGCGGTTCTGGATTATAATTTCACTGAACATAGATAAAACTTTCATATCATTATGTTTCTTCCTAATGTTGAAAATATATGTGAATGTACCAAATCAGTGTATAATAGATTCCTACACACATATAGAAACACTTACCAGCACTCCCAAAGCGATGAGTCTTACACAACTACTTAACATCCGTGTTGATGTATTGTAAGATAACACAAGCCTCTTTCAACATGTATGTTGTTTTAGGTAAGCTATTGTATCAGCGAGGCCATGTGTTGCATGAAAATACACAGTTAGTTAGGTCTAATATAGCTTAACAAAGGAAGCAGAAACTATCATGAGTAACACTGGTATCACATGTTGTCCTAAGAGCAATGATGATAAACGTTCGTAGCTAGGGAAGCCACAAACAGCGGATGTGTGCGGTCCCTCGACTAATATGTTGTCCCGTGGAATCGTAGGAGTAATCCTTCTAATGTGACACTATTTGACTGTCTCCGTCATTTTCACTGGCTGGCGACGCAAAGTATACACAAAGTGATAAATTAAAAGTTAAATTACGTCACTTTAGAAGGATGATTCGAATGTGCACAGAACTTATTGTCGAGAGACTGGCTGTTTGCGTATCATTTGCGATCTGCTTAGTTACCAATTATGGAGCTTCCTGATGTCTCGTAATGCTAGCTCTGCTAAATCAACATACATCAGGATACTGATAAATATCCTTCCAATGAAGTGAAAGTCCTGCGGTTCATTAACTGATAACTGTAAACCAATGTATGTAATCAATTTCTACATACAATCATTGCAATAAATCTAAACTATTTTGAATTAAAGAATCACGGTTTTCATAATATCGGTACTGTAGTCATCGATGTTACAATGTATCAGCAATGTTTGAAAGTGTATTTTATTTTGAACACAAGAAGTGAGATCTGTACCATGTTTCCTCTATGTCTTTGTAATGTAGTTGTATTTATGTAACATCATTTTTTCTCGTAACGTAGTAGTCTTCTTTATATATGTTCTGAACTCCCCTCAGCATGGATTTGGGTCACTGACCCTATATGGGATGGGACAGCCAACTCCATCCCATAACCTCCTTAGTCGCCCTTTACGACTATTCTTTGCTCCCCTTTCGGGCCCGGCAACACACGGGCGATCTAGGAGTTCATATCTATTACAACCATCAAACATTCACGTAGAATATTCACATTCATGTTGTACTCATTTTCCATCATCCCTTCACCGACTATTGGTTGGTTGCATATCCTATCCAGGACGTAGCTATCAACCCAGCATGTGTTGGCTGTGGTGATTTTCTAGGCAATATAGATACGTTCAGTAGGTTGCCATTGCTTTCTGAACGGTCCGGATGCACAATTGCCTGTGGTGAGGATCGAACTCGGTACCTTTGCCGTCACAGACGCGTCTGTACCACTTCGCCACAGAGCCGGACTATAGAAACACGAAATACAAATCTGTCTATTCCCCTGATTAGCACCAACACCAGATCATTTAGGGCAGTAAAAGTAAAATATGAAGTCTTGTCTTGTCTTATCTATGTGTGCCGTCAGGCGTCATGGAGAGCCGAAGTAGTCTTTCTTTCACGAACTGTGATGCCATTGCCATAGTTCAGCCTTGGTGTACCAGTATTTCTATGATGTCATCTATCCATCTTCGCCTGGGTCTTCCCTGTTTCTCTTTTCATATGATTTTTTTTTAATTGAAGGGTATCGAAGCGATGCAATCTAGTTCCATTCTGATTAGGTGGCCGAACCATTTGATCTATGTGTCTATGTATTCTTTGCACTACATTGCTTTATATCTACATTCTTATAGTGTCAGTATGTATTATCTCTTTTTGTTACCCCCAGTGCTGTTTTCAGGCACTTCATTTCGCATACAGCGAGTTTTTGTTCTAGTTTCTCTGGCAGTGTCCAGGTCTGGTATTGGTAACACAGTGTCGGCATGAAAAGTGTGTTAATTAACGTTCTTTTGGAAACTATGCAAATGTTCAGGTGTTTCAGCAGTGGTGCCGATTGCTTTCTAACATCTTGTCTCTATTTCTCTATCTACTCTCTCTTCTTTTCAGAACACGCTGCCTAATGTGAAATTAAGAAAGAATTTCACAAGTTATAAAACGGATTATAGAAACGGGAAATGCTAATCCGTCTACGCCCCTGATTACAACCAACACCAGATCGTCTAGGGCAATAGATTCATATAGGCAGTCATGACATAATAGCATATGATCATTGACACGGTATCGCTAAGACATGATTGGTATAACCCCTAAATAATTTAGTACGATTAGCTCAAAATGAAATATCTATGACTAATATCAAGCTTCTACTTTAAAATACAATCTGGGATCATCAAAATTCGACACCAGAAAATAGCGTTTCTCGAATTCGCCTTTGCATAAATACGTGAGAGTAGCATTAACGAATAAAACTGCCAAATAACCAAAACTGCCATCTCGAATAAAACTGCCAAGCATTGCTAATGAGATCACTATGTGCAGCATTATAGTTATGGTATATACTTTAATTTGTGTCATGTGACGTATTCCTTCCAGAACGTTGTCTTCCCAATGAACTCTCTGAACCTCTCTCTGTCTTGGGCGATGTGGCTTGCATTTTCTAGCGATGTATTCATGTTATCTTTAATGTCGTCAGTACATCGTCTTCTTGGTCTGCACCTTCTCCTCCTCCCAGGTATTCTTCCCTCCATTATTTGTCTTTCTAAACAGTTATGTCTCTTTATATGACCAAACAGGCGTAGTATTCTTTTTGTTATTGTGTTTAGTAACCAACACTCTGGAATATTCAGTGTGTTTATAATATCTGAGTTTCTGATTTTATCCTTCCATGATATTCTAAGTATCTTTCTGTAGCATTTCAGCTCGAAGGCGTTGATCTTATTTGCCGCTGTTTTACTTTGAGTCCATGTTTCACAGCAGTATGTTGCAACCGCAAAGTTCAAGGTAAAGATATACTTTAATAGAGATCATTATTATCATTAAGTGCCGTCTCCGCAACGAATGTTGTCTGCAACAGATATAGCTTTTCATAACGTTATTGTTGAAACTACATAGAGAGGCAACAAACCAGATGGTTTGATCGCGTAATGAGAATGGAAACTGCGCAACCAGCCGTTCGTACATACATCAGCAGAAGACCGGGCTACAAGGCACGAGGTAGACCAAGTACTAGATCAGCACAGACAATCAAAGAAGCATAAATAGACACGGGCTTACAATGGCCAATACAACTCAAATGACCAAAGAGGAAAAACTTCGAATCCCCCCCCCCCCCCGACGCTTAACGGCACAATTGGAAATGACAATACATGAATATATACATTGTTAACCTATTGAGAGAGATATAATATGTGTTAGAAAATTTCATTAAAATCAAGTCAATCTAATAAAATAGTTTTATTTTCGAAACATGCGTTTTGTTTTATTGAGTGGAATGAATACATATTAGTAAATAATCTCCATATCTTTCAAACACCACTCTGATCAGGGCCGGCCCTAACAATTGCGGGGCCCAATGCGAAACGGATTGTGCGGGGCCTAGTCTGGGTAGGGAAGAGGATAATAAAATAAATTCTAATATTAATTTATGGGCCTATGACGTGCGGGGAAAATACGGCCGCATAGGTTGCAATGGCCTAAGACCGGCCCTGACTACGATAGACTCATACAACACCTGTAACTATGCCTGTCTGTAAGAAATAATAAACTGCAGTTAGCTGGTAACTATACAACATCTCTGCGCACGTGACCTATCCATATATGTGTCCCCCCTTGCGCATCACCGTCTACACGCAAGGACGTATACTTGCAGTTTAGTCATGACTAACAACAATTCCTATCACCCAGTGATTCTCAATCTTCTTACTCCCGTTATCTTCCTTGTGGAACAATTTATCTTACGTGGCCCCATTGGTGCATGAAAACATTCGCTGACTTCCTTAACAATGTACTGGACTTTTACTAAGGTTTATCAATATATATCTTGTCATATATCGTTACAAAAGTTACTTCATGTGCTTCACCTTCGCCTACACGGGCATGTGATCCCAAATTACAAAAAAAATGTTCAGTGGCCATGGAAGGTGGGGAGGGGGGAGGGGCGAGGGGGGGGGACATCGGTTAAGAATCACTGTTCGCACCCAAAACTGAAACATCTTTTTGGAGATTATACACTTCACATCTAGTTTTCTCATTCGAGGCAACGTCTTCTTATTCGCAGTTTAACATATCTACACAGCAAGTCCAGTTTTCTTGCTAAATGCTGCTGCAATTGGTATCTCTCCGGTGCTCCCATGCAATTGTTTGTTGATATATCTCTTTGGGACAGTCAGTCAGTCAGTCAGTTCCTCTTTTGCCAAGTTTGGCACATAGGGCGCACGTCATAGTTCTCCATTTCTGTCGGTCAGTTGCTAGGAGTTGTAGGTCTTCTGCATGTATTCCTGTTGATTTTAATTCATTCACAGATGTTCTGAGCGTTGTTTTTGGTCTTCCCTGTTTTCTGTTCCCGTCTGGTGTCCACATGAAGGCTTGTCGTATGATTCTGTCTTCCTTCATTCTAAGTATGTGGCCGATGTATGTCCAGCTGCGTTTTCTGATGATGTTCGTCACGTATTCTTGTTTTGACTCCTCACTTAGTATGTCGTTTGATTTGAAGTCTTTCCAATTAGTATTTGTTCTGAGGCATCTATTCTTGAAGGCAACTAACTTCTTATCCATTATTGCGGTAGATTTTCAACTTTCACATCCATATGTCAATGATGGAATCACACTTTCATTGAATAGTCGCAGTTTGGTGTGTTTACTTGCGATCTTCGATCTCCAGATGTTTGAGAGTTTGTTAAATGCGTTGGAGGCGAGAGCGATTAGGGTCTTGATTTCTGAGTTGGTATCCCCGTCTGCTGTTATCTTGCTTCCCAAAACTGCGGGACAGTGCTCTTCCCTTAACTGGTTTAGCGTAATGATGTCTTGCAGGATGTGTTCCGCGGTCTGTGCTGCCTGCAGCGTAGACACATAGGTGATTAAACCAGTCTATTTAAGTGGCTGTTTAGGATGTTGTGTACTGTCTTCATGCGGAAGACGATAACTTGCTCAACTCCGTCGAGATAGTAATAGTTGTCTTTTGGGTGGTCACTTTTCGAATAGATTTGATGAGGGACCTCTTTTCCTGGTATGTGATTTCCTGGTTGTTTTGTTATGCGTTACTTCATCATCATTTACTAGCACATCACGTTTTTCATTTCCTGGTATTGCACAGTGGGATGGTATCCATCATCCTTCCTTGAATGCTAATTTCTAGTATGGCTTCCTTCAGGTCTGGAAGTTTATCTCTGACAAGGGCTTGAAGGACAGACATTGCATCAGTAAGAAACACCACCTGTTGACATTGATTGTGTTTTTAACTATTTCTGAAACACATGCATTCATTTTTGTTTATAAATATTTTATGTATAATCCAGCACCTCCGATCTTCAATTGTACTTACGCAGAGCACAGGTTTGTAAAGTTACACTTGAACACAACTGACAGACTATCACTATGGGACTATGGTTTGTAACCACGAAAAAACGAAAATGACATTGCACAAGACATTTTCTACGTTTCGAATTGTAATGTCTTCCTAAAGAATATTTTTTTTAATTGAAAAACAAAACAGTGAAAATAATGTTACCACCACGGAGAGATTTAGAGACAATATTGACATGTAAACCTTTTTCTTCTTCTTTTACTCCGTTCTTCACTGCTCTGGTTGCTGATCCATCAATATATACGTGTTACTCTGCTTCTAGTGGAGCATGCGGCCGTTTTTCTAGGACGCTTTCTCACGGTTGGTGAATGTTGTTATTCTCTTTCTGAGGTATAATAAAATATTATTCGTGTACGTGACGACAGCTTTGGCAAAGTGGCATTTATTTCCGCAGCCAATAAAGGTTTTTATCCCGTTTCAAGTTGCATACTATTGTTTTCTTTGGGAGTTTCAGTTCTGTCTCCAAACATCTTGATTATCTCACGTACATCAATGTCTACAAGATGACACTTCCACGTAACAATGTCAAAGTTAATGCATTCTCTATGACATGTGTATTGCCGGAGCCCGAATTGAAATAAAATTACAGTAACAGTTCCAATTGCTATGCATGTCGCAAATGATGACGAAAAGGATTCTTACCATATTTTATATTTAGTCAAAGTGACTTAAAAGTTCCATTCTGAAGTCATTTGCAGTGTATAAATGTGTAGATATTTCAGACAATCAGTTTGTCACCGCACAAAACATTCCGTAATTTTAAAGAAACCTGCATCCTGCTAACCAGCAGGAGTCTGAGAACGTGAATTCAATAATCCCGTTTTTCTCTAAGTGGGAGTGGGGGAAGTTAGTGCTGTTCTGAATAAAAAATATATCATTGACATTTTCCATGTGCCTTTTACATCTCCATTTAATGTATGTCACATCTCAAAGTCAAAGCGTCTCTTACATCTTCAAGTCAATGTGTTTTTTTTTTACATATCCACGTCAATGTGTCTCTTACACCTCCAAGCCAATGTGTCTCTTACATCTTAATATGTAGTTAATATGTCAATATTAATATGTCAATTCAATATGTAGTTGCAAGAATTAAGTGAAAATTTCAACGTCGACACGAAGAGCAATGCAGTTAAAGAAGAAGACTTGGTTGTGATTTATACCTGATCAATCTTGAGCTGGTCAGTATTTGTTCTAAGCGAGGACTCGCTTAATTATAACTTTCTCAAAATAATATTTCGTTGGTGCATATATATATATATATATATATATATATATATATATATATATATATATATATATATATGGTGTCAACAAAAACAGAGATGTAATATACATAGCGTTTCAGAGTTTCTGATAACAAATATTGACACATCCATCACGAATGGCATACTGGAATGTATTCATGTAGCCTGGACTACTTTCCAAGCATTTCTTTCGTCCTCTTTTTCTCGCCTTGTGCTTCGACACTTCCTTCACTTATTTAGAAAGCGATGTTAGATATTATTGACATTTTCACCAGCATCCACTTGCGTTCAGATATTTACACTTGTGCACAGGAAGAATTCAGTGACTGGATGAATAATTAGAACAACATAAATACTTTTCTTCTTCTTCTTCATCGTTCATTCTCATACTCCCTCTTTATCTCCCTTGTAGCATGATCATGGTCCTACTAGATTTCCAGCAGGATGTAGTCCAGAGAAAGGAAATGCGTTGCATCGCCAATTTATTTGCTTCAATGGCCAGACATATCCGTCTTCGGCGGGATATATACTGTTTAAAAAAAAGGAAATCATTCAACTTCTCGACTGCATCCACTTAATCATTAACTTCTTGTGGTTGTCTGATTTGCACTCCCTTCTTGATTTGTGAAATCATGAAAGAGGTCAAGGTCAAAACCACATTTTTGGCAATAACACGTGACAGGATCATGAGAATGCCGTAACATTTAGTGAACACACAACTCTCTGATCGTATTATTGAATGCATGTAAAAGAGTGACAAGTACCGGAATAAATTCAGTTAAAAAATCATTCTACAAGCATAGTTCATCTCACTACAGAACAACGACATATCATCACTGGACGCTTAGTTACTACACGTTCGCAAAGTGTAGAAGTGTAGTGTGATGAAATTTAATCCGATTAGAAACACAATTGATGACCTTCGGAGGCGATTTTAACAAATGTGTTCAGTGGCAGACTGGTTGTGCAGTGGAAAACCCTGAGTCACATCTCCTGCCAAAGACCGCCTCCACAAGAAAAATCCAGTAGGAAGCAAGCAGATAAATTAAAAATTCTCGAGACTAACAAGAATTGAACCAGTCCGTTCTAACGGCAGCGAATCGTCCTACAACTCGAGTAGACGAGTTTTTCCGCACTTGACTAACCATATCTTCAAAAAAAATAAGCGATTTTGTCAAGACATTAAAACTGTGTACACAAATCACTGAAAACGGAGCAATCAAGACAATGACTATTACAACAACAAGGAAAACCCCGTGCAAGTATTGAAGTATTCTTAGCAACACAAACACACAACATCTGTATTCGCACCACAAGGGCAAAAAGGTTTTCTTGTAAACATAAATAACATAGAGACAATACAATGCTGCTTCAAATAATTGCTTATACAAATAAATTCAAGTAGGAAGCAAGAGGATAAATTGTTCCTGAGACTAACGGGAACTCGTTTTTCGAGTTTCAGGGCGATTTGGTGCCGTTAGAACAGATTGATTCAATTTCCGTTAGTCTCAAGAAGACAACTTCATACGACTGCAGCATCTCTGGAAATGTTTTTTGCATCTGCGTCCTCACCAGTCCACTCAATGAAAATTGCTGGTCGAATTTTATATCATACGTTCAGGTACCGCTGCAAGACGCTGGTCTTTGGGCTGGAAGACCCTGCATATGTCCTGTTCTTTCGCCAGAATCGACTACATTGGGCGAACCAGCATTGTCAATGGACCATTGGAAATGAATGAAGACCGGTTTGGTTTAGTGATTAATTATTTTTTGCTCCAACGACAACAATAGTTGGAGAAGTGTTTACTGCAGAGTTCACTAGTGCTATGCCCAGAACATAGACGATGAGGCTCCTTCATATGTTGGTTGAGGTGTACTGATGTGGGAGGGGGTAGCCATCAATTTCATGGGAAGAAGTGACCTTGTGCAAACTGGAGGGGGCAAAAATGCTGAAAGAACGATTCGTCGCTGACATTGTTCGTCCTCAGGTCCTTCCAATTTTGAATTCACAAGAGTCGATTTTTCAGCATGATAACGGTCAGTTCAGGCGGGGTACATTCAGAAACAGTGGCTGGATGCAGTGATGAATTTCTGTGTGCGTAAAGTGGCTTTTATTTTTGTGCCGGGACATGAGGGAGTCCGGGTAATGAGAAAGCAGATAGGCAGATGGTGGAGGGATGGATCGGGCAGACATTTTGAACGCCCTACAGGAAAACGCGCGAACAGATGACTGTATACGTGACGATGATTCTTGTTCCATGACTAGAATAAGGGAGTTTTGTTTAAAATGTGGGGGTCGCTAGAAGGAGCGATTTCGGGGACGAGAAAGAATGATGTGATCAATCAACGGCGTACTAGAACGGTCAGTAACGTGTAATGGTGGACAAGGAGAAATCTGAGAACCAATGGACTTGTCCGGAGTGCAGTGACGATGATCCAACGACTAACTAACACAACAGACGACTCCACCAGCGAGACCTGGCTCTAGTTACTTTCCGGCAGTTGTCTCTTGCACTGCAGGAAGAGTGGGCAACCATCACACAACAACAGATCAAACGACTAATCGGACCCATGTCACAGAGATGTTCTCAGATACAGGCAAGAGGAGCTCATACACCTTGCTGAAACGGAGGTCTCAGTCGCATAGAATAATACTCCAAACCAAATTTACTGAACTTCATTTTATTATTACAGTTTGATGGAAAGTTCTTCATGCCAAGGTTGAAACATTAATTCCGTAAAATAAAATTTAGGTACACATCTGAAATGATGTGTCCATTAGCAATGGAACAATGTTGCGTTTATTTATTTGAACACAATATATATACTTCTAAATTGTTACGGGTTTTGGTGTGATTTAATGTCTGAATACAAAATGTTGGAAATGACTTCCAACTTTCAGAAATGCATACTCATAAATGCATAAACGCATGAGTCTGAGTGTTCTCAAGACATTCCATACTTCTTAAAATTGATGTGTTCTCAAGGCATTTCATACTGCTTAGAGTTAAAGTGCTCTAATGGCATTGCATACTGCTTAGAGTTAAAGTGATCTAATGGCATTGCATACTGCTTAGAGTTAAAGTGATCTCATGGCATTGCATACTGCTTAGAGTTAGTGTTCTAATGGCATTGCATACTGCTTAGAGTTAAAGTGATTTAATGGCATTGCATACTGCTTAGAGCTGAACTGTTCTGAAACCAATGCATACTGCTTAGAAGTGAATTGCTCTGAAGCCATTGCATGCTGCTTAGAATTGAAATGTTCTCAAGGCATTGCATACTGCTTAGAGTTGAAGTGTTCTGGGTATGAAAGAAATATTTGAAGAATCACTTCATTGCACATAAACAATTCTTGCTGGTAACTCCTGGATATCGAAACAAGCTAAAAACAGATAAAGAAAAGAGAGTACAGAAACGTCACAGTTTTAGTGAAGATTAATCTGGTTACTTTTGCATAATAAATGATACAGTAATGAATGTTTGCCACGTGTCATTTTAAGCATGCAGTGATAAACATATTTTGACTGTTGTAATTTTTTTTTAAACAATATAAATACATTTAGTATGTTGAGATTACTGTCTTAGCTGTCCAGAAGAACAGCTACTTACGGTGTAGTTTGTTCCAGATACTTTAGCACTCCAAAATGGGCTCTGTACATCTCCAGTACAGAGCCGGACAGCAGAAGTATATCTTTTGAAATTTTACACAGAAACATTACTTTTGAAATTTTGTTAGTTCTAGTCACACAATTTTCATTAACTTTTTTAGAAATAGATTTAACAGATTGAACTACGTCCGGCTTCTCAGCCCTATCGCGTTCGTGCAACTGTAGCTATTTGATTGTCAAGCAAGCTCTATCGTCACGCAGCAGACAAGCTTGTTTCTGTGTAATAGTGTCATGTTTGACAAAATCGTGATTATATCCAACCAATTATAATGTAAACTCATCATACACTCGAAAAGATGAAAAAGATGAACAAGATTAGGAATTCTAGATTATATATTTGTGTACAACCTATTCACATCTCCTCAGTCTAACATTGAATATTAAACCTCTGCAAGTTGGTTTTGATTGATTAGCTTTCATTATTAATCTATCCCAGAACCAACAAGGCGAAGAAGATAGTTTTTCTTTGATCATAAAAATATATAGTAGTTTCTAATATATCAATCTGAACATAGATTCCGATCTGATATTTAGGTAATTTGTTTCTAAATGAAATCACTTTACAGTGATTGTTATTGAAAATATTTGACGTGAATTTTGTGTTGATTAATTCTAAGAATACATTCATTATAATATCATGATGTAATGATATAATATCACTGCCCATGTGTTGCCGGGGCCCGAAAGTGGAGCAATGAATAGCAACAATGTTTATCTTCCACGTATGTCGTAAAAGGCGACTAAGGAGGTTATGGGATGGAGTTGGCTGTCTCATCCATATAGTGTCAGTGACCCAAAGCCATGCTGAAGTCGGATGTGTCAGGCCGAAAGGCGCAGATATCACAGGAATGTTGTAAACCATGACACAACGCATTCCGTTCTCCGGACTACATCATGATAATCTGCAGGAGTTTGAGAACGAACGCAGAAGTGGAAGAAGAATATAATAACACGCATGGTCCTCGGTCTGCAATAATGTCATAAAATGAATTTTCATTAATCTGTGAATATATAATTTCCTGAAATATCTTAGTCTGTCATGATACAATAATATCAATTCTCCTCGATCTATAATGATTTTATCGTCTTCGTTCTTCAGTCAGATATCAGGTTACAACGCTAACAGCTTCAACGAGATGTGTTATTCGTTTCATTTCGCCAACGGAACCCTCTCAGGTTTGGAAATAATGCCGTCGTAGTAGGCCATATCTTCTCCCTACCTTCTTATTAGAGGTGACATGCCTGAATAATGTGTTCTGCAGTCTCTGGGCTCAGTCCAGAGTTGCACTGGATGCTTCGCCAATTTTCAGCTTTCTGATCATGTGACTTCTCAGTATGTTGTGGCAAGTTAGTAGTCAGGAGACAATGGTTTGTCGGGGATATCTGACACATATCCAGGGCAGAGACTGCTCGTTAACCCTGGTAGGCAAGGTTTCTTGGTGAAGAAAAATTCCAAAATGAAACCTCCGTGTGGACATCAGTGGATGAATAAAAGCTAGGGAAATACGTCCTGATTCTAAAGTAAGACAAAAATACATAGACACTGGACCAACAGGTGCAAAATAGTCCAGCCAAGGCTGAAAACCAGCGTATCACGCAATGAAATCACATGTCAAATAAAACTTAAAATGCTGTAAAAAGATGAATTTTAATGTGTATTGATATATTTACACTAATTATCCCCCCATCTACGCTGATTTAATAGTATCAAGTACTATGTTTCATTAATTATGATCTAACAGTGTTTAATTGTACTCCTGTACTACGTCTATCGTGTTTTATCTGAGGTAGTCTCTTAACAAGGATAGTTGTGTAGGTAACTAATCTTTTAACAAGAATAGTTGTGTAGGTAATTAATCTCTTAACAAGAATGGTCGTGTTAAAATTTACAAACTAAGCTTCTCAAAGCCTCAAAAATGATCATTTTGTGCCTATTCTTAAACTTTTTTTAGTTAACATAATATGATAATGCGAATATAGACTCTACTTCTTCTTCTTCTGCGTTCGTTCTCAAACTCCTCCATATCAGCAGGATGTAGTCCGGAGAACGGAATGGTTTACAGCATTGCTGCGATATCTGCGCCTTTCGGCATGACACATTCGACTTCAGCATGGCTTTGGGTCACTGACCCTATTTAGGATGGGACAGCCAACTCCATCCCACAACCTGCTTAGTCACCCATTACGACAAGCGTTGAAGGTAAACAGTGTTGCTATTCTTTGCTCCCCTTTCGGGCCGCGGTAGCACACGTGCGGAATATAGACTATTAGTTTTATTTCAACATCTGTATTTGTCGGCACAACACAATTAACTACAGCATAGTGTTGTTTGTCACTTCTACCTCTGTGTTTCATATGGTCGCTGTACTCAGACTTCAATTTTCACTTCTTAGATAAAACTGAGTGTTCATTTGAACTCATCTGTTAGACACATGTGTTATTAGTTTTCTGCAGAGTTTATAGTGAACTCGTTCACGAACACTTCTCGCTGGTCGAATAAATCTGTGTTTTGAAAGCGGACCTTTCACATTATACTGGTCATTCAACGCATGTTGTTACGTCTGTGGATCTCACCAATGGCCCACTAGACATACCACCCATGCAACAGAAAACCTTAGTGGATGACATGCCGTTATATTGAGGTTATATTTTTATAGAAGCTTCATGGCTACGTCATCTATACATTTGTTCTTTTATTTTGTTGTTGAAATGTGTTTCATGTTTATCTGAATATATATGTATGCACCATCTGTGGTTGGGAGGGAACCAGAGATGTACTGTTCAGCACTGGGGAGGAGGAAACTGACAGCACTGTGTTTTCCTATGGCTTAGACCCATCATGATGGCAGATGTGAAACAGAAGTTAAAAGGAGAATAGGAATGGCTAAAAGTACCTTCAATTACATGAGGAAATTATTAATATCTAAACAAATTACAAACAAGTTAAAAATGAGAATTATAAAATGCTACATCTATTCCATATTAATGTATGGCTCAGAAACATGGACACTAAATAAACAATTAGAAGACAAAATTGATGCCTTTGAGATGTGGGTATATAGAAGAATAGGGAGACATCATGGAAAGAGAAGAAAATAAATAAAGAGGTGCTAAAGACACTTAATATGAAGAAAGAACTACTAAGAGAAATAAAGATCAGGCAAATAAAATACTTTGGACACATTAAAAGACATGACACTCTATTGAAGACCTTACTTGAGGGTAAAGTCAAAGGGAAGCGAGCATGAGGTAGGCAGAGATACAAGTGGGAGAGTAACATTACACGATGGACATGTTACAGTCTAGCAGAGTGCACCACCAAGACAAGAGACAGGAGATGTTGGAGATACGTTGCAGCTAATCTTCGTTGCGGAGACGGCACTCGATGATGATGAGACCCATCATAGAGGCACAGTGACTCAGGACGTGACAATCCTTTTGACTTGATCATTTGGTTGCATGTACGGAGCAATAGAGAAGTTCGGCATAACCAGTAGTCAATTGGTGGCGGGAAATGAGCACAGTGAACCCTATCTTGGTTACAGTGGCTAGGAACAGTGCATAGGTTGTAACCTACCTTCCTGGAGTGTGATAGTTATTCTCTGGCTCTGTCCCGGGGTGGGCCAAAAATCCACAGACTTCCCATTTAATGGCATTAGGTCAAAGTGCATGAGCCAATGGGCCGCTGGATCAGCAACCAACCAACCAACTGGTCATTAGACTGGATGTATCAGCAGTGTTTCATAACTTAACAATAGTTGAATATCAATGCCCCGTACAGGATATACTTTAATTGCTGGGTTCTTCATTTAAACGTAACGGTAAGATGAACTATGAACCAGCGTTATAACACACGATCTCCCTTAAGTGATCAGATAAATCAGTGATTGATCAGAAACCACCTGACTAACTTCACTTAAACCGCTTGCTCAGAAGCAATGGCACCATTTCATCATCATCAAGTGCCGTCTCCGCAACGAAGGTTGGCTGCAACGTATCTCCAACATCTCCTGTCTCTTGTCTTGGTGGTACACTCTGCTAGACTGTAACCTGTCCATCGTGTAATGTTACTCTCCCACTTGTATCTCTGCCTACCTCTTTGCTTGACTATGGGGCGTACGTGGTAAGGTCCCAGTCTTTTCCACGGTGGCCAGCCAATATTCATTATTATTCAATATTCAATATTCATTTTGGCACCATTTATGGTACCGTAATTCCTGGTTGTGGGTTAACCAAGGGAGTAATTATTATTTCAAACCCCGAATAACGAGAGTATTGGAAACATGGGCGTGCTGGTCACCAGACGTAGCATAACACTACCGAAGATTACTATTTCTAGTTAATTTCCCTTATTAATTTATTATTTATTACTTTGATAGTCTAATTTGATGTCACTTATTAATTTGATAGTATTCATTGTGTACACACACTCACACGTACAGGCACACACGTGCGAGCCCGCGACATACATACATACATATATATATATATGTATGCATACGTCAATTATGTAGGGTGTCTATAAAGTCCATATTCACTGATGTTACACAGACCTGTACTAAATACTCACAATTCTTATGTCGTAGTGTCACCAACAATATAAATAATAAAATAGTGCTCAGTAACGTTGTTAACACCGGTACATACGCTTAAAAATACATATTAGTAAGTAATAGTCTATTGTCTTTCCCCAGGTGGTTTGTGATCCACTCTTGCCGTTAAGCGTAGGGGTGATTGGAGCTCGAGCTAAAGCCAGATGTGTGGCATCGGCTGTGCTGTGATCGTGTCTGTTCAGGATGTCCCTGACGTTTTCTATCCATCTTTTCCGTGGTCTTCCTCTGGCTTTGTACCCTGATCTCAATTGGTTATATGCGTGTACGGGCAACTTTTCGTGTTGCGTTCTCATAATGTGGCCAAATCACTTGATATGTTCTCTCTCTATGTAATCTGTACAAGATATTATACCTACTCTTTCCCAGATATATTCATTTCGCAATCTATCAAGCCTGGTGACCCCAGCAGCTTTCCACAAGCATTTAATCTCACTGGTCACTATCTTTCTGTAACGTGAAGATGAGAGAGACCAGGTTTGGCACTGGTAACACAGTGTTGGTAAAAATATAATGTAGATCATTTGTCTCTTAACTTCATAGTAATATCAAACATATCACAATGTACTACTATGAATACAGTTGTTGTTTTTTTTTAATATTTAAAAAAAAATTCTTTTCCTGCGTCCGATAGATGTCCTAAAATACATGCGGTTTGTATTATTTATCTATACAACATATAATCTTGCAACATCCTCAAAATTGTGTTCTTGTTCATACACTGTGTGTGTCACCTTTAGTTTGATACTAAAGTGATGCTAGTCCATTTCGTAGTTAATGCCGGAGAAGCTTCAAGTGTGATCTATCTCGTAATAAGCCTATTTAATATTTGTATTTTTGAAGTGTTTTTTCTCTCGGTTTTTGCCAAATGTACAAAAAATTAACCGTGACATTAGAACAATGTAACAATGACTTGGATAGTAAGAGCTAATCTCCGTTAGTTTTAAATTTAAGCATGTACAGTAAACACAGAATCTTTGCACCTCCAACTTAAACTTTGCACCTATAGTTAAACTGTGGTTTAACTATAAATATTTGCCTTTAACCCATTTATATATATATTTTTCATGTATGCTTCAGTGGTAAGATTCTTGTATCTGTATTATATTCCATTATTTCATTTATTTTCTTCCCGTATTGTAAATGCAATGACCTTTACCAACTTAACGCGATGTTATACTTCCTACATTCCTCTAAAAGTCGTTTTCATTTGTTTGTTTTTAATAACCTTTAAAACACATATTTGAAACTAGTCTTCTTTGATCTGTACTTGGTTATTTCATGCTCATGACAGACATTTAAAGTCTGTCTCTTCATATTCTACTTAATGTATTGGTGTTTGAATTACTGAATATTGTTTCTAATAATCTGTTTGACCATTCCTATACTACAAAGTCTTTGCTTCTGTTGTTCTGATGCTCCTCTTTTTGCAAGTCTATCTGCAGTCTATTTATCTGTTGGATCGATATGCGCAAGAATCCATTGCATGGCCATTAAAATTGGATTTGCGGTGATAAGACTACACTGCTCTTGCTATGTAAATGATATCTTGAATTTCATATGGAATCAAATGGCTATATCTGATTGTTTTTGTTCCATGAGATCAAACTGTTGGTGTGCTAACTCAATGGCTGTATTGATGACTTCAGTCTCTGCTTCATAGATTTAGCAATGTTCACCAAAACAGTCGCGTACTCGTAGGCAGATCTATCATAGTAACGTATACAGGTGCCATATCCTGTAAAGAAGGTAGTCTTGAAAGACGATCCATCAGTGTAATCCTGGATTATTGATTGTGGGTAACTGTTCATCGTGTCTATTGGATATTTGTCTCATAATTTTTTAGAAGTGTTCCCTTATTTGCTGTTTTATCGAGCAATTTTGTTTGGATAGTTTGTTGGTGCAGGATCTCCCAATGGGTGGTCAGATGCTTGTTTTCATGTTCTCTCTCTTGCGGTAAATTGTGCTTTTCAACTTCTTCGCATATATACCAAGTAGAGACAATTGTTTACTCCTTTTTGTTTCTTTCCAAGTGCCAATAAGTACATTATTTTGGTGGTAATTCTTTTCTCTCTTGTACCCTTCTACCGTTTTCGTCACTGCCTTTTTTCTTTTTGATATCCTAGTAGCTATATGTATGTATCTGTAAAGGTGTTTTAAGGATGCATGTTTATCCCCCAAAAAGAGTCATTTCAGTCCTACAGTATCTTAGGAATAATACGTCCGGCCATGGGCACAACATTTCTGAGCCGACTCACATGTTTCTTTGCTTATATTTGTTAACCCATTCGCAGTGATGGCACATCGAGCATTCCCTGTCACATTGTAGTCTACCACAAACGAACAAAAGTGCAGTGACCGTTGGTTTTTATCTTCTCAACATTCATGAGGATTATTTAGCAGAAGAAATAAAACTAACAAATTGAGACACGATAAGAGAGTAATGATTATTTTCACAGGCGACAGGTTGTCAGTATATCCCCCAACATTTCTTAGTCGCCTTCTTCGACATGTTTGAAAATAATATTATGTCCATATTTTTTGCACCCTGAACTAAAGGTCCAGGCCCTGGCTACCACAAATGGTGACTCCTGGAGGAAAATTTAAAAAAAGACCAAACAATATAGATTTCTGCCCATGAACAAAACGGCTAAATCAACTTTCTAAAACATTAGATCTTCCTAGATCGGAAGATATAGCGTTTCCTCTAGAAGAAACGCAAAGAGATAAAGTTGTCGACACACACATTTTAAATATAGGAAAACTTCCGGATTTGGTTGCAAGATCGCTATAACACAACTGAGGCGGAAAGGGGGGGGGGTGTGAACTCCAAGTGTGAAGTAAATAGTAAATTATCAAATAGATAGTATAGGAATATCGAAGATACGCTTGAATGTGACAGAAAGACAGAGATTAAGAACATTATGGAATACATCATCCAACAGTACCAGCAGTATTGTAGTTTCATTTATTATTTCACGTGAAATAAATATTACACTCATATCATTCATACAACTGGGGGGGGGGGAGACAGACGATGACTACATCAGCAGAGTGGACAGAAATGAACAAGTTAATGTATTTCGTTTGAGAACAGTACACTCTAGACTAAAATCACACACCAAAACGACTTTATCGACTCTGAGGCCTGCATCTCTGCCCATTATCACAAACACCAGAACACATATCACAGGAGTAGCCAAGCTTCAAAGTTCATAGAACAAAAGTCTCACCCACAGGATTTTCAGTGCAAAACGAACTGTGGGGAACCCAAAACGACCTAAAAACAAACCGTACTAAACATGACCGATATCGGGATGCATGTTTAATCATTGATCGCAGAAGGTGTGTAGTGATTGATTAGGCGTGTCATCAAGTGTCATGTAGTAGTAACATATACACGTCATCAATTTTAGTGTAGTGTACAGTCTCAGGAATACACATCAACCTAAAACAAACCACGCTATACATACCCGATGTTGCACTGATCTCAGACGGGCATCTTGAGACAATGAATAATTTAACATTTAGAGATATATATTGCCGCTTGATTCCGGGACTCGAAAGAGAATTTAAGATGTCATGCATGTTGTGAGAAGCCACTAAGGAGATTATGGGGAAGGGTGTGAAGTTAATTGACCTATCCTAAACATATTTTTATCGATATATCAACTTCATCATCAAATTCCGTCTCCGCAACAAAGGTTGGCTGTAACAGACCTTCAACATCCCCTGTCTCTTGTTTTGGTGGTGCACTCTGCTAGGCTGTAACCTGTCCATCTCGTGATGTTACTCTCACACTTGTATCTCTGCCTACCTCTTACTCGCTTCCCTTTGACTTTCCCCTCAAGTAAGGTCTTCAATAAGGTGTCATGTCTTTTAATGTGTTCAAAGTATTTTATTTGCCAGATCTTTATTTCCCTTAGTAATTCTTTCTTCATATTAAGTCTTTTAGCACCTCTTATTTGTTTTCTTCTCTTCACATAATTCTTCTATATCATAGGTTCTACCTATTCTTCTATAAACCTACATTTCAAAGGCATCAATTATGTCTTCTAAATATGTGTTTAGTGTTCATGTTTCTGAGCCATACTTTAATATAGAATATGTGTCGCATTTTATAATTCTCATTTTTAACTTGTGTGTGATTTGTGTAGATGTTATTATTTTCCTCATGTCATTGAATGTACTTTTAGCCATTCCTATTCCCCTTTTAACTTTCGTTTCACATCTGCCGTCATTTGTCACTATGTGTCCAAGATAGTGATAGTGTTTTACTTGCTGTAGTTTCTCTCCATGTATGTTTATGTTTAGCTCTTGTTCTTCTGTGTCCTTGCTGATTATCATGGTTTCTGTTTTTTAGATATTTATATCGTCTTCTTCTTATTCTTCTTCTTCTGCGTTCGCTCTCATATAAGCACAACGAATATTTCGTGTGATTTCCGCCGGGGAGCGTGAAGTACGTCGTGCTGAAAGTTCCACAGTAGAACTGTTATTATTTGCACCCTGGTTGGCCCCGGGTGGTCAGGACGTCCGAAGTCCAGCACATCCGTTTTCGTCATTCCTTTATTTCGGGTTTGGTCCCTAGTCCGTGACAGCCTCTAACTTTCGCCGGGCACGCTGGTGTGTAGTGTCTCTTCGCCAAGACGCCTGTCGAGCGCGTCTATCTGGCTCGCGGTGCTCCATCGTCTATGAACCCATCTTGTGCAATTGGACGAACTCTGCCTGTGTCCATCGGGTACTGAACCGTTTCTCATCTTCGAGCCTGGTTCCGTATGAGGAAGAAATCGCCAGAAGAATTGAACCCTGGCTCGTTCGCCCTCCTACCCGAGGTGTCGTTCACAGACATCGTGAACCCCTCGCACAAGTTTGAGTCTCACACCACGCCTGTGAGAACAAGGCGTTCTCGAGCTGAGCGACCTTGTCTCAATAGCGCCTGAGCCCATCAGGTACTGAACCCTTTCTCTCTGCAAGTGTATTTCCGGTATAGGAAATCTTGACAGTAGATTTGGGCCAGGACTGTCATCGTTGTCCCTTTCTTGTCTAAGCCCATCGGGTACGATACCCTTTCTCTTCGCGAGCATATTTCCGGTTTAGGAAGGCTCGACATTAGTGTTGGTTTAGGTCTTCTTGCTTTTCCGAACGCCCACGATTGGGCCTGGGTCTCTGCCTATAAGGATCACAGGTAACTAGAAGCTCGTCTCGAGCTAACAGAGCTTGTAGTTCCCCTTTCCTAGGAACTTTTCACTTTCCATTTGCAGTTCGCGCTGCCCTCTGGCGCTGTTCTGCACTTTCATTGTGTCATTGTACTCATTATGACATATATTTGTTTCTCGCCATGCATCCACCTTTACGTGCCTTTTACAATGGCCGCCATCCAATGTTCTGACTGGACTAACAAGCGTCACTGTGTGTCGACAGTGTCGCTGTATGTGGTGATGCAAATGGTGTTGGAGATATTGACTGTCTCTTTTGCAGTCAAATCTCTTTCCATCTTCTTCCTCCACATTCTCGGACACTATCCTCAAATGATTTGGCCAGAATCAGCTCGAGCTGCTGTTTTCTGTTACCAGGGTGCACCGCGAGGAGGTACATTTGGGATCTTGGTTATCTGCTAACCATGGGTCCGCCAAGAGCGATACGTTCCCTTTGCACTCCATATCCAGTCTATATTCATTACTTGATTTATTTACTTGATGTATTAATCGTTGTAGTTCATGTTCACTTTCTGCTGAAAGAACAGTGTCCCCTGCATATCTCAGGTTGTTTATTATTGTTCCATTGATCTTGAGTCCTGGCATTTCTTCTATTTTTTTTAAAGATATTATCTGTGTATATTAAATAGGCTTGGCGATAAATTTCATCCTTGTCTTACCATTCTTCTTATTTATATGTATGGTGAGTAGCTGTTTTCACATCTTAATGATGCAGTCTGTTCCCTATATACATTTCTAATCAGTCTGATGTCTTTTCCATCTATGCCTATTTCTTGAAGACATGTGATTAATTGTTCATATTGTACTCTATCAACTGCCTTGCTGCAGTCTATGAAGCAAATATAGATATCTTTTTGACTTCTATATATGTATCTATTTCTAGTCGGATACTAAGTATAGTTACTCTGATTCCTTTGTTTTTCCTAAAACCGAATCATAGTTAAAAGATTTAAAAAAATAGCAACTAACAAATCGATAAAAGCACCGGCATGATGCTGGCTTCATTATACATAAAATATTACCTTCTCTAGCATCTAGACGATTGTATTAATAAATTAGACAACAGCACGAGATTAAAAAAATTTAAAATATTTGCAGACGTCGTTTCGATCAGACACATAGAGATAAAGAATGGATAATGGTAGATACCTTTCACAAGTTCAAGGAAAGCAGAAACACAAACTAATGTAATAACAAATGAAAAATCAGAAATCTGGTCGTTAAATGATACGGTGAAGTAAGCCAGGAATTTAAAAGAAATATAAAAAGAGAGAGAGAAGGAATAGCTCAACTTTATTAAGTTGGGCCACTTTCTCCCTTCTCCCTTTTTGTATAGTTTGTAAACAAATGTTGTTGTTTTAGACTCAGAATTATACATGACACTATTTAAGAAAACAAATTTGGGGGGGGGGGGACTGATTCACAATCCATAATATTGATAGTGACTGCAGTTCGGATTTAATTATGAATGAATAATGGTTAGGAAACATTATTTTGAACATGAATGAATATGGATATAGCTCGTGTTACCAATTAAAGTCAGCCACGTCAAAGTAAAAGACACAATTAATGGATGCTTCGGAAAATATATGCTGAAAATTGAGGATATAAAAATGTATTTCTGCTCTGTTGATGTTATTAATGATTTTATTTTAGGTGGCCAAAAGAGGCGCCACACGGACTCGTTATAAATCTCACTGAAAGGCTTTGAAATAGACCAAGACACATTTTTTTAAAGAAGAATTTGCACAAAATAGATCTACATGACGCTCTACAGTCTAAATGGGCATTATCTTGTGGGAAAAAAAAAGAAATGTCACAATTCAACGGCCGAAAATAGGTAGAATTCACGGATATAACAAAATCCTACTAAAGTGGTCATTCCATGTCCAAACTGTTTAAGGACATTTACAGCTCGAACAGAGCTTGTTTAGCCATCTACGAACTATTAGGCATGCACATAATTCTAGCTGAACTTTCAAAAGCCGATGTAACAAATGGTCATCATCACTTGCGATGGACGAATACATATTAATGATGATGTGCTGATTAGATCTAAAGACTTGCAGAAATTGAAAGTACCAAAAATATGTGGTTTACTGGCTCACATTCTGACGTGGAATTTGCTGGCCAACATTTTCAGAAAGTACTCAATGAGATTTTGAGATTGCAAAAATTGTAATATGATTTGATGTTCATGTAGAGCTTATTTACACTTTACAGTCATTACACTTTATGAAACATTGTGGATCGATAATAGATTATCTTATCAAATTGCTGTCAAAAGGACGACTGCTGATTACAGCAGCCATAAAATATATTTAGTAGATAAAGACTTTTTAGTAGTGAAGGCAATGCAAAAATAATAATACTAATAATAAATTTCTTATACGTTATATGGAATAATTGAGACCTTTCTTTAACAAAGGACAGCATCACTAATTCTATTTTAACTTGTTGAATCCTATAAAAATATAAAACAAATGAAATTAAATTACTTCCAAAAGTGATTTTACATATTACGTTTAAATGTTACTTATTCTGATATAGTAATGTCATTTGCTATCTATATCGGCTCTCACATAATTATTGTCTCTGTAAAAATAGTTTGTGTAGACCATCCTTATATGCTGAAATATATACTGGAAAATGTATATTATGTGAAATACGTTTTAAGTCATCTTTTCATAATTTCAACATTTTTAAATCTAACTTTGATATGAATTATATTTCTCAGTTGTGCTATGTTTGCAGTTTTTGATGATGTCTCCAGTGTGGCACCGTACGAACTTGACCTAGTATATATCTTGTTATTATTATTATTATTATTATTATTATTATTATTACTATTACTATTATTATATTACTCTGCTCGTTTTTGTCAAAGCGTCTTTGAGATTCCTACATTTTTTTAAATTTCATCTAGCCGCATTCATGTCAGGTTTCTTCGTTCTAGTGTTTTCCTCGTTTAAGCCCAACCATTCACTGCTTTCACAATCTTCAACTAACTTTATACTAATGTTTACATGTATAAAATATTTTACTATACACTCTCCTTAATATGTTGTGAATTTAGAAAATGCGAAATGCCCTCACTGTGTGACACCAGTGTTACCACTCAATATTTAAAATAGTCTCCTGTTTCGACTGCAAAATTAAAGCCCAAAAACGTCCAGCACATACACACGCACACGCACACACACATATCATATATATATATATAATAAGGCGTCCTTTTTTACGACAAAAAAGTGGTTGTACGGTATTTACAATAATGTCTGTATTTGGATCTGCTTCCCCTTCCTCCTTTTCCCGTTATAAGTAGGATTTGTCTTACATATTTTCATTAAAAATACTATTTTCTATCATAAAGGAGTAGGCGGAGATGATTGTTGTCGGTTTTGTGTACATTGTTGCGTTAATTATGAGGCAATTGTATATATTTATTTACGACTCCCAACTTTAGCTAACCAAAACTAGATGAGGTGGACCTTTACGTAGACCAATGTGGTTGACAGCATAAATACTTTGTCCTGTTCATGAAGTTTCATTAAGTTGGAACATAATTAAAATAACAAATTAAGAACAAGATAAGAGATATATCTTTCTCTATGTATATATATGACAATGCCATACAAAAATGGTGAAAACAATCTAAACTTTACCTGGACAGTGGCCAATCTCGATTCATTAACAGAAGTTTAAATAATAAAAAACAGTTTTCTATCTCAATACTAGTCATATTTTCAAGAGGTTTCTCAATTCCACATAAATTTTCCAACATTCCATAAATTCTTCAGATACAACGGTGAAAATATTTCAGCAAATGGACTTAAGAAAATTGTCCTAATATCAAAAGATAAAATTTACAAATAGTTCACCCGTCTCATTATGAATGAATTGGTCATTAATTGTTACTCAACATCATTATACCATATAAGACCATAGATGCAGTCTTTCCCAGCAGGAGTAAAAAATGTGCAGGATTATGGTTCCTGTGACTCGATGATTCTATACACTCTAAATTCTCCACATACATTCACAATTGGTTAAAATGTCTACAAGTACCAAATTTCAGCCAAGTTCCTTTAATTTCTGTTAGAATTGTAATAAATCACATTCTCCGTCTCCAGCATGCACGCATGAAGCAATTTGATCACGTCCCTGTATGATCTGGAAAAATCTATGTCAATAAATACAAGTTAGTCTTTTTCTTGTTACCGCGTAGGTATGTACGCCTATGTCATTTAATATATGTGCTTTCCATGAAGTTGAAATTGACTATACATGCCATAACTCATATCGATATAGTTCATTTTGGATACTTCGAAGCACAGATACACTAACCACGTTAATAAATAAAGAGTATGTGCGCCATTTTAAGACGGTTATAACAGTCTGAAACTTCGTGCATTTGATTTGTTGGTCCTCTAGACGTGTACAACATTTATCAACAATGCATGAAACATTAGCCCACTAAAACTCTCCGGAAAAAAATTACTAAATAAGCACACATTCTTGGAAAATTAATAAACAAAGATTCCCAGGTCTGATTTTTTAAATACTCAGATCTGGCCAATCCAGTACAACACCAGTACAACATCATCAGCAAACAGGAGTTTCCTGAGAATAATTTCCACGTGTTCATCTATGTTCTGTGGCATGCTAAAGTAAAGAGTGCCACATCAAAGCGAGTACTTATGAAAATATTCCCAGCTGCATCAGCTAGGTCATGATTAAATAACGAAGAAAATTCCAAAAACGTTGGGACCTAAATCTCACCCCTGCTTTACGTTACTATTACTGTGAAATTGTCCGATGCAAAGTTTCTCAGAACACCTTGGGTGTTTTCTAGGGGGTATGACTTTAGTTTGGTGATGCAAATATGGACAACTGGGGGAGGGGGGTGTCATGTAGGTACAGGCGAAAGAGCACTGGGGATCACTGAACATAGTAAAATTGCTACAAAAATATTGAACATGTTTAACGCTTTTTAATATACTATGAGACAAACGGTGCAATTCTGTTGCTATTAATTTCACTCCATATGAAACGTTGCCTAACTAGGAATACTGACACCAGTGACAAACTTCTGTGGAAATCGAGAAGCTCGTTAAATTTAAGGTAGTGAAAATAAGCTAAAGATTTTCAACAACAGCAAACGTTGACTTACAGGAGCATTGAAAGCTGGAAATTCACTTTTAAACTAAATGTAGCATCCAACAGGAGAACATGTTATAGCTAATTGTTACAGTCTGTAGTTGCCTCTGTAGTTCTTAGTCTGCTGTGTAATCATTAATAATGAAAACATATCTAAGTTTTGTCATGTCCTGTAAAGGATATTGATTTTCAACTATTGGTGTGTTTTTAGGCATAACGTATGCGTCCAGTGACAACAACTTGAACAGTTGACCTTACTTCGCATTTAACATCGAACAAGTTCGAACAATGTGATATTTCGCAACTAATTCATTAGCCTCTCTGAGACCAATTTCTGTGTGTTTTATTTAACAAATATGTATAGATGTAATATTTCTTCTATATTCGTACATTATTCATTGGATTAGATACCATATAAACATTGAATGTCAACATTAAAGGATCTCAATACATGCTGTATATCTTCATCCACGCTACGCTTTTCTCAGACGCAACCCACAAATATTTCATTCAGTAATGTCATATCTCACAGTATGTCATAGCGTTACATTATTAAACATTCTCTAATCGCTGCTCTATGTGGACAGTGCTAATATTTGCAACCAAGAAACATTATCTGCTCAGAATTGTATGGCTATCTTCCGTTTTTTCTTTTGTCCAGAATGTAATCTTCTGATGAAGAATGTATGCCATTGTAGTTTACTCTTGTGGTGAATATTATCCACAGGGTATATAATTCAAATTCTGTGTCCTTTTCTCTAGTTTATTCATTGTATTTTCACACCAATTTTCTGGTTAGAAAATTTAGTTTTTTTCTATATTCTATTTTCTATGTGATACATATTTTCTGTTTAGTTTAGTCCATTATTTATCTCTTTCTGTAAGATGACATGAGATGCGGGCTGTGTTATTTCTGCATTCTGATAAGAGAAAGAGAAATTTTGGACCCGAGTTGGACGTCATCCAGAAAAATTCGATCGTCTGAAATATTTCCATTTTAGTATCAGCATATTACGAGTCGTATTTGTATGCAGATATAGTCATTGAGGCATACCTAATACCTTAATATGTCATGGGTTTATCAGGTGCTTAGATACATTTTCCGTGAAGGGGAAGTGTGGGTGATTACCTAAAATTAAAAAATTAAATTCTCATTTTTTCATTGTTCAATTACAATACCTTTATTTTCAATGGATTGCGATGATTTTTTTAAATCGCTAAATAAAGAGGTTGGAGAAATTAAAATCCAACTTTTGGCTACGCTTTAGTACGAAAATTAATACTATAAGTCATGTTCTGGTTTTCACAGGAGTGGGGTGTACACTATCCAAACCTCTTATATAAATACTTGGCTTTTATTATTTTATTATTGTTGCTATAATTATTACTATAGCGAATTATGTATCTTTCATGTTTTTCAATATGTATCCTCAGAATTTAAAAAACCTAGATGTTTTAAGCATTCTTTATATGGTAACACGTGTATTAAAAAATCAAAACTACGTGTAAATTATCAAACCACTTTCTAAAGGACGGTGATATAATATATGTACCGATTTAATAGTATGAGGTGAAGTATGCGCACAAATATGTCTGTACTGTAACACTGAAATTATTTTATATATAAATAATCACAGAAATAGAAGACCAATGGACAGTGCGAATTGCGAATTGCGAATTCAATACGAAGATTTTGTATATTTTTCTTCAAGAACGTTATGTTTCATATATCGTTTTGTTTAAACAAGTTTAAACAAAATTATTTTATAATGCAAGATAATCAATGCTTGATCTGATCATCATAACGTTGTGAAATATGTCTGAATAATTTTACTACATATCAAATCGAGATTCATCCTGATGCGGGAGTTTCAAATTCAGGATTCAAGTTAAAATTCGAGAGAAACTATGAGGTTAATATTATCAGCAAAATTAAGATTATATCGAGATTGCACCCCACCCCCACCCCGACATGCAGTTTGGTAATCTTCTACTCGCGTACACATACTGCGCTCTGGATAACTATTGCAAAGCATTGTTACACAATGAACAAACAACTAGAAGCCAGAATTAACGCCTTTTGAGATGTGAATATATAAAATAATAAGGAGAACATCATGGAAAATGAAGAAAACTAACAAAGATGTTCTAACAACACTTCGTATGAAGAAAGATTTATTGAAGGAAATAAAATTTAAACAAATAAACTAATTTGGACATATTAAAAAAAGGCATAGCACATTGTTGAGGACCGTAAAGTCGAAGGGAGGAGAATAAGAGAGCAGAGATACACGTGAGAGTAACAACGCGAGATGGACATGTTACATTCTAGCAAAGTGCACCACCATGATAAGAGACAGGAGATTTTGTAGGTACGTTGCAACGAACCTTAATTGTTTTGGAGACATCACTTCGTGATGATGATGTTTCGATTTCTGTTGCACCAGTTTTTATGATAACAGATTATTCAACATCTGATCAACCCTGACGTACAATCGGTATATTAAAGATTATCAGAATCTATTAGTGGGTACAAAAGGTACCACATTGCTCTCGTGATGTCACATAGTTAACAGATAACCAAGATTCCAAATGTACTTCCTCGTAGTGCCCCCTTCAAGCAGAAATACAGCTGCATGTGTTGTGTTCCTGGCCAAAACTTTTGGGGAATCGTGTCCGTGAATATAAAGGCAGAAGATGGAATGAGAATTGACTGCAAAGAGACAGACAATGTCTGCGACACATATGCGCCAACACATACAGCGGCACTATCGACTCACAGTGACTTGAGGCAGTCTGGTTGGAACATTGACGTGGCGGCTAATACAAATATCAAGAAATGGATACATTTCTTGACAAATACCGAGAGTTATGTGTTAATCTCCATAAGGATAGCATATTGAGTAGAATGAGAAGGGCAGCACAGCGCCAGAGGGCAACGTCGCGTGTAAATATAATGGAAAAAACGTTACAAGGAAATCGAAACTAAAGTTTTGTTCAGCTCGGAAACAAGCTTTTAGTCTCCAGTGCTCCTAAATATAGGTAAAGATTCAAACTTGGAAGATGGGTTCACGATGTCGGTGAATGATACCTCGGCTAAGAAGGCGAACGAACTCGGGCCCAAATCTACAGTCAAAGCTTTCCTATAACGGACACATGCTCAAAGAAGAAAAGGTTCAGTACCCGATGGACACATGTACAATACGCTTAATCACGCGAGATGAATTCACTTGCTGCGGAATTCGACGTGCGAAATAGACGTAGTCGGTCCAAGTCTAAATTCCTTATCACTGCCTCCACTCGGATATTGGGACATGTTTTCAGGGCATGAAAATTTCAAAGGCGCAGAGAGAAATAAACCGTCACAGAGTAGAATCGATATACATTTGCCGTCTTCTGACAGATAGGAAAGATGTCACAGACTATGCAAGCCCACTCGAATTAAAGGCACGACGAAAACTGATGTGTGGGACTAACTGAGGTGCAGAAAATGCGTAGCTATGCTGTAAACTAGCTGCACAATGTAATTCACGCGAAAATCACACGAATTATTGTGTTGGATATCAGAAAGCGAATGTAGAAGTACGATTATTTGAATGGTGTTTCTGTAATTAATTAATAAATGGCATAATTGATCCTTTTCAATCGATACACATGATGTCTGGTCCCGTACCATACGATAAAAGCTAATCCTTTCCGCCGACACAAAAGATTGCTCACTACTTTGTTAGACTAATAGATGATCTTTTCATTGAAGATGCCACTTATTGTTTATAAAGCAAATAACTGTACCACTAACTTGCTAATGAAAAACGTTCCTAGCTTACTCTGTACTAAGCCATTTCTCTCTTTCTCTCCTCTCTCTCTCCTCACTCTCTCTCTCTCTCTCTCTCTCTCTCTGTCCTCTTGACAGGATGACTTTATTATATTGATGAGTCGGTGTAATTCAATGACAGTGAATTAGATGTTGCCCCATAACAGACGTCGGTCCAGTAGAGTTATTTTCTTAGTTACTTGAATGTGATGAGTAAATGAGCTCTTGAGCTACTTAGTTATCTGACATTATCACTTAAATCTACCTCTAAGACGATGTACCAATTAGGTATTACAGGTCGTAGAATTTGGTTAGAAATTCTGTTGGCTAATTAATACACATTATAGCAGAACGCACGCACAGGGGATCAATCAGAGTTCGATAATTGCCTTTGACAACCAATCCCGCTAGTCTGCAAAGCGATAAACCAATCACTCAAATTCTAGTGTGTCTACACATTATCGGGTGCATAGGTCCGTGGCTGTCGACAGTAAGATTGGTTGATATTTACATACTTGGATTCTGATGCCAAAAATTAGCCACAGAATTGCTACTGACCAAGACCAACCAATAGATTGCACAGGAAATGAGTCCCATAGGTTTTAGTTGGAAAACCTGTGGTACTGTAGATAGCCACGATAGGTCACGAATAAGGGTTTTCCATATTGCTCTAACCTTAGATATGATCTCAGCCTCACTCCATGTATTCCCTGTCTGTGTCATTTGTTTCTAGATCTTCATTGTTTGATTTTTCCGTGTGGCCTCTATATCATTGGTCTTCTAACTATATTATTTACTGACTTTCTGAGCGTGTGCCCAATACATTTCCATTTTCTCTCTTTAATCTGGCTGTTCACAGGGCCTTCATTTGTCCGTCTCCACATTTCCACACATCGTTTCTTGTTCTACCATTTCATGTTTAGCATTCTTCTTAATTCACAAATGTCTTATGTTTATGATGTAGTGTTTTTCTTCTTCATTTTCCAAGTTTCACTTGCCAGTAGGTTCTCACATTTTGGGGGATAGGTCGACTATTGCTACTTGTGGAAAAAACCCACCATAGTTAAACTAGATAGCACAGCTGACAGGGCTCTGTGGCTCCGACGTCTTTTCGCAGTATCAGAGTCATATTTCCTTTAATGAAGCCGAATAGATGTTAAGTTGAATACTAGGTCCTATCTAAATTGTTATACTCAGCACACAAGAGGATCGTCTCCAGAAAACTCTTCTACACCTGACGCCGAAAGGCAACAAAGGGTTTCAGCGAATAGATAGATAGATATATCTAAATTGTTTGTTATTAATCCATTTTGCACATTTAACACAATGTACTCGCTTGCAATGACTCGCTTGCAATGACGTCTAAATATGTGAAAGCTCGTAGATACGTGAGGAGGGATGGTCTGGGGCTCTTCTTCGTTCGATCTCTGATAATCAATTCGCAAAAACAATGTGGGATTTTCACCGGGGAGCGTGAAGTACGTTGTGCTTCTTATTTCATAGCGGAGCTGCGTTAGTTTTCCCCTTTCTGTCCAACACATTTGTTTATTAAACATCATTTTATTTCAGGTGAGCTTCAGCAGGCTGTCACAGCATTTCAATCTGCCTTCAGGCAAACGAGTATCTGCTCTACGCTGTGATGGTTTACCACCCAATGTGCCCATGAAATTTGTAGGTCCACACGTATTCCTGGAGACGATGACCAGTAATCAATGGTCTCCATGGTCACAGATAGACCATGTCTATACGAAACGAGGTGTACTACTATTAGTAACCTTGCTTTGTGTAATTAGATGCCATTTCCATATATGTCCTCGGGTACTGGCTCTTATCTCGACTGTTAGTTTTCTTTTAGTGAAAGTATTTGCTCATACATTAAAGATGGTGTAGGATTGTTACTCCTTCTTAGCTGAGGTTTAGCACAACGACATTATGAATACCTTGTCCAAATCTGAGCTGTAGCCCACATTTTCTTTGCACTAGGTCGGTATGGTATCCTGACATTACATTTCCACACGACCTGCTTCCAGAAGACAGATGAAAGAGTGTTCTCGAGCACGAACATTGCTTTCCTTATGTTTACCATATTCTCACTTATTCTTGCTATGTCGCTGTTCCCTATCACTGTGTACTTAACAGACGAATTGGACTTTTTCGGAGACTTTCTCAATATTCTTGACTTGATTAACTTTTGGACATAACAACCCGGCACTCCATGCTACCCATAACTTTTAACTGTACTGCAATAGTTATCTTATAGAATGGGGGGGGGGGCGCGGATTTTCTATCCAGATTTATTTTTTGTCTTGCGCAAATAGTTCTCAATCTGCACTACCCTGACTCAATCTTCGTGCGCCAAATTGCTTCACACGAGCTTCAAAACAATCTGTCTCATACACCACGAGGGGGTGATTATAGGATCTTTGTTATCTGCTAACCTTGAAATTTCACGAGTGCAGTGTATCTCCTTTGCAAATTCTTGAGACTAACGGGAATTGAACCAATCCGTTCAACGGCACCAAATCGCCAAGCAACCATTGCACACGCGTTCTTCCGTACTTATACGCGTGTGCACGGACTGGTTCAATTCCCGTTAGTCTCAAGAATAATATATTACGTGTGTGCAATGGGTGCTAGGTGATTTGGTGCCGTTGAACGGACTAGTTCAATTCCCGTTAGTCTAAAGAATAATATGTACGGAAGAACGCGTGTGCAATGGTTGCTAGGCGATTTGGTGCCGTTGAACGGATTGGTTCAATTCCCGTTAGTCTCAAGAATTTTTAAAAATTGTCCTCTGGCTTCCTACTTAAATCTCCTTTGCAACTCGTCGGGGATTCAAATCCCCTTCCGTTTAGGAAATAAGACTATTAGATTTAATAACATCATTCAAACTAGAGATTAGTTTAAAACACCCCTCCCTCTTATGAACTGTATTCAAATAAAAGTTAACATTAAAATTGTTCCCGAATATGAGAAAACTACCAAATAAATTTCACAAATGTAGTTCCCGAATGTGAGAAAACTACCAAATAAAAGTTCACAAATGTAGTTAACGAATGTGAGATAATTATCAAATAAAAGGTCACAAAAATAATTCACGAATGCGAGAAAACTACCAAATAAAAGGTCACCAAAATAGTAGTTCATGAATGTGAGAAAACTATCAAATAAAAGGTCACCAAAATAATTAATGAATGTGAGAAAACTACCAAATAAAACGAGGAAATTATCTTGATTATTTTTGTTAAATAACCATCCACCCCCTTTATCCCACACACAGACTTCCTTTTGGAACCCTAAAAATATATGATACATTGCAAAAATCCTTGACAGATAAAGGTGAAGCCTGACTGATGGTATGAAAAGTGGACAAACACCGTCAAGAAGTCTATATGATAGATGGATAAGCAATATTTATCTAATCAGCTTATCATCAACGGAATGATGTTAGTTCATCTAACAATAATGCATATGGTCTGAACTTGTGCAACATTTGGTGGTGTTTATCCGGATCTGTCACGAATATTTGATTTTGTTAGGTGGTGGTGTTTTTTGTGGAAAGTTTTCACTTCGCTTTCATGCGTCTTTTAATAACATTTGTTATGAAAACCGTTACAGCAGTAGTTCGTTGGCGTACTCTATAACAACACATTCCTTTTAATAACATTTGTTATGAAAACCGCTACAGCTGTAGCTTATAAGGCTTACTTTATAAAGCAAATTCCTTTACAAAAGACCACACAGCATTAAAATTCGCTGACTGTCTTGCAATATACACTATGTTCTTCTCAACGGTGCAGCAAACTGTCAGAAGGTTTCATAAGCACGTAACTGCACTCCAACTAAAATTTGTACAAATCTGCACACACTTAAAACTAGGCTTCGCTGCCAGAATTGAAACTCTCGACTTGTAAACAGATAACAAAACACATTCCTTATTCCTCCTCACCATACCTTTCCAAGTGTATACTTCTACTCAATCATTATTTAATTATACATTTCCTCAACGTGTTATAGATCTATCATCAATAATTGTGGTTCACATGTAGCACATACATCGCCCTAATCATATCAATATGTCACTCTAATCACTTTATCACTTTCCAATACATGAATATGATATATATATATATATATATAAATATATATATATATATATATATATATATATATATACTATATATATATATATATATATATATATATATATATATATATATATATATATATATATATATATATATATATATATATATATATATATATATTTATATATATATATTTATATATATATGAGAGAGATAGAGAGAGAGAGAGAGGTGAGGTGATTCCAATATAAACATATCTGATCTGACATCATTACCAACACTCGCTTGTACAAGATGCAAGTTATCTGCATCATTGCACAAACGAACCTAATATAAATGAGATGGAGTCAACGATCCCCCAAATGCACATTTTCATATCACTCAAGACGGCTATGTTTAAATGTCATTGCATTCAATTTTGTAGTTTTAGTTTTTGTATTATGCAGATTATATGCTCTAGTTATGATTGTGAAGCATTCCCTAGTGTACAATTTCTTTAGTGAGCGACATCATCTCCAATGCCATTTATGGAGATAAAGATGATGAAGCTTTAAGAAACACTGAACTAATGGAGAGGCATAACAGACTGAAGCTAGCATCGTAGTAAGTAAAAGAAACCAAATCGTGCTATCATATTCATGATAATCGAGAAAAACAGCAACTTAGTTTTCTGATGCTCGTTATGTTGTTCATTATTACAATCAGTGACGAGTTTTCTGATGAGAACGGACAACTATTTCTATGTATTATTACAATCAGTGAAAAGCTTCTCATGAGAACGGACAACTATCTCTATGCATCTTTACAATCAGTGACAAGTTTCGGATGAGAACGAAAAACTATTTCTATGCATCTTTCCAATCAGTGAAAAGTTTCTGATGAGAACGGACGAGTCTTGAAGGACGAGTTGGGGCTTATACTAACCACAGATGAGCAGAAGGGCAGCAGTTTTTCTTCAGCAGATACCTCCAATAATCAGACCAGAACAATATTGATGAACGTAAGGACTATAGTGGCCACTTTAACAGCACTGCTGGTAACAAAACGATATCGCTGATGAAAAAAACTGGTCTTGTTGGAGAATGTAAAAGAGATCATAAAAAAACATCAGATGGTGCACCAGGGCCAGATGGAATACGCTACAACCTCCTGAAAGATATTGCAGACGATCAGGTTAAAACAATTGTTGATGATATTCAACCACGTCTGAAAACAGGACGCATACGAGAAGAGTGGCTACACAGCTACCTTCTGCCCCGGGCAAAACCAGGCACAGACGCCTCCGACATCAAGAATTATCGTATCATCACCTTACAAAATGTCTACGGCAAGGTGCTAGAGAGAATAATCGCTCGAAGACTGGCATTGAATTTAGAAAATATAGGGCATACTTCCTGACAGTCTAGGTGCATACAGACTGAGGAGAAACACCACCACAAATGCACCAATCCTGTCCTATCACATCTACGAGGATTTCAGGCAAAGGAGGAAACAGTGGTCTCCACGGTCGATCTAGAAGATGCTTACATCAGTCAGCTTTGGCCAGCTAATACATCTGCTAAGCGAACTCGGCATCGACTGGTGGATAATTTGATGGATAGCATGGTGGTAATGTCTAGACCCTGTTGCTCTGAGATTGGGATCCTGGACATCAGAGATCAGAAACTATAGCACCGGGATTACCACAGGGATCGCCACTATCAACTATACTAAATTAATGTCTACACATACAAAATAGCGCAGCTTCAAGACGATGGGCCCGGCAGGATATTAACATAGGCGGATGGCCTCTTGCTGTACAAGCACTGCAGAAACAGAAGAGACATTATTGATGATGTCCAGCGTAATCTAGAAGATTTGTCGCTCTGTTGTACTAACTACAAGGCATTTATCAATCCCACCAAGGCAAACATCGTCTGGCTCTCACTGAACAACAAAATAGTCACAGACACAGTACCAGCAGTTTCCTGCATGGGAATCAACATTGACAGGGAGCAGACTATGAAATATCAAGGCAACCACTTTTGAAATAAGTCGTGTCTTTCGAGAAACATGTGGACAATATCATTCAGAAAGCTGGTAAGGGTGTCAGTGCAGTCAAAATCATGCATCTGCAGAGATGCTGCAGCGAACCTTTGTTCTTGTAGGTAGTGGTATTAGATACAGGCAGTGATAGTATCTGTGTTGGACTATGGTTTAGGTTTATTGATACTGACAAACACAGGTGGATAGATTGGAGAGAGTTCAAAATGGAGGCCATGAGAGCTTTTCTAGGATGCCACAAGAGATACACCTATCGTGGCCATGAGGTTACTTCCTAGACCTACCTAACATAATGATCATTTACGTCTTACACCAATCTCTAGACAGCACATTAGGAAATCGAATCAAGAGAGGAAGGTCCTGGATGGCAGAAGCAGAAGATACCGTACTCAGGGTTTGTGATCTGGAGGAAGTGGGGAAAAAGGTGTGAATGTGTGACCTTTGGCACATAGAGAAAATTATTGACAACTGTGGTGATACAGATGGGAATAGAGTGCCGCGACTAGGCTGCCAACAGAACAGAGGAAATTATCCAAGAACTCATACTGCAGCACTCTATGACACACAATACAATAATTTACAAAGACGGCTCAGTAACGCAAGAAACAAACAGGAGTGGTTGGGGTTTCATGGCCTACCAAAATGGCAAGAAATTAGCTGAGAAGTCAGCTGCCTACCCCACTACAACATCGAGTATGAGAATGTAAATATAATCGGTTACAGCAGCCTCTCACTTGGCTGGCGACACAACTACCAACAGACTCAGTAATTCTAATCAAACTCCTCAAAGTATGCTGCGCAAGATAGAAAAGTGTATGATCAGACCTGAATTGGTCACTCTTCTCGACAAATGAGCATTACATGGATTTACTATCCTGGTCATGCTGGGGGCAGGGGAAACGAAAGAGCCGATGTGCTGGCTGGTAAAGCTTTATTGAACGGCACCGAGATAAGAAGAGACAGCATTGAATTGGTTAGAGCAGTCACGGAATACCCTACGGGAAGACGAGGAGGAAGTCGAACGTGACAATGTACATATTCAGAGAATGGCAGAAATGGGAGTGACTAGTGGTTATGGGAGATAGTGCTCCCTCTCCGAAAAGATCAGAAGAACGCGTAATCAGCAACTGACTGGGACACTGAACTTATACACTATAGATTGCTGACAGAACGGCAAGTAGAGCATATATGGGAATGCCCCCAGTGCTGTGACGCTTGTTCCTAATCAAGAATGATGAGAACGGACCATTTTTTCTATGTAGTAAGATGAATATAATTTATTATAGATTATGTGTCCGTTTCAGATTTAAAAAAGTAAACTTTCTCAATGTCGTGACTTGCTCTTGATTTGATATTGGTTACCGTATGTCTTCTTCATCATCAGATTAACAGTATGTAGTCCAGAGACCGAAATGCATTGTGACATTGTTTACAGAGTTTCTGCTATATTCGAGTCTGCATGCCTGCCACAATTGATTTCAGCATGACTTATGTATGACATTGACCTTGTTGAGAAAAGACTGTTACCACCCACAACAAACCCTCCTTAGTCATCTTTCATGACATGCATGATAAGTCAGTATCGGCTATTATTTGCTCTCCTTTACAACACTTAGAACACATGGGAGGTACGGTATATAATAATAGAGACTAAGACATATCTATGTTTCTATTGTCTTTTCGCAGCTTTTGCTATAAGACGTCACAGAATTAAATTCGATCGGTATTCGGGCTATGTCACGCTTGGGTCGCTTGATATGCAGTAATATATGGACGTTCCAGAATGTTGGTAGATCTTTCAGTCCGCCTACTTCTTAGTCTTTCTCTGTATCTTACTGTTTCCATTTCCATGCTGTATGACCTTGCCACTGATCAATAAGGGTTTATTCTCATTAAGGGGCTAAACCATTTCAGTCTACGTTTTTCAATATATTTGACCACGAGATATTGTTCTAGAAATTCCTGTAATCTCTTAATTCCTCACATAATTATTTTCTTGTTCAGTTTGCTGCTTTTCAAAGTCATCTCATTTCACTTATAGCAAATATTTTCTCTTGATATTTTGTTAGTGTCCATGTCTGCCTTGATAACACAATGTTTGGTATGAAGATTTAATTATAATTTGCCTTTTGGTTAGCATCGGGATAAATTAATGTCTCGAAATTGCATACGTTTATCAATCACGTATTAGTACTTGTGCCATGTCAACTCTTATTATTCTGATCTTTGATAGAGTGTCTAGTTTTCTAAGTTCTTGCACAAATATCAGAGCTGATATTTTGTGAGACAATCAAATCCCTTACACGTGTGCATGATCTGTCATAAACAACAAGGAGATGAGATAATTCACCTAGAACTTAAAACATGTATATGGTGTTGTTTTGAAGGAGAGAGGCGCTGGACTATATAATCTATACGACAGGGGTCTCTGGCAAACATAATATGTACTAAATATGACGCTGCAGCCTACATTATACATTTCAAATGGAGCTGACACTAAATAGTTAACAGGAATTTAAAAAAATTCTCCCAAAAAGTGGGAACCCTAAGATTTAGCTTGCTTAGCTTATATGTAAATGTGAAACGGACCTTAATCAAACAATATAAGAAAAGGCAATCTTCTTTTTTTGGCCACTTCATGAGACAGGCAGGTTTAGAGAACATAGTCACAACAGGCAAAATTGAAGGCGACAGAGACAGAGGGCGACAACGTGATAAAATATTTGACAGTTTGACAACCTGGCACGGCAAGGAAAGGAATAACGACTTTGATACATAATACTGTGGACAGAGAGCTGTGAAGAGTCATGACCGCCTACGCCAGCCGGCATGGCACCTAATAATGATGAGATTAATATGTAAATCCGACACTGTGTGTGTGTTTACCAAAACTTAGTGACCCTGTTCCAAGCTTCGTTTATTAAAGTTAAAGTTTTCCATTTTCCATGCAGTGATGGGAATTGAATAATATGGGCCGTCGAAGACGGATGTGTCGGACCATTGGTGCAAATAAAACGGCGACACAACGCATTTCCATTCTCTGGACTACATTCTGCTGGAAATCTAGTAGGACATGTCCTCTACAAGAGATTCAGCAGACGTTTTGAGAATGTACCCTGAAGAAGAAGAGGATAATACTGTGTTTGACTCGTATTTTTCGTACACCAAAGGCACGCTTTGAGATGAAGTGATCAGCACCAAGACTACCGCCTTTACTATTATATTATTGTAAAAGTTATGGTACCCATTTCCTTTGGATGTGTCGATCTAGGCGACGTTGGTGATTAAAAATGTTTTCAGTTGAATTGGAAATTGAACATTGAATCCCGCGAACAGGAAGCCAGTTCACTAACAACTTAACTACCACAAGCCCAACCCATCTGTTAGCGAGGCTAATTAATTTTGGTTCAAGTTAGTTGTTTTAATTAAATTTAATACAATATTTTTTAAGAACGTACATAATCAATTTGTATTAAGGGAAATGTCAATAGTTTGTCTACCTGCACCCCACAATCTGACATATTTATATAAACTGTACTAGTTTTGAGAGGTAAGTTTGTTATGTTTATTTAGTCGTATTCCGTATTTCGTATTCCATTTAAAACTATCACACTACAGTGACTAATGGAATACTTTAGATTTTTACACGGTCTAATACAATCAACGGGAGCGACTACATAAACTTAATAAGGAGAAACAAACATATATAACAGGAAAATGAAAATTATATGTACTATTGACGACTCGCTCAGTATATTTTGCTTTCTCCTTTATAAAAATAACTTGGTATTCGTAGCCTGAAATTTTAAATCTCCAACCCTTGCAATGCCAGTGTAATGTCCGTCGTAAACTCATTGAAATAATATTGTTAATTAAATTAACAGATTAAAGAAGTCTGAGAGATTTTTCAATATTTTTAATGTTTTTATGTCGCAAGAAATTTAAACTCAAAATAGCTTAACAAAAATACTAAAACGTGTTCTTATTAAAATGAATACTTTTACTAGTTCAACGACCTCAAGTTGCATCCAGTCGAAGTTTGTGCTTATTTTTATGCGAGCTTGATAGCAAATCGGAAGTAATTCTGTATTGCTGACAATATAATGTGATGGCATTAAAAACGTTTCAGAAGATAAACAGGTACAATACAAGAATCAGTGGACAGGTTTCTACGGAACAAATAGCTAACATAATTAAACAAGGCGAAATTCCGATAAAGTCGCATATACCAACGCATCCAATGTTCTACACGTTGCGCGATGAGAGCCCCTGACCACTCGAAATGCGCGCTGCACACTGATTGGGAGGTGGGTGGTCAGTTCATTGCGCGCAAATAGGTAGATTGGTATTTTAAGTTAAGACTTTTTAAGTTTCCGAGAAAGTGCAATAGCATAATAAATAAAAAAGTTGGTATGTTGTCACGTGATTGATCTCTCCACTGATTCTTGTATTGTACTGATAAACATTTCCAATATGTAAAGTGTATTTTATGTGAGTATATGCGTGGAATTAAGAAATGCATCTGGGATTTCAAAGCCTAGCGAGCGTGGTAGAGCCCTGATGTCATCAAACAGATCAACAACTATAGTAGACATTTCGGTGTAGAAGAAGAATGAAAGTTGATGATGTTGCTGTCATGCTCATGAATTCTTGTGTCTAATTAATAGAGCATGTTTGTCGTTTGAATTAGATCACATTTGGCAGCATTCAAAATAACCGACAACGGTTTGAGTAGATGCTACCTACAGATTAAAATTGTTGTGCAATAGCGTAACCTTTCTTGATTTGGACATGTAGTCAGAAATGTATGTGTCTGTATATATATATATATATATATATATATATATATATATATATATATATATATATATATATATATATATATATATATATATATATATATGTGTGTGTGTGTGTGTGTGTGTGTGTGTGTGTGTGTGTGTGTGTGTGTGTGTGCTGTGTGCGTGCGTATGTGCGTGTATATATATATATATATATATATATGTTTGTTGTTCGTCCATCACAAGTGATGTACA
>CM067299.1:36116441-36328483 GCA_034231615.1 Meghimatium bilineatum | reverse complement strand
GTAGAACCACATCTCTGTTGCCTCCAATCTCCCACTTTCCAGTATAATGTAATAGATAAGCAAAAAAGAATGATGAAATGATTGCCTACTGTCTATCACCAGGTGGATGATGTTCAGAATATCTTACTTGCTGCTAAGAGAGGGGGTATTGACTGAGATCTTTAGTTGTTTATCCAAGGCCAGATGTGTTGCCTTGGTTGTGTCCAAACCATATGTGTTCAGGGTTATCTTGATATTATCTATCCATCTTTCCATAGGTCTTCTTCTTGCTTTTTATCCTGATCTATTCATGTTATATATTCTTGTCGGTAGTTGTTTGTGGTTCATTCTCATAGTGTCCAAATCATTTTATTTGTTTGTTTTTTTGTTATATATATATGCAATGCATGGTCTCATGTCAATTCTTCTCCCGATTTTGTCATTTCTAATCTAATTTTCTCTAGTTTGGTCACTTTTGCGGTTTTTCTCAGGCATTTCATATCAGATGTTGTTAGTTTTCTCTGCTGTGCTGCTGTTATCGTCCATGTCTGACATTGACAGCAAAGCATTGGCATGAAAAGAATGCTTATGATATGTCTGTTGACTTTGTGATCTTTGGGTTAAGCAGTAATGGTGATAGCTGGTAGGTCACTATGTTTGCCTTCTGACATCTTGTCTCAATCTCTGTCTAATTTTCAGTTGTCTGTGAATATGCTTCCCGTGTATTTAAATTCAGAAGTGTGTTTCCCTTTAGTTTTGTTTATTGTTGTGGATTTGGTGATTTGCTGATTTCCATTGCTTCTGTTTTCTGCGTATTTATGTTCATGCTATACTTTATGCATGTTTTCGTGTGTTATGATTTTGTAACTGCTGTTCATCTTCGTAAATTGATCATAAACAAATGATAATTCGTAGATTGTGTTATTTAATTCCTCTTCAGATTCCTCTCTTATTTCTGTAATGTTTACTTTCTTGTTTTAGGATTCTTTGTTATTCTTTTATTGTAAATGTTTTATAAAATGATAAAACGATAAAGGAGATATGATGACAGAAATAAAAAAGGAGAATAAAGACAATTACTGCAAAAAAAGAAAAGAGGGCACTAGGAAAAACTACAGAGCAAATATAATAGAAGAAGAAACGTAAGTGATATAAAAGAAAAAAAACCTTTTCTGAAATCCGTGTTGTCGAACGTTTCAAGCAAATGTCGTTAAAAGTAATCGTTGAATGATCATCGTGAACTACGTTCAATCGAAAAGAGGGTATTTCAGGAGGGGAGGAAAAGAAGGAGACCAGTAAAAAGAGAAATAAAAATACTATAAAAGTGTTGCAGTGGGATGCCTCCACAAAGTACCCTTCCCACAATTAATCACAAAACTCACAATCAACTCGCAAGGCACTCACTAATACACATTCCTCATTTGTATGCACACAGTGAATCTGTTATTATACAAATCTACTGTAGGACATAACCGAGCTGTCACATCGAGACCGAACTGTACAATAATTAAAATAGAATACCAGTAGGTGGCAAAGATAATATTATGCCAAAGTAACAGAAGTATAGGATAATAAATTGTATGAAATATGAGGAAAGTGTAGCACAGCAGCCAGTATCAGCGGGAAGCTTCAGCAAGATGCGGAGGGTTCAATAAAGGGGGAGACAAAGCATGCACAGGAAACTGTAGTGAAAGTCAATAGAATACCAAAACGGAAGATTGCAAGGAGGTTGCAAGACAGGAACTAACCTATCCCCAGTGTATAAGAGACAACATTGGTCCGCGGAACGAAAGACGCAACAACGTTAGCAGTAAACAGGAAAGCAACATAAAAAATGACAAAAATGGACGGCACAATGTCAACCATCCAAATATCCAAAATGTAATTCTGAGAAGAACTTGTATTTCTGTTTATCTTATCTCCCTTATTATATTCCTTATCTCCTCTCCTACATTTATGACTCTTTGTTTGTAATATTATTTTCTTGTTTGTTGTTGTACATATGAGGACTTTTTAGTCGAAACGTCGTTTATTTCTGCTGATGTCGTTAGTGTGTTTTTCTGTAACACTCCTTATGCGTCTCTGTTTTTCCCTTCTTTACTCTGTGTTGCACCAGCCCTCACATCTTTAGTACGTTAATTTGTTTCCTAACACTGTGGATGTACCCTTTTATGCTCCATTTCAATGTTGTGTTTATTATTTTTTGTTTCTCCTGTTCATTGATTCAGTTTGTAATAATTAATTTGTTGTCGTTGTTTATTAATCTCTTCCTGAGTTATTTCTTCCTGTTCTCTCCTTCTTTTATACATTTCACTACAATTTATTTATTTTCACATTTTGTTCCCTCTCCTTCTCCCATCCTTTTTCTCTTGTTGCGTTCTCTACTTCTATCCTTTGTATCTTACTTTATTGTTTGCCTTCCCTCAAACAGGTTCTAGTCAATCCACTACTCAATCGTTCGCGCTTTCATTCCTCTCCCACCTGACCTCTCTTGCACAGTATCTTCCACCTTTGAAAGAGCCTGCTTCTCTTGTCACTCCTACTTCCTCCAGCATTGTCTTCACCATCTTATTTTACCACGGGTTTCTGTACTCACTTTATCCCAATGCATTCCTCTCCTGCTGTTGTATCAAAGTTTGCTCACACCATCCGACACTGCGACTTCTCGATGATGCGTGCTGTTCTATCTTGACATTCGCGCTTCCTTAAAGATATCACTAGCTCTATGTCTTCTTTCTGCCAAGTCGTCTACCTTTCTAACTTTCCCGTTTACTTTATTATTCGCAACATTACCCACTCTCATAATCGTCATCTCTATGACTACCTCTGTTTTTCCCACTTCCATACGTTTTTCTCTCGTCACTCATTTGCTCTCCCTCAGGTCAACAACCCCCTTCCATTAGCCGAGGCTCACCTTCTTCTCCTTTCTCTACCCCTCCACGTATTCCAATTCTGCTTCTTCCATGTCTCCTTTCAGGATTTACCCATATAGCAAGCAACTCGCCACTTGTCTATTATATCCCCCCCCCCTGACTTTCCGGTGCTGAGCTTTCAGCACTTAATAAGGGCCTTTTCGTGTATTCTTTCACATAATGATTTTCTTGCCGTGACATATGGGTGTTCGAGAAAATTTTAGAGCAGATCAACTGGCATCATATGCGATTGTGGCACAGGGCATTGGGGCAATAGATCGGGCTGACGTTTTGAACTGAGAGTGAGACCTGTGTGGCTGATTATTCCTTTTCAATGTCCAGGATTAAAGTTCAGGGTTTGAAATGATGCAGTTTTGCTAAAATGAACATTTTGAAGGGCGCAGAAGAATGATGATGGGTCAACCAGCAGAGGACTGGTACTGTCAGCAGAAGTGTAATGGTGGATACACTCAGGGAGGGATCGGAGCAACTATGGGCGTGTCAAGTTTGCAGTGATGATGATCCGACGACTAACTATTTATTCACCTTTGTCCTTCCTATGATCGGTACTCCTTCATACAGGACGTCTATATGTTTCTTCGTTGCTCCGTCTTCAACTCCACTTATTCCTTAATGCATCCGTGCTTGACTCCACAGCCCGTGACGAGGATGATCTCTTCTCTTTTTTTTTCACTGTAAACATGACTGGACCTATCGCTTGTCATCTCTTACCAGTGCATTGGAGCTTTACATCACTAACACTGAACTTGTCTACAACTAGAACTCCTTTGAGTTCGATGGTTCCTACTTTGATTAGATCAGTGGCGTAGCAATGAAACCCAAATGCGTCCTACTTACGTCGAGTCTTTGTATTGGCAATCTTGAATACCTTATCTCTCTAGATTCCAGGGTCCTACCACTATCTTGCATAGTCGTTACATTGACGACAGGTTCGGTCTCACAGAAAACCTGCCCACCTTCATTGCATTTGTCAGCAACTTTCACTCTTCTATTCAATTCATTCAGTCATCTCTTTTTTCTATATAACCGCCCTTAATATCCATGTCTCTATTGGGTCGTCTGTTCTCCTTTTTTTATCATGTGACATATTCTCTCCAGAATATTGTCTTCAATGATCTGCCTGAACTTTTTCTGTCTTTGGTCATGCGGATTGCATTTTCCAACACCGTATTCGTGCTATCTTTAATGTACTCAGTCCACCGTTTCCTTGATCTGCCTTTTCTCATACTTTCTCATCTCAAAGACTATTCTTAAAAAAATAGGATGATCTGTAATCTCTGTGGTGTTAATCCCCTTGGACTCAAAATCAACCACGAATTCACATAATCATTTATCTGTTCCTTTCCTTTCATTTGGTGTGGCTTTGGGGTTGGTTGAATGTGAGGTGTCCATGGTGGAAGATGTGGTGGTTGTGGGCGTGTGGGGAGATTGTGGTGGTGGTTTGTTGGTCGTGGTTGTGTAGGGGATTTTTCAGAGTGCCGTAGAAGAGATGGACGAGCATCAGTTCAATTGATGGAATTTCACCCAGCCCTCTTTCTGGCTTGATGGTGGTGTCTTGTCATCTGGCGTCTCGGCATCGGTGGTAGTTGTTGGGAAGTCTTCATTGGGCTACCGGTGTTGATGTCGACCATTTAGGCGTCTATGGAGCATATATTACTATACATGTTGAGATTATCACTCCCTCTCATATTGTTTATATCTTATAAGTAGTCCCTACCAGTATCCGTACCAGTTCTTCTACTGAAATAGACTGAGTCTGAACTGGCTACATAGAACCTTACAAGTCCGTATCAGGACTTACAGCCAATCGGTACCAAATGGGCACATCCATTGGCATTGTTTGAGTTTTTCTGCACTTATTAGAGCTCCTCGCATGCAAACTTCATATATGTTATATGAATTCATATATTACGAATTTTGAAAAATTTACCAGAGACATTATTTGGATTCCTAGTCCTTTTCAAGGCTCCAACGCACAAGACAGAATATAAATGTCAGTGCTAGAGCTGCCACTAGTTACTGTGTTGGGGAGATCGTTAGTCTTTCTCAGGGCTTCATCAAATGGTTAGCGCAAGGAATTTCCGGCAGTTTCCTACTGGTAGTAGCAGTCCTTCTCAGTGCTATTCATTGCGTATAGACTATTTTAGTTAGTTCGCCTCCGAACCCTTTATTTGGAGGTTATCAGTCCTTTTCAAAGCTTTTGCTCTTCTCAGGTCTGAATTTTGGATATTTGGATGGTTAATGTTTTGCCTTCGTTTTTAGCCATTTTTAAAAAAAAATTGCAGTTACCATTGCTGTGGTGCTCCGCTGGCAGATATTCTATCTTGCTTGTTTGAGGATCGGCTACCTGTTCGCCTTGCTACTTTTGGTTACAATCTTCCGTTTTGGTATCTTCGTTCCCATAATAACGCCCATGACATCCTCCCTGCATGCCTTATCTTGCATTTTATGAATCGCACCAAATCAAGCTAGTATCTGCCTCTGATTCTGCCTGCGTTGCTACATTTTCCTCTATATTTCTTACCAATTATTATCTTATACTTCTTTGTCATAATATTATCATTGCCACCATCTGGCTTTTTCTGTCCCATGTTTCCATTTTAATTATTGTACAACCCTGTCTCGATGTGGCAGCTGGGTCTGGTCTTGTAATAGATTGTTATAGTGATAGACATTCACTGCATGCATACAACGGGAAAATGTCTATTGGTGCGTGCCTTGAGAATGGTTATCGGAGTTTGTTATTAGTTGTGGGAGAACTACGTTGTGGAGTTACCCCTCTGCAACAGTTATATTTTATATTTATTTTCCTCTTGCGCTTTTCTCCTCCTTTTCATCTCCTCCATGCAATACTCTCTTTTATTGTGAACGTTATTCACGTTCGTCATTCTACTATTTACTCCCTTTTAAAACCCTCAATTACGTCCTATAATGTTTCCATTTATAAAAATATGATTACTAAATATTGCCAGTGCGTTAGGTTCAGGTACAGTGCCGTATTTAGACTTGATAAGGCCCTAAGCTATTTGCGATATGGGGCCCTTTATAAGTCCAGATATTATATATCAGTGCCAAATATATTTTTGGGGGCCCCTAATACAGTGGGGCCCCTAAGCTATAGCTTGTTTAGCTTATACGTAAATCCGGTCCTATTCAGGCACGATTAATATGTAAACAAAAAGATATATGAAAGTTTGCATATTAATGTTTCATGTGTGTGGTATCCATTTTTCTATTATGTATTTTTTGTTTTTTGGCGAGAAAGGAGTATATATTTTGGTGTTATTTAATGCGTAAATAAAGTAAAGTGGTATCAATACTGAATACTTCATTTCAGAAAACTAACTAAAGTGAAGCTAAATAAGAACAAAATACCTTGTAGTAATCCACACACACAAAATATTCACGCAAATGTTATGAAAAAAAATATCATTTACAAATTTTAATGCATGCAGAATATTAGACAATTCCTGTGTCATCTTGAATGCTCAAGGATAACCTATACATATCCGGCTTTAAAGGAAGTAACCGGTAAAATTATGAACACAAATTTCAGAGATGTTTAAGTTGAAATACTTTGTTGTAAAAAAATAACACTACGTAATATAAGGTTAACGACATTTACTTCAACCATTCCATTCGTCTACACCGGATTTCAGATAAGTAGTTAATGCCACTGACATCATTAAATATTTATTCGTTTACTGTACTTGCTCTGTTGTTTTTCTTTTACTCTCTCTCTCTCTCTCTCTCTCCTGTTTTTGGCTATTTCTTTTTCTTCTTTTTTCTTTCTTTCATCTTAATCTTCCTTATCATCTTCTTTTGTTCCTCTCTTACATTATGATTCTCTGTAATATTCATTTCTTGTTGTTTGTTTTTGTATATATGAAGACTTTTTAGTAGAAATGTCGTTTATTTCTGTTTGATGGTAGTGTTTTGTATTTTTCTGCAACACACCTTACGAAACTCAGTTTCTACACCCCCTTATTTGTCTGGGTCGTTCCGTTATCCTTGTGTATTTCTCCCTGGAACTGTCCATTGTCTTCATTGATGCCTCACTTACCTGTTCGTTTTTAAACCTCTTCTATTCAGTTCCTATGTTTGTGTTTCACATTAACATCTCTTTCTGTTCTTTTCAAGAATATTAATTTCTTGTTGTTTGTGTCCTGATGAAGACATTTGGTTGAAATATCGTTTGTTGCCGTTTGTCTTTAGTGTATTTTGTATATTGCTTGAACACATCATACATATCTCTGTGTTTTAACAGTTCTACCGACTGTATTATCTAGCTAACAAGAAATAAGCGTTCTAGCGGCTCTCTTATCTGGCTAGAAAGAACTAACAGTTCTAGCGGCTGTTTTATCTGGCTAACAAGAACTGGCTAACACGAACGAACAGTTCTAGCAAGTATATCAGGCTAACAAGAACTAATACTTCTAGCTGCTTTCTTATCTGGCTAACACGAATTAACAATTCTAGTGGCTGTATTATCTAGATGACAATAACTAACAGTTCTAGCAGCTGTCTTCTGGCTAACACGAACTAACAGTTCTAGCAGCTGTCTTCTGGCTAACACGAACTAACAGTTCTAGCAGCTGTCTTCTGGCTAACACGAACTAACAGTTCTAGCGGCTGTCTTCTGGCTAACACGAACTAACAGTTCTAGCAGCTGTCTTCTGGCTAACACGAACTAACAGTTCTAGCGGCTGTCTTCTGGCTAACACGAACTAACAGTTCTAGCGGCTGTCTTCTGGCTAACACGAACTAACAGTTCTAGCGGCTGTATTATCTGGATGACACTAACTAACAGTTCTAGCAGCTGTCTTCTGGCTAACACGAACTAACAGTTCTAGCGGCTGTCTTCTGGCTAACACGAACTAACAGTTCTAGCGGCTGTCTTCTGGCTAACACGAACTAACAGTTCTAGCAGCTGTCTTCTGGCTAACACGAACTAACAGTTCTAGCGGCTGTCTTCTGGCTAACACGAACTAACAGTTCTAGCGGCTGTCTTCTGGCTAACACGAACTAACAGTTCTAGCAGCTGTCTTCTGGCTAACACGAACTAACAGTTCTAGCAGCTGTCTTCTGGCTAACACGAACTAACAGTTCTAGCAGCTGTCTTCTGGCTAACACGAACTAACAGTTCTAGCGGCTGTATTATCTGGATGACAATAACTAACAGTTCTAGCAGCTGTCTTCTGGCTAACACGAACTAACAGTTCTAGCGGCTGTCTTCTGGCTAACACGAACTAACAGTTCTAGCGGCTGTCTTCTGGCTAACACGAACTAACAGTTCTAGCAGCTGTCTTCTGGCTAACACGAACTAACAGTTCTAGCGGCTGTCTTCTGGCTAACACGAACTAACAGTTCTAGCGGCTGTCTTCTGGCTAACACGAACTAACAGTTCTAGCAGCTGTCTTCTGGCTAACACGAACTAACAGTTCTAGCAGCTGTCTTCTGGCTAACACGAACTAACAGTTCTAGCAGCTGTCTTCTGGCTAACACGAACTAACAGTTCTAGCAGCTGTCTTCTGGCTAACACGAACTAACAGTTCTAGCGGCTGTCTTCTGGCTAACACGAACTAACAGTTCTAGCGGCTGTCTTCTGGCTAACACGAACTAACAGTTCTAGCGGCTGTCTTCTGGCTAACACGAATTAACAATTCTAGTGGCTGTATTATCTAGATGACAATAACTAACAGTTCTAGCAGCTGTCTTCTGGCTAACACGAACTAACAGTTCTAGCGGCTGTCTTCTGGCTAACACGAACTAACAGTTCTAGCAAGTATATCAGGCTAACAAGAACTAATACTTCTAGCTGCTTTCTTATCTGGCTAACACGAATTAACAATTCTAGTGGCTGTATTATCTAGATGACAATAACTAACAGTTCTAGCAGCTGTCTTCTGGCTAACACGAACTAACAGTTCTAGCAGCTGTCTTCTGGCTAACACGAACTAACAGTTCTAGCGGCTGTATTATCTGGATGACAACTAACAGTTCTAGCAGCTGTCTTATCTAGCTAACAATCAATACGTGTTCTAGCGGCTCTCTTATCTGGCTAACACGAACTAACAGTTCTAGCAAGTCTATCTGGCTAACAAGAACTAATACTTCTAGCGGCTGTATTTTTTGGCCAACAAGAACTAACAGTTCTAGAAGCAGTCTTATCTGGCTAACAAGTATTAACAGTTCTAGCAGCAGATTTACCTTGTTAACAAGTGCTACACGTTGTATCGGGTCTTGTATCAGACTAACAAGAACTATCAGTTCTAGAAGAAGTGTTATCTGACTAAAAAGAACTAAAAGTTGTAGCGGCTATCTTATATGGCTAACAAAAACTAACAGTTCTAGCAGCAATTATATCTGGCTTAAAAGTACTAATAATTATATTGGTTATATTATGTGCCAGCAAGAACTAACAGTTCTAGCGGATGCCGTATCTGGTTAACAAGAACTAACAGTTCTAGCGACAGTCTCGTCTGGTTAAAAAGAACTAACAGTACTAGCGACAGTCTCATCTGGCTAACAAGAACTAACAGTACTAGCGACAGTCTCATCTGGCTAACAAGAACTAACAGTACTAGCGACAGTCTCATCTGGCTAACAAGAGCTAACAGTACTAGCGATAGTCTCATCTGGCTAACAAGAACTAACAGTACTAGCGACAGTCTCATCTGGCTAACAAGAACTAACAGTACTAGCGATAGTCTCATCTGGCTAACAAGAACTAACAGTTCTAGCGACAGTCTCATCTGGCTAACAAGAACTAACAGTACTAGCGACCGTCTCATCTGGCTAACAAGAACTAACAGTACTATAAGTCTCGTCTGGCTAACAAGACTTAGAATGAAGCAAGTATAAACATATCTTTAGTGCTAAAGAAAATCTCTCTCGATCACAGTAATGGGCGTAGATCCCAAACAGGTTCATTTTTCACTAGCTGGCGACACAAAAAAGTATGCTCAAAATTGCCAAAAACAGCCGTATCAGCCTAGATAAGTGACGAAATTTGAGAAATACGCGCATGAATATTTAACATATGGACTTCAGTGAAGACAGCTCTCTCATCTTAAGCTTTGAATGTTTAAGATATGATACAGTATCTTTAGAAATAACTAATGGCTTCATAAACTTCCATTATTCTGCCATACTTAGTCAAGCTAGTTTGAATTTGAATGAAAACTGTAAACTCGTATTGTCAGAATGAGTGTCAGGGGAATCATTAACCTCCAGTCAAAAGTAACACTCAACTTTCGTAGCACAAGGGACACAATCCACAGCGTATAATCCATCAGGATATAAAGAGGATAAAGGGACAGTCATTCACCATCTCTCCAGTTATATATTTTTGTCTATATAACTGTTTATAGATCTTTTTATGTTTGATTTTTAAATTTGTATAATTATTTTATTTTTTTTATTTATCGATCCCTCTCTCGTTTCCATGTCTTTCTCCCGATCGATCATTATTTCTTTGTAGCTGTTTCCATATATATTTATATATACCGAAATTGTTGAGGATTCAAGTAACAATTTGACGAATGCCGTTAAAAGAAATTCACAGACTACAAATAACGATGCATTGTACATGTCAGGAATTTGCAGCCGTCATTTCTTGAAACAACATGAAGAGGATGAGAAAACTCAATCTTCAATCAAACTTAATGGAAAAATGAGGACCGCGTACCGTAGGGGTTAGCGCACTGGCATCGCATATGCGTGGTCCATGGTTAATTCCCCAGTTGAGGCGGAAAGGTTTTTTTCAGATCTCAACAGTTCTCGGGTCGACCCAACCTTAATTGGGTACCAGATTAATCAGGGAAATAAAGACTGAGTTAATAAATGATATGGGTTAAATTTACTTCTAATTAAACAATAGATAATATGAATAACCATTGGACAATTCCATCTCATGTTATGAAAGTAAGTCAATATTGCTGGTAAATGTCAATAGAAACAAGAATGCGTGTTCGTCATTTGGAAGCGGGTATTCCCAAGAGCTACACTGTATCTCTCTTGCGGCTGGACAATAATCGTGCTAGATTTCCAGCGCGCATGCGGTTGCGTCTGTGGGTATCACCAATGGCTCACTACTCACTAGACAAACCACCCATGCAACAGAAAACCTTAGTAGATGACATGCCTTTGTATTGAGGTTATCTTCTTATGGAAGATTCATGGCACGTCATCTATACAATCACGTAGTCGTAACCTTCGATAACAGTTGCCATGTTGTTCCAACATGCTAACGTTGTGCTTGAACTAGTTGCAGGCACGGCGTGAGTGGGCGGAACAACAAAGAAACCTGTGGCAAGGGTCAGAGGTGTGCCCTGATGTCGACGTCAGTTTCAGCGGCATTAGACTGGAAACACCATCGAGTTTAACGGCTGCTGGAAAAGAGGGCGGATTATTTATGGGAATGCCCCACGTGCTGTGAGGCCAGTTTCTAATCAAGAATCAAGCTATCCAGTAATATTTAATTGTTTTTTAAACTAATTCTATTGAAATTGTATTTGTGTTTATGGACCGACTCATCAGATTCGACAGCGATAAGACTACATCTAGTGTTTATACAACAATCGCACAGTAAGGTGGATGTCTGTAGCCATTCCACTTGTAGGCTTTTTTAATCAGTGTCGCTCACAGAACACTCTAACCTTTTTGGTCACTCCTCCAGTTTGTGAGCACCGTCATTATTAGCTTGATTTTTTTGTGTGCTGCTGTGTTGGGACGTTATCGATTAAACCACAGGCACAAACCGATAGGTCATTGAAATGTTGCACTTAATTTGCTACGTAAATAATGAATACCAGGTATATTAAATAATTATATGAATGATCTTACATCACATCAACAATATAATGGGATGTGGTAGAAAACGTTTGGCAATTGTTGACAGCAAAAGGGGTGGGGCGTGAAATTCATGATAAATGACATCAATAAATATGTATAGATTTATGAAAATTGTCCATTTCTGTTGCCGCGTGGTAGACTGCGTGTGTGACAACCACGGTACTGGGTTCGAATCCCGCCAGACAATTCTGCATTTGTACCGTTCATAAAACAATGGCAAACTACTAAACGTATTTATATTGTCTAGAAAATCACTATAGCAAAAAATGATGGGTTGATGGGTTGATTAAACCTGTCACAGATAAAGACGTCACTTAAACTAATATTGGTATATTATACATCATATGGGGTGCAAAGGGAACGCATTGCTCTAGGCGGACCCAGGGTTAGCAGATAACCAAGATCCCAAATGTACCTCCACGCGGTGCACCCTGGAAACAGAAATACAGCAGCTCGAGCTGATTCTGGCCAAATCATTTGGGGATCGTGTCCGAGAATGTGGAGATAGCAGATGGAAAGAGATTTGACTGCACAAGAGACAGACAATATCTCCGACACCACCAGCATCACCACATATAGCGACACTGTCGACATACAGTGAAGCAAGTCAGTCCAGTCCGAACATTGGAGGGGCGGCCAATGTAAAATGCACGTAAAGATAGATGCATGGCGAGAGACAAATATATTTCATACCGAGTACAATGAAACAATGAAAGGGCAGAACAGCGCTAGAGGGCAGCGCGAACTGCAAATAGAAAGTGAAAAGTCCCTAGGAAAGGGGAACTACAAGCTCCGTCAGCTCGAGTCGAGCTTCTAGTTACCTGTGTTCCTTACAGGCAGAGACCCAGACCCATCCATTGGCGTTTGGTAAAGCAAGAAGACCTAACCCAACTCTAATGTCGAGCCTTCCTAAACCGGAAATATGCTCGCGAAGAGAAAGGGTTCCGTACTCGATGCGCTCAGGCACAAAAGGGACAACGATTTAGCCCTGGCCCAACTCTACTGTCAGGTTTTCCTACACCGGAAATACACTTGCAGAGAGAAAGGGTTCAGTACCTGATGGGCTCAGGCGCTATTGGGACAAGGACGCTCAGCTCGAGAACGCCTTGCTCTCAAACGCGTGGTGTGAGACTCGAACTTGGACAAGGGGTACACAATGTCGGTGAATGACATCTCAGCTAAGAGGACGAAAGAGCCAGGGTCCAACTCCTTTGTTGAGTTCTTCCCCTTAAGGAACCAGGCACACGGATGAGAAACGGTTCAGTACCCAATGGGCACAGGCACAGCACGTCTAATTACACGAGGCAAGTTCATAGACAGTGGAACACCTCGTTCGAGTCAGACGATAGCAAAAAATCGTCTTGGCGAAGAGTCTCCGCTACGCGTGCCTGGAGACAGATATAGAGGCTGTCACAGGCTAAGGGTAGCCCACCCGAATTGTCAAGGCATGCCGAAATCGGATGTGCTAGGCCTACAAGGCGCATAACGGTGGCACAACGTAATCACGCTCCCGGCGGAAATCGCACGGATATCCGTGATGGTTACAATGGAGCGAACGAAAAACAAACAAACATCACATCATATCAATAGGGACGGTGGTAGAATTACCCCACAAGATGGTATCATATCATGTTTAGGATATCGCCATCAAAACATAATTTTTTAGCCATACTTATTTCCTTGCTAATGTTTATATGTTCTGTAGTTTTCATTGTTTTCAGAAATATTCCGATGCAAAATTACCCTTGGCGAAATTTGAAACAGGTACCTTAGTTATCACATACTCATTTTCTACCTCGTCACCACAGATCCTGAGAATTATTGTGGTAATTTTGTATTGTATATTGTAATTATCACAGTATAATTATTGGTTTAATCTAACACAATTTATTATGAAAACAAAATTTATTATTGCGAGCAATTGGTAATGTATTTACGAGGAAGTGAAAGTTCAAGGACATTATGTACATTGAAATAAAACTGTATGCGGTATAGAGGAAATTTATGTTCCCTTGTGGAACGTTTCAAGAGATATTAATTACGCATGAGATGGTCTCTACCTCTAAAATTAATGCGGCACTTAGTGATACACTAGTTGCTTCGAATAGTGTCTACAATTTTGTTTTGTTGATGAATTTGAGTGCCCTTACTAAACCTAAAAACGACATCAGGCGGAATATACTACTACTGTCAGAGAGTTTCACAGCTCTGACTCTTCAAATATTTTATAGATCGAGATTTCCTTTTATTATAGTCTGTTAAAATTACGACATGAGAATATACACACACACACATCAATTTGGATGTCACAAATGAGAGCCAGAGAAAGAGAGCCAACGACGGACAAAGTTTATATATTAGCCAAATGAAAATATTGATGCCACATTGGTACAATTATAAACAGGTCTATATCCAGTTGTGAAAAATCAAAATAGGAAGCAGATAATATTTACAAAATATAGACACAGATTACATCGATACTTCGACAAAAAGATATTTCTCAATACATGAATGCCAGTCAAAAAAGGGACAACTACATTTTTACTCTTGACATCTTTTAGAACACCATTGCGTTGAATTGACTTGACATAAGTTTTTAATATTTCTTAACGGCATAAAAACTGTTTATTTTAATTTCATCATTGTGTCATCACAATTCAGCAGCCATAGATACAACATCTCTAAGGGGAGGGATTTCTTCTTTTTTTTTTAAAAGCGAATTACCTTGCTGTGATCATTTTCTTGCTGGGGTGCACTAAAGTTGTTGGTAGTGCCCAAATTTGTACTTGTTTCTTAGTTCTCAATGTTATAGGGAAGGGGGTTTACCTTAGAAATCGCCCTTGCCCACTCATCTGATGACTTCAACTTTGTATATATATATACACACACTTCATATTTGTTTACCGCGTTCAGTGTTCTTTTTTTATGATTGACGTCCTGTTACATGTTGTGTCTTTTCTTTGATAACGTCAATGGATCGAAGCGTCGATCTAGTCTTCTTGATGCTCTATAGAACTACCCCACTCTATGTATTAGTAATTTGTTAAAGTTGAATGTTAGACTACTGTCCTATATTTTTACTGGAAGACGTTATATCAGAACTGAATAGTAATATCCGCCAAAGACGGATGTGTCGGGCCATTTTCTCAAATAAAACGGCAACACAGCGCATTTCCATTCTCTGGACTACATCCGGTTGGAAATCTAGTAGGTCAATAGTCCTGCTACAAGGGAGATCCAGCGGGAGTTTGAGAATGAACGATGAAGAATAAGACGAATAGTAATATTACAATTTCTAGATCTTCATTGTAACAATATATGACCTTAGGCAGAAATCTTCTTGTTCGCAGTTTAACATGTCTACGCAGCAAATCTGGTTTTCTTCATAGAGGCTGCTGCTTTTGAAAGCTTCTCATTTTTCTCATAAAGCTTTCTGCGAATATCTGTCTCTGTGGGTCAGTGTTCCTCTGTTACTGGTTTAGTGTAATGCAGTATTGCAGGATATGTTCTGCTGTCCTAGTCTACGTAATCTTAGTCTACATAAGTGGTTGTTTAGTCTGTTGTATCCTGTCTTAATGTGGAAGATGATAACTTGCCTATCTTTGACAAGATAGTGATAATTGTCTTTTGAGTGGTCGACTTTTCTAAGTTTTTCTAAATTATTTCTGCAGCAATTCTTAGTACTTCCGCAGTTCACTTGGTGCAGAAGATTCTGTTGGTGAACATGTGGAATCATTTTTTTTCCCTGGATATTTTATATTTACTCCAACACCTCCGCTCTTCACTGCTCTGGTTGCTGATCCATCATAATATATGTCTTCTATACGACACATTTCTGGGGTACATCATTTCCATCATGCTGCATACTATTATTTTCTTTCGGATAGTTTTCAGTTGTTATAGTGTAGATGTTGTTGAATTATAGTGTAGGTGTTGTTATCTGTGCCAGAACTCACTCTGATATGCACGGGCATGCCATATATTAATTATGTGAGATATGATCGGAAAATCAAAGGTCCCAGTTATCAAATGACTATGATTTATTGTTTTATATTAGGTCGATATGGTGCTGTCTTATCAAATAATAGTTTTGGCAGTGACTGTTAAAATCTTCTACTGCCAGGAAGTGTTTGTTTTGGATATTAATACTCGTCATGTTTAATGTGGTACCATTTGGGCAGTAGTAGTTTAGTAATTTAGTATATTCAATGGTGTTTTCTTTATGTGAATTATCTGGTACTTAGCACTTTCCTTGTGTATTTTGCTTTCTATGGACCTTATGTTATAAATAACCAAATGGTCAGAGGGTGTCCGACAAAGTGGATTTTTCTCACGTCCCCATCTGTCTCTGTTCCCTTCAGTCTTGCCTGTTGTGACTATGTTCTTAAAACCTGCCTGTCTGATAAAGTGACAAAAGGGGTATTTTTCTTATCTTTTTCTTTTATTATTCTTGCACTCATTATAAACATCCCAACTACATCTATAGTGCCTCTAATTTCCCACTTTCGGTTTGTTTATAATGAATGCACGCATTTTCTCTTTTACTAGATGCGTTGCCATCCCTGCACTATGGAGACGGGGCTTGATTAAATCTAGTCATCTACTTTGTTTTTTATTTTGTTGTTTTCTGTTGTTTGTCTCTTGAAAAAGGTTCAATTTGAGCCGATACGTGGAGAATTTTCCTGTTTAGTTTTATTGTATGTGTTTTTATATATACTTTTTTTAATATATTTGTATTAATAGGCAAGGTAAGTGTTTTAGCAACCTGTTTAATTCATTTTGCTTGACCTTATGTTATCTTGACTAGCACTAGTATACCACCTTTCCACACATCTTTCCTGTTAACGCAAAAACATTGATACTCTCGCATCTTAAATGTTGCTTTCTTTTATTGTACTGGATTTTCTGTATGCATCAAATACTAATCTCTTTCTGCTGCAATGCGTGTTTTTTTTTTTTAGATTCTACGAATTTTTTGTTAACCCCCTCATAAATAGATAATAGAGTGGTCACACTTATTTTGTTAGATTAGGGACCAATGCCTGGAGTGCTTATAGACATCAACTACCAACAGAATGTCTCTAAGTTGCAAGAGAGTTATAACAACGCCTATTTCGAAGTAGATGTCCTTCTAACTCGATTCATCACATCCTATAACCATACGTATAGGGACATCGTGTATTGTTTTTATTTCACTGAAAACGTACATCTACAAATAGTTATCACGAGAGTAACTTAGGTAGTGATTGGTATATATAGTTCACGGCCTAGCAAAATCTAACCCGTCAAGCCATTTGTACTGGTCATATGCACGATTCCCATAGCTTAGATAATATTAATGCACCCGCTATCTCAGCCAAACTGTAAAATACGAGGCTAAAGAGTGATAAGGAGAAATTATTACGTTTACAAATTAACAAGACTGAAAACGGTATTGTCCTTCACAAACTTGAGATGTTCGACATCTTAGACTACAAATGTAGCAAGTCTCTTAATGTATAGAAATCGTTCAGCGATTCGTGATAATCGATCTGACGTCATTTTGGAATTTCAGCGAACTACACAAAATACTTTTTTGTTTTATTTCACGCCGAAAATGCTGATTTAGACTCACAATTAAAAAAAGGTTACCCACATTTGAATTAAAGTGAAGTTCGACGCCGAACTTTCCTGTCTCATTTAAGGAAGAAGTACATAACTGTGACTACATCTGGGGATGAAAGAAACAACAACTACTACTAATACTACTACTACACACATACAATAACAACTTGAGATGAGAAGTTGTTTACCACAACTTGTGGTGTATCAGTCCTCTGTTTCAGGCAATGAATACCACATTGCTGAAGTTTAGATAAGCGATAATGTAAGAGCATGCAGATGCAATGTTTTCTAATGTAATTTAATTATGAAGTTTCCCCATCACTGCTTTGTAACTGCTTTACACGATAATGGGTTATTAATTAAACAAACCCGTAATTGGAAATTAAAACTGAAAATGCGGGATAATGAAATATTATGAAAGTATAATGGAAACACAAAATGGAAAATAGACACATCTAAACATTTCTACTTAAAGCCTTCCTCAACAAAATTATAGATTGAGACATTTTGGTCAAAACGTCGATATGTGTATATGTGTTTTCCTTTGTATTTGCAGTAGCTACTTTACATGAACATTAGGCGCGCTTCATTACGCTCGTATATCTTATTTTTTATATTGTGTATACGTCTAACAATTTCGTAAGACTTGTGGTGTGTGGTGCTGCGAAGGGTGTGGGGTACAGAAATAAATTGTCATTCTCAACATATTGAACTTGTAATAAATATTTTTTGTTTATTTATTTGCTTGTTTGCTATCCCCGAGAATTGTGAGCAACTTGCGCTTACTTTCCATGTGCTGTGGGATGGTTTCTATGAGCTTTCTTTCATATTCACAAGGCTTCAGCTTTATGATTAATGCAATGATTATTCAAGAAGCATTTTACTCGGAGGGGATATACTTATAGTCAATATGCATTTGTAACAAATACATTTTTCAATCAAAGAAAAAACAATTTAGTTTTGCTTCATGCTTGGAGAAACAGCAATGACATGCTCGACGTAGTTTGATTGACAGCTCTATCTGGCTTAGAGAAAGTATTTTATCAGCAGGATAGAATCAATATACATTTTGTAGTTAAACAGCATGAATTGTCTAATTAACGTTACAATTTCGCAGATGGTGTACCCATCTTTGATTTTCATATCAATCAATCAAGTGCCATGCCGAGTGGAGTAGGCGATGAAGCTTCTCCACAAATATATGTCTCTTGTGTTGTAAATAAGTTCAGTTAGTGATTTCCTTGTGTGCCACAGTGACGATCCATCTAGAAATCTCTCTTTGTCTTCTTCTGTCTCTTCTACACTTGATCTTTAAAGTATTTATCACTAAATGTTCGAGTTTTACTTTTCGCATCACATGGCCTAAAAATCTTGATTGTCTGTTTCTAATTTCGCTATAATTTGTCGTTTTACTCCAGCATCTCTGAGCTCTTCTAAATTAGTTTTCTTGGTTGCCCATGTATTTCATCATTCATTTTAAAAACCACATCTCCTACAGTTTTCATATACAGTAAACATTTCTTCAAGCTACAGGAACAAACTTTCATGTCTATTCAAATTTACTCTTCGCTATTTTTGGAAACGTTATTAACTAAGTGATTAGTACACTAGTTTTCTAACTGTATGATCTACGGTAGGATTTCCATAGAGATATTTATTTATTAGACCGAATACGCTTCATAATTCACAAAACCATTGCCTATTCAAGATATAAAAAAAACTTTCAGACTCCTTCCACCTGCGTCACTGCGAGAGGTGAATCAATGTTATTCATTGATCGGAAACACAAAGTATACGGAAAGTGTCCAGTAGAAAGTCATGATAAGATTGATTAGCCTCTCGAAATCGTGCATTTGGAAGACCCCGAAGAGGTAGGTATTCACCGAGAATTAGGAAATATGTGCATGAACAAAACTGATAAAGTTTATAGTCTTAACGTTAGTTGCCAAGTAACTTTCCTGACGAACAAGCGACCCGGTTTTCATTTCGTTCGTAGATTTTCAAGAAAAACGGCCCCTTTAATTAAAACATCAACGAATTGGTTTGGCAGTATGACATATGCACATGATTACATCTTTCACAACCACACATCACTAAGAAGGACATGAGAAGATAATATTAGACAGAGGCTTTCTGGTCTACCATTAGGCAGCTGAGCACTTATGGCTATAACCATATGTTGGACGCTGATTCAGATCTCAACTACATTTACCAAAATTAAGTAAATCTAGAAAAGTAAAGGCGACAGGCGTGATGCTAAGCACAATATTTATAGTAAACAGTATGTAGTGAAGGTAATCACAGCATTCATAGAACACGGTATGTAGTGAAGCTAATCACATCATTCATAGAATACGGTATGTAGTGAAGCTAATCACATCATTCATAGAATACGGTATGTAGTGAAGCTAATCACATCATTCATAGAATACGGTATGTAGTGAAGCTAATCACATCATTCATAGAAAACGGTATGTAGTGAAGCTAATCACATCATTCATAGAATACGGTATGTAGTGAAGCTAATCACAACATACATAGGATACAGTATGTCATAGTTGAAAAGAATTAGAGGACTGATTTAACTGTATTCGGGTTACGTTGTGAACACTCATTCCCTCTCAACGAAACTTTGTGCCTCCTGCCGAGAGTACCATTCACAATACGCAACCCCGTAGCTTCACACGATAAGCCTCAGGGATCTAAGAAAATAAACTTTCTACTCGAGTGGAGTTGGCAGCAACGACATTTTGATAACAAAGAGGAAGACTATAATAAATACTCACAAGAGCATACCAACACATCCAATGAATATCAGATACGGTATCCTAACAGAGGAAGACTGAACGCCCGTGTGTTGTCGGGACCCTAAAGAGGAGCAAAGAATAGCAACACTGTTTACCTTCCACACATGTCGTAAAAGGCGACTAAGGAGATTATGGAATGGAGTTGGCTGTCCCATTCCATATAGGGCCAGTGACCCAAAGCAATGCTGAAGTCGAATGTATCAGGCCGAAAGGCGCAGATATCGCAGCAATGCTGTAAACCATAACACAACGCATTCCGTTCTCCTGATTACATCCTGCTAATCTGCAGAAGTTTGAGAACGAACGCAGAAGAAGAAGAAGAAGACTGAAAAGGAGTGGTTTTATACACCGATCTAAAAAAACTAAACAGAGAATATAAGGAAGAACTACAAGACATAACAAGAGAGATAACATCAACACTTTTTCCAGTTCCGTGGGAGAAATATCCAAATCTCACTATCAGAACCACCATAAATAACAACTACACTTTGAACTGAATACTCTCCACAAAAATAAATAAATAGTATGGAACAGGATTGAAGGTATGTATCCCAGAGAAGCATGGATGCAAGTATATACCGACGGATCAGCAACCAGAGCAGTGAAAATGGAGGTGCTGGACTGTACATAAAACATCCTGAAAAAGAAAATGAATCCACGTTCACAAACTGGAATATTCTGCTCCAACTACTCTACAGAAGTACAGACTTTAAATATTGCTGCAGAAATAATTAAAAACACAACAAGCTAATGTCAACAGGTGATGTTTCTTACTGATGCTATGTCTGCCCTACAAGCCATTGACTGCGATAAGCTGCCAGACCTGAAGAAAGCCAGACGAGAGGTGAGCATTCAAAGAAGGGTAGTACTACAGTGGATACCAACCCACTGTGGCATACCAGGAAATGAAGAGGCAGATAGGCTGACAAAGGATGGAGCAACACGGGAACAAAAAGACGAAGAAATCACCTACCAAGAAAAGATGAACTTCATCAAAGCTATCAGGAAAGTCGACCACCCAAAAGACAATTACCAGTATCTCGATAGAGCGGAGCAGGTTATTATCTTCCGCCTCAGAACAGGGCACAACAGATTAAAAAGCCACTGAAATAGACTAAGACTGGTCCCATCCCATTTCCTCTGACCCCATGTGGGCAGGCAGGACGGTCCGCTAAACATATCCTGCAAAACTGCAATACACTAAACAGGTTAAGGGAAGAACACTGGCCCACAGAGATGGATATCTACAGAAAGCTGTGTGGGAGCACATATGAGCTTTTGAATACAGCTACATTTATTAAGAAAACCGGACTTGTGTGTAGATATGTCAAACTGCAAACGAGAAGAAGAAGATAGATACTGCGCAAAACTGAAATCCAACAGACAAAGCTTGGAACGGGTAATGGCGTTTTGCTAATCACACATGTTGTTCATGTAATCTTGATAAAGGCCTTTTCTTTATCGGAACGTTGATTTATGTTTGTTATTGTGTGTGTTTCTAGTGATTGGAAAAACTGTATTGCCCTGTTCCAAGCTTTACCTGTTGATAGCAAAATGATGAGTTTAACCACTAAACCAGGGAGAGACCTAGTGACGGTCATGTAACATATCATGTACAAGATCTAACAGTCATCATAGCCTTCAAAGTCCTGATAAAAGTCAATCTTCCTGCTTCTGTGAGCAGTAGTCATTGACATTTTGCGCTCACCTTCTTCGTGATGTACCTATTTTTCGTTGTTACGGTATAATCCCAACCATTGTGATATTTTCTAATCTGTTGTTTTATTTGATTTGGTCAAATTATTGTAATGTTCTTGCCCCTTTTGTTTTGCCAGTTTTATTTAATTATCCCATTATGTCCCAATTTTTTCGATACAGAATTTCGTGGTTTCTCTGTAAAGTTATATTTTGGAGTTTGCGTTGATTTTTGACTGGCTCTGGCCTCTAACAAGGATCGCAACTTTTTCACAGAAAACAACGATCGCACCTTTTTCATATAAAACAACGACCGCAACTTTTTCACAGAAAACAACGATCACAACTTTTTCACATAAAACAAAAATGAATCCACCAACTAGATTTAAAAGTTATTTTACCCACATGTTACGTTGGTTTGATAAAACTCACCTTGCACATGGAAGATGTAGTAATCACTAAATGAACGATACACTTACCATACTACTCGTATATCATTCGCATTAAGATCAAAATGGGTAGAGGATTGACTTCATTGTATTCATGTTTCCTAATATTAATTAAATTTGTCCCTCTCAATGGAGTGGTACGTCGACTACCAAGATAACCACCCATATCACGTAGCTCCCTAGCTTCAAGTCATAATTCCAAGGGAAAAAATTCACTTGGTACATAATACGTCACGAGACGGATTCGAACCCTCCACTTCATGAGTACAATGCAAATGGCTTACAAACTACTACAGAGGGATCACTATGTCTGTTTGTGTATTATCACTTCATTTATAATTTAGCGGGAGGGCGTCTTTATGAGATAGAGGTCAAGTAATCTGTCTTGTTCATCAAGATTGTAATTCGAAAACGAGCCATTATATTTTGTTTAGAAGTGCACATTTAACAAAAATAAATCCTATTAGATTATAGCTTGAGCAACGGATTGATAAGTTTTGAATGGAATTCTCGACATGAGGAAGTAGTGCCATTCTATGCTGCCCTGTCAGGCTTCGGTAACAAGCCTATTGTTCCAAGGTGATCATTTGTGTTTAAAGTGTTTATGTTTGTTTGTTTTTCGTTCGCTCCATTGTAACCATCACGGATATCCGTGCGATTTCCGCCGGGAGCGTGATTACGTTGTGCCACCGTTATGCGCCTTGTAGGCCTAGCACATCCGATTTCGGCATGCCTTGACAATTCGGGTGGGCTACCCTTAGCCTGTGACAGCCTCTATATCTGTCTCCAGGCACGCGTAGTGGAGACTCTTCGCCCAGACGATCTTCTTGCTCTTATTCTGACTCAAACGAGGTGTTCCACTGTCTATGAACTTGCCTCGTGTAATTGGACGTGCTGTGCCTGTGCCCATTGGGTACTGAACCGTTTCTCATCCTTGAGCCTGGTTCCTTAAGTGGAAGAACTCAACAGAGGAGTTGGACCCTGGCTCTTTCGCCCTCTTAGCCGAGGTGTCATTCACCGACATCGTGTACCCCTTGTCCAAGTTCGAGTCTCACACCACGCGTTTGAGAGCAAGGCGTTCTCGAGCTGAGCGTCCTTGTCCCAATAGCGCCTGAGCCCATCAGGTACTGAACCCTTTCTCTCTTCAAGTGTATTTCCGGTGTAGGAAAGCTTGACAGTAGAGTTGGGCCAGGGCTAAATCGTTGTCCCTTTTGTGCCTGAGCGAATCGAGTACGGAACCCTTTCTCTCTGCAAGTGTACTTCCGGTATAGGAAACATTGACAGTAGAGTTGGGCCAGGACTACCATCGTTGTCCCTTTCTTGCCTAAGCCCATTGGGTACAGAACCCTTTCTCTTCGCGAGCATATTTCCGGTTTAGGAAGGCTCGACATTAGAGTTGGGTTAGGTCTTCTTGCTTTACCAAACGCCAGTGGATGGGTCTGGGTCTCTGCCTGTAAGGGACTCAGGTAACTAGAAGCCCGTCTCGAGCTGACGGAGCTTGTAGCTCCTCCTTTCCTAGGAACCTTTCACTTTCTATTTGCAGTTCGCGCTGCCCTCTAGCGCTGTTCTGCCCTTTCATTGTTTCATTGTATTCGGTATGAAATCTATGTCTCTCGCCATGTATCTACCTTTATGTGCATTTTACATTGGCCGCCCCTCCAATGTTCGGACTGGACTGACTAGCTTCACTGTATGTCGACAGTGTCGCTATATGTGGTGATGCTGGTGGTGTCGGAGATATGTCTGTCCGTGTGCAGGCAAATCTCTTTCCATCTGCTACCTCCACATTTTCGGACACGATCCCAAAATGATTTGGCCAGAATCAGCTCGAGCTGCTGTATTTCTGTTTCCAGGGTGCACCGCGTGGAGGTACATTTGGGATCTTGGTTATCTGCTAACCCTGGGTCCGCCTAGAGCAATGCGTTCCCTTTGCACCCCTAAAGTGTTTAATAAACATCCTTTAAATATAACATAAAGGAATGTGTTGGTTGAATAAATGTGGCAGAGTTACTAGAACAGCAACCTCCCCTAGTTCAATAGATAAGAGCCATGATAGACTGTAATGTGACAGAGTTACTAGAACATCAACCTCCCATAGTTCAATAGATAAGAGCCATGATAGACTGTAATGTGACAGAGTTACTAGAACAGCAACCTCCCCTAGTTCAATAGATAAAAGCCATGATAGACTGTAATGTGACAGGGTTACTAGAACATCAACCTCTCCTAGTTCAATAGATAAGAGCCATGATAGGCTACAATGTGACAGGGTTACTAGAACATCAACCTCCCCTAGTTCAATAGATAAGAGCCATGATAGGCTACAATGTGACAGGGTTGCTAGAACAGCAACCTCCCCTAGTTCAATAGATAAGAGCCATGATAGGCTACAATGTGACAGGGTTACTAGAACATCAACCTCCCATAGTTCAATAGATAAGAGCCATGATAGACTGTAATGTGACAGGGTTACTAGAACAGCAACCTCCCCTAGTTCAATAGATAAGAGCCATGATAGACTGTAATGTGACAGGGTTACTAGAACATCAACCTCCCATAGTTCAATAGATAAGAGCCATGATAGACTGTAATGTGACAGGGTTACTAGAACATCAACCTCCCCTAGTTCAATAGATAAGAGCCATGATAGACTGTAATGTGACTAAGTTACTAGAACAGCAACCTCCCCTAGTTCAATAGATAAGAGCCATGATAGACTGTAATGTGACAGAGTTACTAGAACAGCAACCTCCCCTAGTTCAATAGATAAGAGCCATGATAGACTGTAATGTGACAGGGTTACTAGAACATCAACCTCCCATAGTTCAATAGATAAGAGCCATGATAGGCTACAATGTGACAGGGTTACTAGAACATCAACCTCCCATAGTTCAATAGATAAGAGCCATGATAGACTGTAATGTGACAGGGTTACTAGAACAGCAACCTCCCCTAGTTCAATAGATAAGAGCCATGATAGACTGTAATGTGACAGGGTTACTAGAACATCAACCTCCCATAGTTCAATAGATAAGATCCCTGATATGTTACAATAGATATATTTGTAAAAGTTAAAAGAAAAGTATGTGGTTCACGAAAAAACATAATGTTAACCTATGGGTTACCACATTGTGTATTTTATTGGAAGTAAAGAATGTCTTGTCAGAATCAGAAAAAAACCTAGCGAAAGCCTAATTCAGTATTCTATTGTTTGTGTGGATGCATCCGGTGATGCGCGAATGTGAACGAATATTTGATGAAATAAAGGGCATGCTCTCATTAAAGTTTCAAATGGCAGGGAAGTACTAATTCGCATTATCTACGCTGACGAGCTGTGAAAGTCAGAGAAGTTATTACGAAAAACCCCCAAAAAATAGATCGGCTGGAATTGATGGAATACTAACCGAAACAATGCAGACCTATGGAGAGATTGAGCTTACTTGTTTACTTCATATCGTTAGAAAGGCTTGGAAAGAAATAGATCTTCCAATAGATTTGCAAAGAGCTATCATAGTACCAATATGGAAGAAAAAAGGAAACAAGCAAGAGTGTCAATAACAAAGGTATCGCCTTGCTTAGCTATGTCGGTAAAATTTTTGCTAAGATTCTTGAAATGAAAAACAGATAAGACGTATTTGATTGAGATGACTGAGTTTTTCCGTAGACGATCGTTCCCTGACAGCATTCTTTCATCCGCTTGGCTCCGTGCGCGCCATAGGTCTCGCCTATATACATTTACTAGCTCTCAGGGTTCTTCCTCCTCCTCTGATAGGGTTAAACTTGTTCTTACCTTTCATCCCCATAACTCTTCTGTTCGACGCATCATGCTCAAACATTATTCTCTCCTCCAGTCTGTTCTTGACACCCGTGATGCTTTCCGTGACTTACATCTGGTAGCTTATAGGCGTGATAGAAATCTGAAGGACATCTTGGTTCATAGCCACCTTAAGTCTTCTGTTCCTGACCATTTTGGCACTGTTCGATGCTCACGTGTCCGTTGCTTTACATGTCCTTACGTAGTTCAGATGCGTTCCATTTCATTTCCCAAGGCCACTTTCTCCATCGATGAAGCTTTCTCCATCACATGTGAACCCCGTAATGTCATTTATGTAATCATATGTAAACGCTGTGGCAAACAGTACATCGGTGAAACCGGCCTACGATTGAGCGATCGTTTCTGTAACCATCTTCATGCCATCAAGCACAGAACACCCACTCCTGTGGCCACACATTTCAACGGCGTTAGTCATCATGGTGTGTTGGATATTCAGGTAACCGCCATCAGATCTTGCACCACCGATGATAGATCTAGGTATGCTCTAGAGAATGGTCTCATTTTTGAATTTGGTATACTCAAGCCTTTTGGACTCAATTCCGACCACTCTTATGTCTAGTACTGGGTTGGTGTGGTCTTTTTCTTAATTTTTTTTTTCCGTCATTTACTCATCTTTGTGTTCATTTCGTGTACACATATATTTACGTTTTTATGTATTTTCTGACTTTCCGGCATATCATTTCCATATTTCCGTTGGACGTTGTGATAATTTTTCCATTCGTCGTCTTTTGATGTTTTGTTTGTGTCTTGATAAAGACCTTTTGGTTGAAACGTTGAATGTGATTTGTGTATTGTAATTATTATCATTTCTTGTGTGCTCATCATTGCCCATCATTACCTACTAGTTTTAGATATAGTCTGTGGTTTCCCATTGAAACGGAATATAAACTTGTGTTTTACGTAATAAGACGTATTGTAGATCCAGTGCTTAGTCTAGAACAGTTCTAATTCAGACAAGGAAGATGGTGTAGAGAGGAAATATTTTTTATACGACAAGCTACTGAAGAGATAATAGAATACAAAAACTAAATGAATATTGTATTGCTTTTATAGATCAAGAGAAAGCTGTCGAACGAATAAAAAGAGAGCTACTGAAACGTATTCTAGAAAATTATGAAATAACCATTATTAGACGGTATAAGAGCCATACACAAAAATAGTGAAAGTGCTGTTAGAACAAGTGCAGGACTTATCAGTGGTTTTCAGTAACATCAGGAGTTAGACAGGGGTGTGTTTCATCACAATTATTGTTTATTATTTATCTATATACTATTACAGTAAAAGTAAAACACCATCAGAGGCTCACCATCCACATGAACTAACTGAACTACTCTTTGCTGACGAGCAGTCCCTACTGCACAGTTCAAGTTAAAAGCTGCATGATCGCATAAATCTACTCAACGAAAGCTGCTACAATCACAACACAAAGATCAACATAGAAAAAAACGAAGTCTATAGGAAGAGAACCCAACACAATCACCACAAAGATAAATGATCAATAAGTAAAACAAGTTCAGAAATTTCAATGTATTGGGAACGTTTTTACAGGGAACGTTTTTACAGGCGACGGAAGGTTGGCCGGAGAGCTCGAGGCGAGAATTCAGACGGTCAGCTACGTAAATTATGCATACACCAATTTTCAAAAACACATCTATCCCGATGGAAAAAAAAAAATGCAAATCATTAATTTAATATTCATTTTGTTATAAATTTTGTATAACATTTTGTTATAAATTTCAGACAAAGGCACTAACAAAATAACAAGAGAGAAAGCGTACTAGGTGTGAAGTGAAATGTCTAAGTTAAGCAGCAAACAGAACAAGAAGAAATCATTTGCGAAATGAAGACATTACAAGAACATTTGTGTCAACATTTGTGATTAAGTACATTGAAAAACAGAGATTGAAATAGTTCGGCTACTTAATAAGGATTACCAAACTCTTATTGACCAGAGGCAAGAGTATATAATATGAAAATGGAAACAGCAAAAAGATACTAAGGAAGATCAAGAAGATAATGATGAATTGACGGAGCTACCAACATTCTGAAACGTCTCAATATTTCTGCATATCAAGCGACCAAGCGTGCCATAGCCCGAAAACCGATGGTCATTCAATCCTGCATCAATAGCAGAGCAAAAACAATAGATAGACTAGCTGTGCTGTACTGTATAAGAATAAATAACACTTTAGTTGTCAGTAGAGTATCTTACGATGTCATAAGAGAAAGAGTGGGTGCCATATCATTTCTACAATAAATACACAACCAACAGATGCAATGATCAGGGCATCTGGAAAGAATGTCGTGTGATTCATTAGTTTATAAAACATATGTGAAGAGAGGAGAAGCAGAAAGAAGAGCCAAGGGTAGACCTAGAGTAACATCAAAGAGACATTACACGAACACCAAATAGCATTATCTGAAGCTGCCAGAAAAGCGAGAACAAAAATATTGTATCTCCCTCGACACCCGTAAAGGGTAAAAGAAGAAGGAAAGAAAACGAAGAGTACATTCGATGGTGTATGGATTCACTGTAAAGCTCCCTATAGAGTTCTACTCTTAAAATTTACTCACCGAACTGTAATTCAAGCAGCAATACATGATTTGAAATATTATTCTTGAGAGTGTTATCATGAGAGTCGCAAGCATATCATGATATTACAAAATCCACTGCCTGGCATAGTTAACAAGCGTGAAGTAAACATAATATTTTGCCACGCCATTGAGATGTACTCGGATTAAACGTGTTGGACGAGTATGTGTTACGACCAACGGCATATCAATTAATGGGTTGAATCCTAGTTTAAGTCACTGTTGTGATATAAATAGCACACTGTTATCACGGAGTTCCGTGTAGCACCAATGAAATTAATAGCTGCCGTGACGTCACATCCTAACAATCACTGAGTTCAAATCTAGACACAGACGAACTTATTATCATACTCTGTTTCTTTTCAAATTTATATAATTTTTTTAATTTTCCTATGATTTGTACTGAGAGATCAGTATTTCTGCGCCTATACACGGAGCGAGGTGCACGCATAAGTTAGAAATATTATTTGTAATCATAACCATATTCTAAGTACTTACTCTTACGCTTGCTAAATCCCGCAACATAGGTCAGAATATACCTCGAAAGTAGACCAAAGGTCACAGTGGAGAATCAAACTAGGATTCAGTCCAATTAATGATTTACTTAGCATAACGCATTTTGTGATTACTTTTGTACAAGGCATGATATTAATTTTTAGACTTGGTGTTCCTATGAAACGTTGATCGTCTAAAATGTGTTATAGAAAAATGGGGAAATCGAACTTGATTCTTGATTAGAAAACTGGCCTCACAGCACGTGGGGCATTCCCATAAGTGTTCCAACAGCCATTCGACTCGATGGTGTTTTGACTCCAATGCTGTCAAAAACAGACGTCGACATCAGGGCACAACTCTGGCCCTTGCGACAGGTTTTTTTTTTGTTCCACCCACCCACGCTGTGCCCGTAACTAGTTCAAGCACAACGTCAGCCTGTCGGAACAACATGGTAACTGTTATCGAAGGTTACGACTACTCAAATCGAACTATAACAACTGAGCTATTGTGGTTATCAGGTTTGCGTGTTTAGATTCTCAGTAGTTAATATCGATAACGAAATTGCTTCTTGTGTGCAACGAATGTTTTCAAGAGCTCTTTAATATTCATAAGTTTATCAGCGATATGCATTGCTTTGAGAAGAAACCTCCATGTCTGGGGGCGTCTATGTGTGTATGTATAATGTATACTCCACATTTTATTTGCCTACGTCCAAAGCACATAAATTCCTACAACCACTTGATGGTATCAATGTTGCCCAATTGTAAACATACAGCCCGTATGACTATAGAACGTCAATACGATCAAGTTCTTAAGTAACAAAAGTATGAAATCATATTTGTTCATGGTTAGAAACAGTAACTAATGTACTTTATTACAGAAGAAATATATGTGTTTCTATATATAGATACGGCTGAAAAACATATGGAAAAACAACAAAATAGAAACGAAAGTGCTGATGTTACGAACTTTTATTTTTCCGGTTGCAACATACGGCTGTGAAACATGGACTCTAAGTAAAACAGCGGCAAAGAAGATCAACGCCTTCGAGCTGAAATGCTACAGAAAGATACTTAGAATATCATGGAAGGATAAAATCAGAAACTCAGATATTATAAACACACTGAATATTCCAGAGTGTTGGTTACTAAACACAATAACAAAAAGAAAACTACGCTTGTTTGGTCATATAAAGAGACATAACTGTTTAGAAAGACAAATAATGGAGGGAAGAGTACCTGGAAGAGGAGAAGGGGCAGACCAAGAAGACGATGGACTGACGACATTAAAGATAATATGAATACATCGCTAGAAAATGCAAGCCACATCGCCCAAGACAAAGAGAGGTTCAGAGAGTTCATTGAGAAGACAACGTTCTGGAAGGAATACGTCACATGACAAATATATAGATACGTTTAAGTCGTATATATAGGTACAACGACTTCAAGGAAGAGACAAATCTTATTTGCGTGAAACAGTTGGCGGATATCTCTGTATTGTTATCAGTTCAGCAATTCATTTCATTTTCTTCCATTTGATTAGATTCTAAATTTCCTATACGATCTTAGAATTAACAATTTTCTCATTTCCCACGTAATTTCACTCATATCAGCTTTCAACTTACAAGCTTTCATTTTATTCGCATTTTATATTAATTTTATCTTGTTTCAAATTTATTAGAACAAATTCTGTCATAAAACTGCACAATACTTGCTTTCAATCGTGCGATTGTAGTCTGTGTGTTCTTGTGTGTCAAGGTTCATCACTAGATCGTAGTCTGTGACTGTGTTCTTGTGTGTCGAAGTATTGTGTCTGCGTGTCTGACATTATATATGTACTCGTAGCAACGGCCGCTAAATTTATATTAGAAATGTATTCATAAATTCATTATATATACCTATTCCTGGTTCACTGGTTAATGTCCACCCCCATCAATTGTAGAATAGAATGATAGAATAGTATGATAATATATGAATGGTATATATCCTATCTCATACAGATGGTGGCACTATAATTCTCAAAGCAAAAACAGGGATAAATAAAATCCTGATAAGAGTATTGCTCTTTGCAGATGTTGCTGGAATTATGACACTCTCAGAATTTACCAGCTACCTATTCTGATGTAGTTGGGACTAATTATCAAATAGAAGGGAAATCTATAACGTAAGCTGCAGTTAAGCAGCTGCAAACTGTCAGCGATGGTGATAGGCTAGAGGATTAATGTTCACGCCTATGATCCTCCTCTGTCAACAACAAACTGTCAGCAATGGTGATAGGCTAGAGGATTAATTTTCACACCTATGGACCTCTATCATCAACAAACTGACAATGGATCAAGAAATAAGTATTAAAATTTGCAATGCATCATCAACAGTGAGCGGACTAAAAAAATGAGTCTCTGGAAATAAAAAATTAACTTTTAAAAACTAAATTCCTGGTTGTCAGGGCTTGAGAATTCAGCATCCTCGTTTGTCGCAATGAAACATGGTCGACATATATGCACCATCTGAAAAGACAACTACTTTTTCCACAATTTAGGTGGCAGGACAAAATCACTAACACGGATGGATTGGAAAGATAAGACAATACTATGGTATATGTTATGCAAAGTCTAAGTAGACATAGATAGCTGTGCAGACTATGAGGATGAAAGAATACCGAACAATCTCCTTTATTGATAATTACAGCTGGAAAAAAAAGATCTTGGGACCGAATTAGACACAGGCACAAAGACGAGTGCAAATGAGAAATTGAACTGTTAGTAAATAGCAAAACTCTTGAAAAATGGATAGGACCTATTGTGCAACGAATGCTTAGTCAAGAACAGTTCGGGATTAGAAAAGGAACAGTATTGTACCGCTCGAGAACAAGCTACTAGTTCCAAGTGCTCCTAAATATATGTAGAGAACCATACTTGGACCAGGGGTTCACAATGTCGATGAATGACGCTTCGACTAAAAAGGTGACGAAACCAGGGCCGAATTATAATATCCAGTTTTTTCCTGTACCTGAATCATGCTCACAGATGAAATAAAAAGGATTCAGTACCCTATGTGCACAGAACAATACGTCTAATTATGCGACACAAGCTCACTAGCAGCGGAACATTTTGCGCGAGATAGACGTAGATGATCCAAGCCTAAATCCCTGATTACCGCCTCCTCGGAGACTGCAAATCAGGAACTTGTTTTGGCCTGTAAAGTCCAATGGCACAGTAGGTGATAAACCGTACGACGTAGGGTCAAAACACAACATTCGCCTGGCGACAGATATTGTAGTGTGTGTCTGTGAGTATACCATTCTCTACGTTGTCTACATGTGGTGTTATAATATAGTGCTGCTCTCCAGCTATTCCAGAGAGTGCTGTCATTGCCTAAAAAATCTTGAGAACAACGGTAATTGAACCAGTACGTTCAACGGCACCACATCGCTGTCACAGGACTGTCACAGGATTCGAAAACCAACCCGAGTTAAAATCATGCCGACATCGGATGTGCTGGATCGGAATGTACAAAATAACGCAGCTCTGCTGTGAAACTGACAGCACAACGTGCTTCACGTTATCCGGCGGTACTAACACGTTTTCAAAGAGCGAACGCAGAAGCAGAAAAAGAAGATAAATCAGATCATTTTTATAAATGGTAACTCACTCGAACATTCGAGAAATGTAAGTACAGATAGAAAGAGCACATACCTATCCCCGAAAAGAAAGATCATGTTTAACACAACACTATGTGGAAGAAAGAATGGATCATAAATAAAATATAATATCTAAATTCTACGAAGTCAGAGAAACAGTTTTCTTTTAGTTTCTTCTTCTTCTTCTTCTTAGCGTTCATTATCAAACTCCCGCTGCACCTCCCTTGTAGCAGGATCATGGTACTATTAGATTTCAAGCAGGATGTAGTCCAGAATATGGAAATGCGTTGTGTCTCCTTTTTATTTGCGCCAATGGCCCGATACATCCGTCTTCGGCGAATTCTTTTAGTTTCGGAACGGTTTTAGAAGATGGGATGCACTAACTATGTATCACCGCTACACATAAAAGGGAAATATTCCATAAGTCCGTTCTAATGATCATAAATATATAATCTATTCTTCAACAAATCTTAAGTCACTTCACTGATATCTGTGGTTAGGACATTTTTAGTGGCTGCCGTTATTGGACTGTAGGACTATGCTAGTATTATTTCCTAGACATTATAGTTCAGCTAAGTTTAGTCAAATTTCATCGATACAAGCATCCATAACATAAAAATACGGAATAAACAGAATGAGTATCTTTATTCTCCAAGTTTACGTCATGTTTCTCAGCTATATTCACACTTAATGCTTCAGGCAATGAAATTTAAGTAGGAAGCCAGAGGGTAATTTTTAAAAATTCTTGAGACTAATGTGATCTGAACCAGTACGTTCAACGGCACCAAATCGCCTAGAAACTATTGCACACGCGTTCTTCCGTTACATGTTAGTCAAGTGCGGAAGAACGCGTGTGCAATAGTTGATATGCGATTTGGTGCCGTTGAACGTACTGGTTCAATTACCGTTGTTCTCAAGATTTTTTAGGCAATGACAACACTCTCTGGAATAGCTGGAGAGCAGCACTATATTATAACACTACATGTAGACAACGTAGAGAATGGTATACTCACAGACACACACTGCAATATTTGAATGCGGAAATATCTTCTATAATATAGAAGAATAAAAAGTTCGTAAATCGCGGACCTAATACGCACAATTCTCAGTTAATAATATCAGATAATATAGTTGTCATGACAGATACTCAAAGTAAACAAGGACATAACAAAGAGTACTCAAACAATACACACATTATTCAGACAGATACAAAAAGTACTGAAAGACAGATACAAAAAGTACTGAAAGACAGATACACAAAGTACCTAAAGACCACTACATCAAGCAATCATAGATAGATATGCTACACTAAGTACTCAAAGATAGATAGAAATATACGCACTCAAAGATAGATACTTCAAGTACTCAAAGATATATATATATATATCAAGTACTCAAGAACACGACACACCAATTACTTAAAACCTGATACAGAAATTACTCAAAAACAGATGCAACAAGTGCATTAATACTGATACACAAAGTACTCAAAGATGTATACAACAAGTATTATAATTATTCACATACATAAAGTACTCAAAGTTAAATGCACAAAGTATTCATGAAAAGATACTTTAAATTCTCAAAAACAGATGTGGCAGGCAGTCAAGGACACGTACACCAAGTACTCAAAGACAGATGTACAAACTGCTCAAAGATATGAAGGCCACATAAAGTACCCATACAGATAAAACAAGTACTCTAATACAGATACACAAACTACTCAAATGAATTAACTCACATGTTCTGTACTGCATTTCAGCGCCATTATTGCCAAAACAACTGTGTAATTGATCTAAGTTATTGTGTGGGGCATAATTTTTTTTAAACTCTAAAGCATGGCATCTTGTAACAGGAAACTGTGAATGGCATTGCTACATTTGCTGGTCGGTTTGACATGACACGTGACAAAACAATATGAAGAATGTCACAAAGCAAGACATGTTTTGTAAATACAAATTCGCGCGTGCATGCAATTAAATGTAAAAGCTAAACAAAACTGCGCGATCGCACAACTATTTTGTGAAAGAATGTGTCATATTGTTTATCTTGTCGTTTAATGGTGGCAATTAACATTCATTAAAAAAGACAGCAGTCAAAAAAATGTTTTTAAAAAGTTTGAAATGCTCATAAGTTGTTGATATGTTTAAATTCAGTACGAAAAATTACTAGCAGCTTAAATAACAAATTTTACAGATTTAATTTGCTATAGTTTGTCTTGCGCATTTTAAGACATAGCGCAGTAATACGTGATACATTGCACAATTGGCTTTGTAAGAACTGAGTGATAATCCATTAAAGAAACGTATGTGGATGCGAATCTTGACGAACATAGTTGGCAAAGAGTCGAAAGCGTTATACATCAGAGAACTGAACTCCGCTCGGTTGAAATAACCAAAATAACAGATTATAATTATATGAAAATTAAAACACAATAATTTGAAATAATAAAGACGACCCACAGTTATGAGAAGGATGCGAAGGAGTCAAAGACGTTATTAAACTCATTCGAAATAACAAGTTTGAGAACTCTGAGAAACAAGACGATAGTTGTTTTGTTAGTTTGCTAATTTTATTTAGTTATGTAGTGAATTCGTTAATTTGTTAGTTTTAGTTAGATAGTTTCTTGGCTTGTACATTGATTCGTTGGTTAGTTAGTATGTCGTCAGACCATCAGTATTGCACTCTGGTCACGCACATAGGTGTTTCGATCCTTTCTTGAGTGTACAACTGCAAAAACTAACAAAACAACTATCGTCTAGTTTCTCAGAGTTCTCAAACTTGTTATTTCGAATGAGTTCAATAACGTCTTTGACTGCTTCGCACTGCACGGGAACCTACACTTCCACAAGTCTATGTTGTCTAAAATCTAAGTGGAGCGCGTGACCGTACGGCTAGAACGCCGGCTTCAGAGTCTTGAGGCCCCGAGTTCAATCCGAGTGGGACAAGAGTTTTTCTCTTTCGGAGGTGCAACACAATATTCTTCCTGTACACGTATGGCTATCAGACTGCACTCCTTAACAGGACAACATGCAGTAACAAATTTTTTTTTATTAGCTGACTAACATTCGTCTAATCCCACGGTAGCGCTAACTCCATGTAACACCACATTTCAGTCCCAGTTCCTTAAATCTGAACATGAAAAGGAAAATATAACGGATAACTGAATATACTCTGAAACTGAGTACAAAGTTCTGAGACGAGATATTTAAAACGTGAAAAAATATACTCGTATAACAGCTTAAATACAATGTATATTTGAATCTTCCCAGAAATCGCAGCCACTGTATTTATGATACACAGATTGCAACAGCAAGTCACATATCAAATACCCAGTGTTTAAGAAAATTCACGAACAAGCACAGACAGATCAACAATACTTTCCTGCCCATAACAAAACTATCATTGCATATTTTAAATATCAGCACGTCTCGGGCAGTCAAGGTACCAGGTTCGATTTGCACCACAGGAAGCCATGTATCCGGCTTGTTAGATAGCAGTATCAACATACTGAACATAAACAGTATATAGAAAACACTGCCGATAAATACAAAAATAAACAACAATAGTGTATTGATCGCTACATCCTGAATATGATATGCCCGAAAATATACTGAAAATAGATATTGAAATATGTATCAGCAAAACCAATAATGTTAGCAGACATTTCAGAATGATCTTTCTCAATAAAGAACTGTATGGCTCGCTATCAGACTGTGGGTTGAAATAATAACACTGTATGGCTATCAGACTGTGAAAAAACACATATAACTGTATGGCTATCAGACTGAAAGAACAAAACATAGAACTGCATGGTTATCAGATTGTGAGAACAAAACAAAACTGTATGGCTATCAGGCTGTGAGAACAAAACATAAAATTGTATGGCTATCAGACTGTGAGAACAAAACAAAAATGTATGGCTATAAGACTGAAAGAACAAAACATAGAACTGCATGGCTATCAGACTGTGAGAACAAAACATAGAACTGCATGGCTATCAGATTGTGAGAACAAAACAAAAATGTATGGCTATAAGACTGAAAGAACAAAACATAGAACTGCATGGCTATCAGACTGTGAGAGCAAAACGAAGAAGTGTATAAATAGCAGACATGGAGTAATTAGAAATAAAAAGTTAGATCGTGCACGTTGTAGATTATTTGGCTCCATAATTTTGATTGAGAGCAATAACAATTTCTAATCATCATGTCTCCATCAGGTAGAAGTATTTTGACTGACAGCTGAGCGTATCCTGATCTGAATATCTTCACTTCTGGAATTGACGCCCTCTCTATTATGACGATTCCCAGTTATATGTTGTTTTTTTTTACCTTTGAATAATAATTTGTTGCTGAGAGCGAGACAGCGTTTTTTTTAAAGCGGGTTTCCGGAATGCAAATTCAAATTTGTGGTTTTTTTCAGAGAAACTTACATCGTCGGATTCTTGTTCCTCCCTTTGTCTGCATTGCTTTAAGTACCTGGTATAAATTGTCTGTGATCAATTGCTTTGTTCGCCATTACTCCTAACTTAGATTGACCGATTAAATAGTATGCCTAACTGTACTCTGTCTTAGATTTAATCATTATGAGCTACGCCATGGTAAGAAATCACATTGTGAAATAATTGTGGTTTTACCCCTTTTAGCCCTGTAGACTATTATGTGATTGTGGAAAGTGCTCTCCCTACTTGTCGTGTGTTATGTTGTGCTCTTGATAATTACCTTTTGGTTGAAACGTCGGGTGGATTTCTGTGTGTTTTTAGTGATTACCACAACGTCATTACTCTGTTTCCAAGTCTCAAATCTGGGATTACAGTTTGTTGCAGTTGTATATATTATCACTTGTGGAGTAATACAACAGCTGTAGGTGGAGATATGCCCGCCGTTTGTGTACCGATCATGTTCTCGCACTTTCAACCTGCATTGTAGTCGACATATTCAGCATGTACGACATGTAAGACCGAATTCGGTCAATCAAGTATCCACATACAACATGCAAATTCACTCAAGTCGGTAGATAATGAAGGCGGGTGTTTGTAAACCGTCTCGCTTCCCTTTTAGTCAATCAGAACACGACTTTTAGTACTAGGGTTAGGGTTAGCCAAAAGACTACCACCATAACGTAAACCATCACTCTCAAGTAAATCACCCCCATTCTCTTTCCACCCTTAACGATTTTTCACAAAACAGGAGGTCAACAACTTTCTCATGAACAAGAGGGAATAATGAACAAATCTCGATGAATGACTGTTTTTGGGGTTACCTCCCCCTCTCCCTTTTCCAACTGAAGAAATCTCTTCGGCTCTGCATTCACTCAGTGAGCAAATACATGCAACATATATGCCATTAATCACACCCACCATACTAATCGAAGATAGACGCCTTCGATACAAGCCAGATTACTCTCTCTCTCTCTCTCTCCCTCGTTACTACAAGTCATGAAAAACCACGCCATCAGATTTATGAAATATCCTGATGATAACTATATATATATATATATATATATATATATATATATATATATCATACAATCATATTGTCGCCTACATGTTTTTAATTTATCGGTGCATGGATTCGAGCTAAGTTACATGTGAAATACTGAATAGTGTAGATATGAAATACTGAATAGTGTAGATATGAAATACTGAACAGTGTACATATGAAATACTGTATAATGTAAATATATATATATATAATGAATAATCTCATTTCTATTGGCTTTCCACAGATGAAAGATGCTTGACGGTATCCACACTTGCCGTTAAGCGTAGGTGTCTGATCCTCAGTTTTCGTTTCACGGCTAGATATATCGCCTTGGTGGAATTAAGTCTATATTTGTCCATATCTTAATGTTTTCCATCCACTGTTTTCGTGGTCAACCTGTGTATTTTTGTCTGGATACTCATTTGTTATATGCTCTTATTGGTATTTGGTATGAATTCATTATCATTAGGTGACCGAATCATTTTACTTGCTGTCCTTCGATATGTTCACTACATGATATTATACCTAATATTTTCCTAATTAATTCATCTCTTCTTTTATCTAGTTTTGTACTGAATAGTGTCTACAATAAAAGTGAATTGTGTGCATACGAAATGTTCAATCGTGTACCTTGAGTAATTCGCAATTTCGTTATTTGCAATTTTGTGCTGGTCATATACTACTCAGAGATCAACCAGTCTAAATGGTTGTGTTACAAGAAAAAACATGTGAAATAAAGACAGACAAGCAACATAGCACATAATTCTGCAGCTTGAAGTATAATCCCCGGCGATGTACGAAAACAAACAAACTTTGTAAACAGGATTTCGCTAGAGGATTCAAATTTACGACCTCTTGATCGCCAAATGAACGTCTTACCACTACGCCAGGGAGATCTAAGATTCGCCTTACAACATATGATGTTTCTCTATACAAATATTGATCCGAGTCTTGCAGTTAGAAATAGTAAATATAGTGGGAAATAGCACAAGACATTGAACGTGTGTTTGATTTCATTGTGTTTCTTTGTATTTTCTGCTGTAGGGTTATGCTCCATTGTATGTCTTGCATCATTCAGCTCGTTATGAAATTTCTCTAGAGTCTCACTCCAATAAGACTTGTATTCTCTTGGTCTGCCCCTTGGGATTGCCTTCTGTGCGGTTTGTAGTATCACTTTGTTTATTTGTGAGATGTTGTGGTTTATGTTGTTAGTGAGGGTGATATTCTGACAAAGCTGGTCTGTTTTTTTGTTTGTTTTTTTGTGTTTTTATTTGTTGCCTTGCAATCACCATCTGGAGATGGAAAGGCTAGGGGAAACAACCCAGACAGAAAAATCACAACCCAGCCTGCCGAAGACGGAGTGTGTTAGCCAACGATGGCGCAGATACTGGGATAAATTAGGGCACACACGCTTTTACAGAAATGTGGTCATGCGACAATCAACCCTGTCATCATGGCGTCGCTCCTATCAGCGAAAACCGGGGAGGAGCGGAGCCGGGCCCCTTGCCTCGAAAGGACCCACCCAAGCGACCGGTGCCTCTGCTAACCTGGGGGTCAGGGGAAAGCAGAGTAGTGCTACTGACCAAACCAAACCAAACCAAATGCCTCAAAGTTGACAGTGGAATGCGGAAGGAGTGCGAAACAAAAAGCCTGAGCTACAGGAATTCCTGAGGAAAAACCAGATTGACATAACATGCATTCAAGAGACGCCCTAAAGGACACACAGAGATTCTTTGTTCGAGGTTATGAGTCCTTCCGCCAAGATCGACTCAAAAGAGTCAAAGGAGGTATACTGACGATAGTAAAAACATCAATACCAGCAGCAGAAGTTAAAAGATCCGGAGAAGGAGAACTGGAACATATAACAGTAAAATTGTTGCTACCTGGTGGAGAATTATCAATAACAAACTGCTACAGCCCTCCTGCCACCAAAATGGAACTTTATAAACTAAAGATAGAGGAATCGAGTCACCTAATAGTGGGTGACTTCAATGGCCATTCACGAAGCTGGGGCTACGAGGATATGGATCAAATGGGTGAAAAGATTGAAGACTGGATGATGGAAAATAAACTAATTCTAATAAACCAGCCAGATGATACACCAACATTCTACTCCAGAGTCTGGAAAAAAACTAGCTCACCAGACCTTGCCATGACAACAGATGACATAGATAGACACATTACAAGAACAGTAGAAAGTCAACTGGGAGGAAGTGACCATGTATCAGTCATCCTGCAAATCGCCAAGTCAGGAAGTACAGGACATCACAGAATGTCCCCAAGCTGGAACTTCAAAAAAGCAAATTGGACCCTCTTCAGTGAAACACGTGATGATTTGCATATTTCTGAACATGTTCATATTATGTAATGTGTCATCTGATTGAATATGTGTAAAACTGTATGTGGTTGAAATATTTTATTGTTCTTCTTCTTCTTCGTTCGTTCTCAAACTCCTGCAGATTAGCAGGAAGTAGTCCGGAGAACGGAATGCGTTGTGTCATGGTTTACAGCATTGCTGCGATATCTGCGCCTTTCGGCCTGACACATCCGACTTCAGCAGGGCTTTGGGTCACTGACCCTATATGGGATGGGACAGCCAACTTCATCCCATAACCTCCTTTGTCGCCTTTTACGACATGCGTGGAAGGTAAATAGTGTTGATATTCTTTGCTCTCCTTTCGAGCCCCGACAACACACGGGCGATATTGTAGTGTGAAACACTGCCCGTATCCGACAAGACCAGATCAGGTATCTATATTGGAATAACATGATGATCAGTTTGTTGTGTACATCTGTTGTCTGAGGCAGTACATTCAACATGATAGCTTTGTAAATGTCCGTGTTGTGTATATCTATTGTCTGAGGCAGTACGTTCAACATGATAGCTTTAGAAATGCCCGTGTTGTGTACATCTGTTGTCTGAGGCAGTACGTTCAACATGATAGCTTTTTAAATGTCCGTGTTGTGTACATCTGTTGTCTCAGGCAGTACGTTCAACATGATAGCTTTGTAAATGTCCGTGTTGTGTATATCTGTTGTCTGAGGCTTTACGTTCAACATGATAGCTTTGTAGATGTTCGTGTTGTGTATGTGTGTTTTTATTGTCTCTTAATCTGTTTCTGGTAGGAGTGATTGTATTGCATGTGTAAAAGATGTGGTCTTCTGTTTCTGGGATGTTTCTTATGCAAAGTTTACATTTTGGCGTTTGCTCTAGTCTACGTGCTTGTTTCCCTATAATAGGCGTCACGTTGAATAATATCCTAAATGTTATTTCTCTAGCTTTTAGCGTGACACCTGGAATGTGAAGGTTGTTGAAAGTCTCCGTATAGTCTGTCATAAAATATGAGTACCCTTTCTTAATTCTGAGATGTAAAGGGGGGGGTGTCTGGAGAGTAATTGTAACAATGAAACAGTATTTTTTTTCAGTGAGAGTTACATGTCTTTATTTCTATCTCTCTTGGTTGGTTTGTTGCTGATCCATCGGTCCATGGGCTTATGCCCTTTGACCTAATGCCATTTAATGGCATTATATTGCTGGGAAATATGTGGATTTTCGGCCCACCCTGGGACAGAGCCAGTGAATAACTATCACACCTCCATGAAGGTAGGTTCCAACCTAGGCACTGCTCCTATCCACTGTAGCCAAGATAGGGTTCACTGTGCTCATTCTCCGCCACCAATTGACTACTGGTTATGCCGAACTTCTCTATTGCTCCAGGCACGCAACCAAATGTTCATATCAAAAGGATTGTCACGTCCTGAGTCACTGTGCCTCTATGATGGGTTTCAGCCATAGGAAAAAAACAGTGCTGTCCGTTTCCTCCTCCCCAGTGTTGCACAGCACATCTCTGGCTCCCTCCCAACCAGCTTTATGGACCACACATACATATATATATTCCGGTAAACATGAAACACATTTCAACAACAAATTAAAACCACAATTGTATAGATGACGTGCCATGAAGATTCTCTAAGAATATGTCCTCAATATAACGGCATGTCATCCACTAAGGTTTTCTATTGCATTGGTGGCTTGTCTAGTGGACCATTGGTGAGACCCACAAACGCAACCACATGCGTCTATCTCTCTTAAAAACATTCAAACACCATTCTCGAACAAACAATACTAGACAAGGGCGAACAATTTGACTACTGTTATCTGCCATCAAATACAATCAATCGTCTTGTTCTCTTCTTGTACATGATTCTGTAGCCGCACTCTCTGCATCGTATGGGATCTCTGGCCTTTATCTCATTCTCTGCAGATATATATATCATAGTCTATTGCTTTGGGGTATTTGGTTGACCCTCCTTAACTGTCTCCACATTAGCGGTGGTGGATATTTTGCTGATTTTTCTTTAGGCCTTCGCGAACGCCCACAGGTGGAAAGGGGGGGGGGGATTTCATTGTTTAGGTGGACACTTCCCAAAAAAATTGTACTTAGATTTAGTTGTCTATTATATGTTTTGAAAATGTAGCCTGATTGCCTGGTTTTTTTTTTGTTCTAATAATTCTCTAGTGCTTTCTTCCTAAAACCTAAGTCTAGTGTCCTGAACAAGTTATAATTAGGTTTCATTTATGGAATGAGTCAATTTTTGAATTGACCTATAAAAAATGTAGGGCCCCTTTATGTTTACATGGGGGGGGGGGGAGAAATACATCAGAATTTTTGAAAGATTGAGGTGGGGAAAGGATTAAAGAAAAGGTTAGGTAACACTGCTATAACCTGCCAGGTTCACAGAAGTACCACATTGGATCAAATAACACCCAGAGTTCTCCAGCAAATTATATCTTCAGCAACGCAGATGAGTGTGAAAATACCTTGACCTATCCAGCGCTAGATGCTGCCTTTCCATGATTTTCTTAGTCTTCGTCTGTTTCTTCTACCTCCACTGTTCCCTGTAGTATAGTTTATGACGAATAATCATATCATCACACGTCCAAAAAACCATCAGGGCCGTAGACAAGATTACATTGAGAAAGGCGTTTTACCTATAAAATAATGTGAAAAAAGCATTCGTCCATTTTTGTATGTACTTCCCTCTTTTTGATGCGAACGCTGATGACTTTTTTGATGCGAAAACTGATGACTTTTTTATGTGAAAGCTGATAACTTTTTTGATGCGAAAGCTCATGACCTTTTTGATGAGAAAGGTGATGATTTTTTGATGAGAGAGATGATGACTTTTTTAAATGAGAAAGATGACCTTTTTGTGAGAAATCGTTAATGTAGGGGTTTCATCCACCTTTTGGCTAAATTCCTAGCAATAAAAAACATGTTATGATTTCCTAAGGGTGGGAAGAGGGAGTTGAACACCCACCTCCCTTAACAATAGACCTATAAAACATGCAAGTAGGTATATTTGTCGCTTTACTATTGTCAGTAAGGATTCTTACAGACCTGTATGAATCTATTTTATTTCTAACGTACACATTTGTCGCTAGATGGACTAGTATTGTAGCTTGGTAAAAGCTCACCAACCAAGCTTATTGACAACATGAGAGGCAGAGAGTCGTGGAGAAAAATGATCGCCTATAACATTCGGCATGGCAATTGATTAAAACATTTGTCTCATGCTCTCTATAGGAGATGCGCAGAATTCGTCTGTAACATTTGTATTCGAAGGTTTGTAACCTCTCTCCATGACTGCAGTGAGTATTCAGCTTTCACACCAACACAACACAATAGACAACATAAGTGAGTTTCAAAGTTAGTTTTTCACACTAACACTGACTCTGCTTTTCCACATTAAAGTTAACCTTGACATATCCGCTACATCCATCTCCAGCTTTATGGACCTATCTCTAAGTCTGATTTGCGTTTTCCATCGCTGCATAGTCCTATGCAGGATCCGAGGTAATCGAAAATATTCAAGTCCTCAAATTTATACCAATTTATCATATTGTTGGTTTGTGCTTCTGTACCTTTGCTGTTAACCAAGATCATATTTCATTCAGCGTTGATTTTGGTCTCCTTGCTAGCACAATGTAATAAACATTCTGACAACACTGTGTATGAAAAAAAAAATATGGTGCTTTATGGGGAGATGTGGCCACATCACATGTCCATAGTCCAACTTTGTAATATTGTGAGTAAGAAAGACATCTCCAAATAATCACATGTGTATTTTGATAATTTTGTGTTTCTTGTTTATGTATGGAGCTAGTGGAGCGCATGGCCATGTTGTTAGAACTCCGTTATCAGACCCTTGATGTCCTGGGTTAAATCAACAGTTGGGACAGGATTTTATCTTTTGGAGGTACAATTAAAATCGTTCCTATAATCGTTGAGGCGTCTGCTATGGCAAAGCAGCCTTTATTTCCACAGCCCATAGAAAGTCTCTCTGCACTCCTTCACATGAAAATATGCAGTAAAAAAAGTTTAAGTTTTTCTTGTTTATGTGTTTCTTGAGAAAGGTCCCAGTTGGACCGTAAAGTAGGAAAAAGGTCTTTGTTCTTTTGTTTATTACTATTTATTTATATTTTACATTGATAGTTAGGCTATAACAGTAACCATTAGTATTTCATACAGCTTTTTGTGACTTGGAGATTAAAAAATCACAACTTCAGTTGCAGATAAATTGAGCTGCATGCAACGCACTGAGGGGCACCCCTACTAGGTTTATACTGGGGCCCTCTCGGTGCGTAGAGTGAAGATAGTTGGGTGTAGAGATTTATGTGTTTTATCAAAATTTCGTTTTGTTAACTACTGTATGGTGTGTTTAGTTACAAATGTGGCCACGTCTCCCCGTAATAAACACAAATTTCACAAAAAGAATTCATAAGACACATTCATTGTGTGATGCTTTTTTGTTCAGTTGGACAGTTTTTTAAACAACACCATGCTACCAATGCCAAACATGGTCTTTAATAGTCTCGCAGCAAATAAAAATCATTATATTTGAAATGAAATGTATGAGAAAAGCTGTAATGGTTGCTAAACTAGATAAAATAAAAAAATAAAGCAATTAGGAAAGTGGTAGGTATAATATCATGTATTGAACATATCAAAAGACAGTAAGAAAAATGGTTTGATCACCTTATGAGAATGAACCTAAATACCAATAAGAGCATATAACAAAAGAGTATCTGGACATAAAACCACAGGCAGACCACGAAAACAGTGGATAGAAAAAAATCAAGATAACCTTGAACAAACATGGACTCAATTCAACCAAGGTGACACATCTGGCCCTGGATTGACAACACTCCACCCGAGAAGAACGCTCCTTCATTAGGCATTTGCATTAAGCCGAAGTCTCCTGTGTATGAAAGAACGCTCATAAAAACCACCCCACTGCACATAGGAAGTAAGAGCTAATCGCTTGCAATTCCTGGTGCTAGAAAGAAAGAAGAACGGCAGGTGTGAATACTATCAACCATAATTCACCTGAAGAAAGACAACAGCTTTTTAAAATAGATTTAGCAAAGTTCCAGATGACTGGTTAAATGTAACAGTAGGGAGCAAGTCCAAGATGACTGGTTACATGTAACAGTAGGGAGCAAGTCCACGATCACTGGTTAAATGTAACAGTAGGGAGCAAGTCCACGATCACTGATTAAATGTAACAGTAGGGAGCAAGTCCACGATCACTGGTTAAATGTAACTGTAGGGAGCAAGTCCAAGATGACTGGTTAAATGTAACTGTAGGGAGCAATGCTAGGATCTGGGAAGTCTTTTACTTTAGAGAGGTCTTTGCTGTGACCATCCTGCATTTTTGAGACAAACTGTTAGGTAAAAAGGGTTGATTCCCTACCAGAAGTTCGGGCATGATTTCTTCCCAGAAGTCATTGCAGATAAAATCATGAGGATTGGTATAGTGGAATTTCTCTATAGAGAATCATTATAACACATTTCCCTATATTGCAACACATTTAAAAATCCCCAATTATATTTATTCTTTATTGTTTGTACTATACATGGTAAATTTCTGTTATTACATAAAATATTTTGCAGGTCTGGACCAAGTTGTTATAAGGGGATTCCACTATAATAAACCCTACATCTTCTTAGTTTCCTCTCATAGCATACATGGTAAATTATAGTATTATTCATCTTTGCTCCACCATTGAATCACTGTAATACAAGCAGTTAATTTTCTTTATAAAAATATAGCATAACTTTCTGTAATATTTAGAATTTACTGAATGGCTTTTTGCATCTTGCAGACGACCATTAAGAGAACAAACAAAAACAAGCCAATGAGCTTTTTCTCTCAATAATGGAAAACTTTCTAAGCGATCATGTTGCTAAAGCAACAGAAGATGTTTGTTTTCATATTTCCCTTTTATCTTCCATATCTTTTATTATATTGTTCCTAAACAACATCGCCCCAGCCAGCACGCAGATTGTGCCCCCAGACAGCTCAAGTTTTGACCATGTTTGCCAGATTTTGAAGAAATCTTTCATTGATGACTTACAAATGTCTTTGTACCTCAGCATGGGACTACCACAGGCCTTCAGAAGCTTCTCTGAATAGTACTTATTGTGGAATGGGACAATTTGGCATTCTGTGGACATGGTCCAGCTCTCGCAATCTATTTTTATTGTTTCCATTGCAGATGGTAGCTGAGTGTGGCGTAAAAGTTCTATATTGATGATTTTATCGTGCCATTTAATGTAAGATTTTGCTGAGACATCTTAGCTGAAAGGTGTTTAGTCTCCTCTCATGTCTTGTGTAGGTTGTCCATGTTTCAGATCCATAATATAGTTTGGATTACCTTGTTGTGAAGCAGACATTAGCCATTTCAGCAATATTCTCTTGTATGGCTGGTCGATTATACTGTTGTTGTTCGTCCATCACAAGTGATGATGACCATTTGTTACATCCACTTTTGAAAATTCAATTTTAGTTATGTCCTTGATTATGAGTTCGTAGATGGCTAATGAGCCCTATTCGAGCTGTAAATGTCCTTGGACAGTTTGGACATGGAATAACGACTGTATACTATACTATCGATATAATCACAGACGTACACTGTTCAGCAGATGTAAAAACATTGAATGTATTAGTTACCAAAGCCAAAGTTGTCAGGCCATTGGTGCAAATAAAACAGCAACACAACACATTTACGTTGTGTGAACTACATTCTGTTGGAAATCTTGTAGGATCACTGTGCTACTATAAGAGATATCCATGGGAGTTTGAGAACGAACAGAATAAAATGACCTACATAGTGTATAAACAGATAAACAGAAAACAAACATTACAATTTTTGGTTCAAAATGTAGTTAGATTTTCACACCTGCCGAAGTCTGATGTGTCGGGCCATTTGCGCCAATGAAACGACGACACAGCGCATTTCCATTTTCTGGACTACATCCTTCTGGAAATATAGTTGGACCATTGTCCTGCAGCAAGATATATCCAGTGGGAGTTTGAGAATGAACGCTGAAGAAGAAGAAGATTTGCATACTAACTTTTCTTTCCTCACACATTAACATTTCTTTCCTCACACACTAACTTTCCTTTCCTCATGTACTATGGCATTGTGCATGTTTATGTAGTTAATGCATGTTATTCTTATGGTGAAACTTATGGGGGGGGGGGAGTGGTTCCCTTAAAATGTAATAAAGGGTAGCAGATGAATTTTAAGGCCTGTGTTTTCCAAAAACCATGAGATTTCCTCTAAAAAAATCTGGAGCTGCTAACTTTTTATGCTTTTTATATAAAATCTAGGGTGAAAAATAATGTTCCTTTAACTTATGAACGGGTTTGGTGTTAAACACTCAATCTCATCCCAGTTTATATATATACTTATATATATATATATGTGCATATGCGCTACATACAATGTTAGATAGCACTTAAATTCTAGTAACAGCACCTTAATTTTGAAATAAGTGTCATCTTTGCTAAGATGGTTTTGTGATTTATTATTAAGGTTACATTTTGTGCCTTGAATGTGTTTATCTTTATGTTGTATCGTTTACACTATTAATTTTGTGAGTTACTAAACAGGTGTTGTGATATAAAACAGACGGTTAAACATCTGTTTTTTTGTTCTTACATGATTCTACTGTGACCAGGACAGTGCGATAGATTTTCTCAGTATGATGCAAATCTTCAAAGTGCCGCCCCCTTAAAAGAGGTTTCTTCGAAATGCCGCTCCTTATATGTAGTTTGATTGTTCCCGCCTGATGCGGCCGCCTTTATGCATCATAGCACACTTTCTTACTTTCTTAAGATGCTACGTCATATTTTATCAAAGGCCCAGGCCATCCGTCTCATTGCCTCAACCTAATGATGGGGAATTATAGGGTTCACCACCTCCAATGAAATAATGACATGATATTAGAACTAAAAACAAGTTTTAAAGATAGTAACCTCATCCAACTCCCATCTCTTTTAACAGTAAAAGTACTTAAAATTTAGTGTTTCTACAGAAAGGAAGTGAAAATGTGGTCCTTATCTATCTCTATTTAATAAAATCGCACCTGCGACTCTGCTTTGTCTTATAGTATTAGTTTTCACAGAATTCTGAAATAATAAATCACGCTGTGTAAGCTTGCGATTTCCAGAGCACCTTTCGGACATTCTTGTAAGCAACAAAAACTGTAGGCACTTATTTCCAATATTATTTGGTTTTTAGGGCGACTGGACAAGTTCTTGCACCATTTTCTCTGTCCCGATACCTGTCCATCACCAACACTCTTTCCGTCTGTTGTACAAATTTTTCAGGTTTGCTTATATTTTTATAGAGATAAAGGCTTCGGTGTCGAGTAACAATCCGAAGCTGGAAATGTATGACTGGGGTAACACATGGCAAATATCAAAATAAATAGAAATAGGTATTCGTGTTACCAAAATAAGTCGATAAAGCAATAGGGCCGAACACTTTCCCCTAAATGTTGTACTTCCGTCTTCTCCTTGCTTATCTCCTACGTTTCTTCGTATCGCTACCATACCATAGGCTATCTGTGTTTCTATGTAAAATTTTGTGTCCTTTGCATTTTTTGTCCTGATAAAGGCCATTAGTCTAAACGTCGTCCTACATTTTACTCTATCCTTTTCAGTAGCCCATTCACTGTCTTTTTCTAAATCCTCAAATTCACATACTTTGAGCAACATACTTTGCCTGTGTGTGGACTTGTTGGCACAGTCGGCAACTAGCGAGGTAGTTGCGTGTTTATCTCTCTTTTGAAAAGGCGTGCACTTTCAACCGCAAAAATATTCAATCCCAAATGTATTATACCAGGACGCACAAGCGACAACTAGAACGATTACCTTAATACTCGTGTCACACATGCGAATGTTGAAGAAAATGAATAAGCTGAGAAGTTGGCGAGCATAACCATGATATCGAAAGGATACATCAGTGGATAGTTCTGACATAGCAATGACATGCACGATACCTTGTCTGTTCAAATGATTTTCTGAATCATGGTGCCTCTCAAGTTTGCGAGCTTGAGGTAAAGATGGAAACGGCATGGAAAGAGAGACATAGGCCTAATAGATATGCGAAGTGAGACGTCAACTAAAACCGAATTGGAACTGTGAGCCACTACATCACTGAGACGGGGGGGGGGGGGGGGGGTATGAGCACTTATGAAATTGTCAACACACAATCTTAACTTATTCTTTCCTCTCCTTTCTCAACCTGCTAAAACGTGAGTAGCTTGACTAACATTTGTACTACTGTCTTCTCATGTTTAATTGTTTAGCTAGCTGTTGCTATTGATAAATGCGTTATGATCAAAACATTTATTTTCTGTCATTGTTGTTTTTACTCAAAACAACATTTTAATTATATTTTTGTTGTGAATAAATGTATTTCGTTCAATGGATTTTTCTAATTATGTTCCAGATAATTTTAGCCAATGAATAACCATATTCGTTGTTTTTCCTTGACACCGGCAGCCATTTTCAAGCTCTTTACCACAACTTAGAGGAGTGAGTTAAAAAAGGAGTATTTTCATGCGGGTAGGGCTCATATTCCGCAGCGATGTTGCAGGATTAATTCATATGCAAAGTAGATGGAGCTTGAAAATATCGTCGCGAATACGGTTTATCTGAAAGCACGAGAAGGTGAGAACATTTTATGCATTAAAAAACAGGAAAAACATTGATTGAGGGCTATGCTGCATACTATGCAGCATGCAGCAGATGAGAAATTAAGAATAGTCTGCTAGGCCTGCCTAATAAATTAAAATAATGTAGGCAACAATATATAAGTACAGTACACTGTACAGTATGAATTCAATTTTGGTAGCAAGGAAAGGACAGTACTCATCATTCATCATCGCTATTCGTCTTCTCGTTCGCAGTGTACAGTGTACACTGGTTGTTACAGTTACACACTTGACACAGCAAGTTCTTTTGATTTCTATGAGACAGAAATGAAAAAAAAATGTAAAAGTAAAAGTGTCATAGGACCTAGAAACAAGTTACTATAATGATGCCTATGCAATAACTGCTACGTTTGCTGTAGACCCTAGGCTTAGAGACACTTGGCAGCCAGAGCATAGGGCCTATATAATTATATCACTGCAGAGCAACGAGTGCGATCCATGGTGCAGTTCAGTCTTCATATCTTACACACTAGTTTTATATTATATTTATACTAAATTATACTTATAGTAATACTAAATATAGACTAGTTAAAATAGTCTACGTCTATGATGAGTCTAGGCACTACCTACCATTAAATTTAATAGTAGGATAAATTGATCCAGTATTATGAGTATAGGCCTATTGTCTTTAATTTTGTTTTTATGGCAGTCCATTCTCAGCATTCTTCTATTATCTATATCTTTCTACTCTGTTCACTCTAAGAATGAAGTGGGTCAAAACACACCCCCACATTACTCTGTGACAGCAGGTATATTTAAACAGCTGATGACATGTAAAATGAATATTATTTAAAAATTAAAACAATAAAACATTTTTTAAAACATTTAAAAACAATATTACTTGGCACTTAATCGATTAATGTGTTCTGCATCCAACAACCAATCAGAAGCCTTGACCACTTCATTCTTAGGGTGAACAGAGTATAGAACCACATCTCTACTGCCTTTAATTTCCCCCTATCCTGTTTGTTTATTGTGCAAAACTCGCATTCATATGTTCAACATTGTACAAACAAACATGTTATCATTGTACCTAAATATTTGAATTGTTGGACTACTATGTAGATTACTTTGATCTTGCAAGTTGTTCCTCACTTTTAGCAATCATTACAGTGTCATTTGCATATCTTAAATTATTTATATTATGTCCCCCCACTGGTATTCCTGAAATATTAACAATTGCACGCATTATGTTTTCACTGTACAAAGAGAACAGGTCTAGTGAAAGTACACATCCCTGTCTAATAACTTGTTTTATTTGTTTAAAGGGTCCAAATTGATTGCCTACTCGTATTGCTGCTGTTTGTTGCCAGTAAATGTTCTTGATGATGCTTAAAATTTACTGTTGATGTTCCAATACTCTAGCATGTACATAACTTCAATATGTTTAACATTGTTAGTTGTTATTTGGCTCATGAAACTGATTGTACGATGTTCTTCACATTCGGTGTTCTTCTGATGTTGAGTTTTTCTTGATTGTCTGCAAAAAGCAGTTCGCTCAGAACGCTGTTTAGGTTTTCTTCTTCATTGGTGTTGGCAATTTTACATATACAATCGGGGTGCAAAGGGAACGCATTGCTCTAGGCGGACTCAGGGTTAGCAGATAACCAAGATCCCAAATGTACCTCCACGCGGTTCACCCTGGAAACAGAAATACAGCAGCTCGAGCTGATTCTGGCCAAATCTTTTGGGGATCGTGTCCGAGAATGTGGAGGTAGCAGATGGAAAGAGATTTGACTGCACAAGAGACAGACAATATCTCAGACACCACCAGCATCACCACATATAGCAACACTGTCGACATACAGTGAAGCTAGTCAGTCCAGTCCGAACATTGGATGGGCGGCCAATGCAAAATGCACATAAAGGTATATGCATGGCGAGAGACAAATAGATTTCATACCGAGTACAATGAAACAATGAAAGGGCAGAACAGCGCTAGAGGGCAGCGCGAACTGCAAATAGAAAGGGAAAAGTCCCTAGGAAAGGGGAACTACAAGCTCCGTCAGATCGAGACAAGCTTCTAGTTACCTGTGTTCCTTACAGGCAGAGACCCAGACCCATTCATTGGCGTTTGGTAAAGCAAGAAGACCTAATCCAACTCTTCTGTCAAGGTTTCCTATACCGGAAGTACACTTGCAGAGAGAAAGGGTTCCGTACCCGGTGGTCTCAGGGACAAAAGGGACAACGATTTAGCCCTGGCCCAACTCTACTGTCAGGATTTCCTACACCGGAAATACACTTGAAGAGAGAAAGGGTTCATTACCTGATGGGCTCAGGCACTATTGGGACAAGGACGCTCAGCTCGAGAAAGCCTTGCTCTAAAACGCGTGGTGTGAGACTCGAACTTGGACAAGGGGTACACGATGTCAGTGAATGACACCTCGGCTAAGAGGGCGAAAGAGCCAGGGTCCAACTCCTCTGTTGAGTTCTTCCCCTTAAGGAACCAGGCTCAAGGATGAGAAATGGTTCAGTACCCAATGGGCACAGGCACAGCACGTCCAATTACACGAAGCAAGTTCATAGACAGTGGAACACCTTGTGCGAGTCAGACGAGAGCAAAAATCGTCTGGGTGAAGAGTCGCCACTACGCGTGCCTGGAGACAGATATAGAGGCTGTCACAGGCTAAGGGTAGCCCACCCGAATTGTCAAGGCATGCCGAAATCGGATGTGCTAGGCCTACAAGGCGCATAACGGTGGCACAACGTAATCACGCTAACGGCGGAAATCGCACGGATATCCGTGATGGTTACAATGGAGCGAACGCAAAACAAACAAACATATACAATCGATATAGTCCTATGTAATGAATATCATAGGAGAAAAAACGCATCCTTGTCGCATGCCAGTATATATGTGGATTTTGTCTGAAAGCCTTACACTCATCCTAACTGCACATTGACTACCTGTGTGACTGCTCCTCCACAAGTTTATTAGATGCTTATGCCAACTTCCTCATGATCATTGACCACCTTCTGCAACTTCCTCATGACATCGTCATTTTTTTCATACATTTTGAATGAGCCACCTTGCCCCAATAAATTTGTGCCACCTTATCCCAAATCATATTTTTAGCAATCATAAATTCTAATGAATAAATAAAATAGCCTGACAAGATAATGTACTTAAGAACTTACCAATACAACATACATTTCAGTTTAAACATTTTTAAAATCACTATATTAATAACAAAATGCAGAGTGCCAGAAATTGAAAAACAAATTCATCAAACATAGTGAAAAAATATTTTTCCTCATTGTTGAAAATTGATTCGTCCTTGACCTATAAAACTGCACTGTGTGACACATTGGAATGTGGCCACCTGACCTAGTCATGTGATAAAAATCTGCTGCACTGTTTACTCAGTGCACCGTCTTGGCGCCGGCTACCCTAAAAGTAGGGACCCATCATCAGTGCACTTTCGGTCAATAATTTTTGCTAACCTATAACAAGATCTCAGTGAGAAACATTGTAACTTTAGCACCATCAGGAGTTCTATTTCGTGAGTTATTGGTTATGAGCAATTGTTGCACTCTGTTAAACAGGGGAATGGCGTTGATGGCACAAGCAGAGGCAACTATTGCAGTCACAACTAATACTATAGTTAGAGGAGAGAAGTGGATAAACACTAGGGATGATATGGCAAACTATATGCAGGTCATTATTACTCTGAGCAGGCAGTGCAGAAAATATTACAATGGGAAAACGGAACTTGAAATGCAGTTGCTGTGTGATAATATCACGATGATATTGTTATATACACCAATGGTTCTGTGAATTCTGGTAAAAAGTCATGGGTGGGGGATTTACATGAGAGCTGGAGGTAGCACTGTAAAAGAGCAGAATGTACATTATATGGCAACATCTAGCAGGAGAATGGAAATTTAGGCAAGTTCTGGCGGAAATAAAATGCATTTCTAGCTCAAAAATATTGTTGTTAGTTGTAATAGTCACAGGCTTTCAGTCCACGCTTAGAAAGATCGAGAATTAATTTTTCTCAGACATGAGTTGATAGAGCACATTGAGTATTCTAATCTGCAGAGAATTCTCTGAATTTATTCACCTGGACATGCTGGAGTCTGCAGCAACGAAAGAGCCAACATGATAGCATCAAAAGCACAAATGCTAGCAGCATTGGTTATGGACAAGGATGACATGTTAAGATCTTTACATGAATATTTTCTAAATGAGGACACTAGACTGGAAGGGGATACGAGCTTTGGAAATAATTTGGAACAGCCCCTGTTGCAAGCATAAAACGGTAAAGGTGTATAGATTAGCTGTTGGAGATTGCACAAGAGTAAAGATTCATTATACATGCATGTCATATACTAACGGTTTACAATTGCTAGGTGGTTGACTTTATGGGCCACTTGTTAGACCTTCTGTATGTGTATTTGACCAATATGCTCTGTGGTACTTAGCAATAAGAGTTCCCTTACACTGAAATGGAACTACACATACATACAAAGGGTATTAGGGGAACTGTGTCCTCTGCAGCCTAAGAAATGAGCAGTTCATGGTTGCTTGTGAAAGAGATGCTTCTGTGGCACACTTTGCATTTTAATTAGTCACGCTATTATAGACACACTTGCTTCCAGTTGACAGGAACTATAAATCTTAGTATGCCCTGTTGCAGATGGTCATTATTCTTCTTTCTGTCCTCATGTACCTTTCGGTGTTGAGGAGAGAGTGAGTGTACGGTCTTTTGCCCTTCTATTTACCTCTTCCGCTGTTATATTTCCGAGTGTCTCTAATACACTATCTATCCACCTTTTACGAGGGTGTCCAATAGGTCGACTGTTTTCGTATCATTTGTTAAGTGTTTTTTGGATAATACTTTGCTCTCTCTGTCTGGTTATGTGGCCATACCATTCAACTTGTTGTTTCTGGATGTATTCTATTGTTGACTTGATCCCTAATTGTTTCCTTAAGTGTTTCATTCTTGATTTTGTCTCTCAAGCTAACTCCAATCATATGTCTCACACATTTCATTTCAGTGGTGTTAATCTTATGTATTGTTCTAGAATCTAATGTCCAAGTTTGACACTGATAACACAACGTTGGTAAAAAAAAATGGCGTTGAAAAGCACTTTCCTTGTTTCTAGTGTATTATCTTTGTTTCTTAGTAAAGGTGTTAATTGACCAATGACCTGACAGGCTTTATTACATCTTGTGTTTATTTCTGCTTCTTGTTTATTGTCATATCTCAATGTGCTGCCCAGATATTTCAATTAATCTAATTGTTTTAGTTGTTTATTGTTTATCTGTATGTTGATGCTCTCCGTTTCTCTTGCAATATTCATTACTTCTGTTTTGTCTATGTTGTTTTTTCATTCCAAATTGATTGCCTGTTGTGTCTATTATGCTTAGGTGGTCTTGCAGGTTTTTAATGCTGTTATGAAATAAAACCTGGTCATCTGCAAAAAGCAGTTAATTTGTTTCATTAGAATTTGCTGTTTTGTTTATATGGTCCATGTATGTAATAAAAAATAGCGGGGACAATACACATCGTCAAGCAAAATAAATTAAACAGGTTATTACACATATTACACATTACAATATTACACATCTCTGTTTTACTCCTGTACAAATCACAGTCTTCTGTGTAGCCTGCTGCTGTTCTTACAGTGCAGCTGCTGTTGTTATAGAGACTTCTACAAATGTTAATTAAATGTTGACATACTCCATAAATTTTTAATGTTTCCCATAGTCATATAATGTTTCTCTGTTTACTCTGTCAAATGCTTTCTCTTGATCTATGAAGGATATGTATATATTTTGGTTATGGATATAAATTTTGGTTGTATTCTGTTGACTTCTCTGCCAACTGTTTCAGAATAAATATTGTATCAGTACATCCTCTGTTTCTTCTAAAACCCATTTGTGTATTACTAAGTTGTTCTATTACAGGTCTCAGTCTTTTCTCTACTATTTTTGCATATAGTTTTCCATATAGTGGATGGTCATTAAACAAAAACATAAATGATTGAGTGGTATCTCTCATGAATGAACCTTCTATGCAATCAAATCACAGCCACAGAATATTCATGTTTGCTCCATTTTTACCAAACGACTGCCCCTCAGTGTAGTGTTTGTTTCCAGGAAGTGCGATCATTGGCCAGGGCTTCATAATTTTTAGGGTGAATAGAGAAATCTTTCATTGTGGATTTCAGATATCTTTGTTCTGCAGAAGTGGTTGGTTTGTTGCTGATCCAGTGGTCCATGGGCTTATGCCCTTTGACTCAATGCTATTGTGTGATACATGCATGTGTTTGTGAGCTGTTCTTTTGTCTCATGTAGTGCATTTCATTTATCTGGTCTTGGATGGATGACATCCAGCGCTGAACGTTCAGATCAGCAGACAATTGGTGGTGAGAATGAGCACAGTGAACCTGTTCTTGGCTGCAATAGCTTGTAGTTGTTCATAGATAAAAATATGCCTTCCTGGTGGTGTGACAGCTATTTTCTGGCTCTTGTCTGGGGTAGTTAGAAATCCACAGATTTCTCAGCAGAATAATGCCACTCAAAAGTGGTCTGTCATGAAACTTTGCTCTTCAGAAAGTTCACCAAATAGTACTTAATTGCGGAACCCAACCAATGTCTCACCATGACTGACAGCTTCATGTGTGAACCTATGATATCATCATCTACAGTATTAGCTTTTGTTATAATTAAAATGAGCCACATGCTATGCAACAGAGTTTGTGTGCTATCTGTATCTCCAGCAAATCAAGTGAAGAAAGATATATGCATTTATTGAGGGAACTTAACTGATTATGATAAGTTGTTGTCCAATAATATATTTTTTTCAAGCATCATTTTTTATGAAAGGGCTTCTGTTTTAGGTGGTGGTGGAAAACGGAAAGGAAAAAGTAAAAAATGGAAGCAAATATTATCTTTTCCTCACATATCACAGTGCGCTGATGTAAGAAACAAAATAAGTAAGTTATTTTTTTCTGTCATGCCATTCTTTCTGTCATTAAGTATTGTGTGCCATGCCTGTAGTGAAGTGTTGTGTCTTAAACTCTTTCCTGTCATCATGCATGTCATATAGATTTTAAAGATCAAACCCCAAGCCATTCATAGATACATTTTCTATAATGGGGTGGGTTACATATAAAAAGGACATTTCGATTTCATTCGTTTAACAAATGATCATTTATTCTCTTCATAGAATCATTGAAAAATAATTTGTACAAATCAAGAACAATGGCAATGTTTTTTTTTTAATGAGGTTAAATAATGAATCCACATTTAAAGTATTTAACACTACTGTAGACACTTCTTGTTAGGGATTTCTTCTGTCATGGTTGAGGATAGAAATTATAGAAACAACAGTATGATTTAAGCAAACCCTGAAAATACTCAAATATAATGTTTTCTAGTAAAATAATAACAAATACACAAATGTTGGAACACTGTCTCCTGATGGACGGTACATCATTGAGCCTACAAAGTGAATTTCCAGGTTTCATTGCGCTTGTAAGCTAATGTGCATTTAAAAAAAAGTGTTTCAAATTGTTTTAATTTTAGTAGTTTTTTTTTTTATAACTGTTTCTTAGTTAACCTCTTTCTAACCCCTTTTCCTTTTCATTCCATACACATATTAATCCAGATATTGTCTTCATATGGTTCATCTGTGTGGCATTAGTTGTAATGTTTTTTCCACAGCCTTCTGTTTCATGTGCTATCAATCATTTCTAAATGTGGATGTAACAAATCATCATCATCGCTTATGATGGACAAACAACAACATAATGTTTTTTTCAGAACATTTAGCAGGTTGTCAAACATCTTCTCTCTTGGTCTTCCCCTACCCCTCTTGCTCTTCAGCTTGCCTGTTGTTATAACATGTTCTGTCTTTCCTCTTCTTATGATGTGTTCAAAAAATGTGGAGTGTCTCTTTCTGGTGTGGGTAATCAACTCTCGTTTCGAATTAACTTCTTTCAAGATATCTTCATTGCACTTTTTATCTGTCCAAGATGTTCTCAATATTCTTCTATAAAACCACACCTCTGTTGCCTCTATAATTTTTCATTATTCTACTGATTGTCCAAAACTCGCTTCCATACATCGAAATTGGTTCTATATAACTTCTAAGAACTCTCTTGCTTACCCTGGTTAACAGAAATATATTACTGGGTAAAAATGTTATATTAAAGTTTAACTATTTGTTTTCATTTAGGCACTTCTCATTATTTCCAGTGCTATGTTGACAGATGTATTGCAATCATGGACATCTTCCTTTTCTTAGTGCATTTCTACTTGACATAGTGGTTAAACTGTTTGCCCATTGCTCAAGAGGCCATTGGTTGGCATTTTCATTTTCCATCCAGTTTTGCCTTTTAGCTCTTATTGGACTAGGGATAAAACCAGTTTTATAAGACTATTTTTTCAGCATTAATTTTTTTCTATGACTCGCCATTTTTTATTATGAATCATTTAGTTATAGTTCCTAAAACATTTGGCTAAATTTTAGGCACCACTAAATATATCCAATCATATTGCCAGTACAATGTAGATAATAGATTTCCAAACCACAAGCAAATACGAAAATACGAGCAAGTTTAGTTTGTGAGTTTACCCACTAAGCACTCCACCACTAAGCCGAGCTAATTGGATATTCTTCAGTGATATTTTTTGATGACATCAAGTTAGCTCACTTTTTGAAGCTGGAATTCTGTTCTCATATTCTTGCTGCTTATTATTCTGAATATTTTTATTGATATATTGTATTCTTCTGCATTATTCTCAAACTCCTGCAGATTAGTAGGATTGCATTGTGTCATGGTTTGCAGCTTTACTGCGATATCTGCGCTTTTCAGCCTGCTACATCTGACTTCAGCATGGTTTCTGTGTCATCTTGACCCTATACAGGATGGGACAGCCAATTCCACTCCGTAATCTCCTTAGCAACCTTTTATGACATGCATGAAAAGGTAAATTGTGTGGCTATTTTTTGCTCTTTTAGTCCCCGGCAACACACATGTAAATATATTGTTGAGTTGCATTTATTGCCTTGATATTGAAACTTGAGTTACTCATACATCTTTGTGTTACCAGGGTCTGAAAGATAAGCAAAGAATAGCAACACTGACCTGGAGTGCATGTCATTAGAGGTGACAAAGGATGTTTTGGAGTTGAATCGGCTGCCCATACTGTAGGTCAAAGTGGCCCAAAAAATATTGCGAAAGTCTAAACATATAACCTCCATAACATCATCTTTTATTCAACACTAGTCGACTATTCCAGAAACTTTTTCATGCTACCTCCTATATACTTTTCTGAAGATTAAAAACCCAGCTAAAAATGTTCAATTAATAATAAACAGTGTAAGATGGAATATATGGTAATATGCAGCAACAGAGATCAATATTTAACTAACCTGTAAGTTCATTCATTCATTCATTTTCTTTTAGTGCTGAAGTTAGCAGATATGGCAAAGGTCAGATGTTTCCAATTCTGTCTGTGCAAACATCAAATTGTAAGTTGAGGGGATGAAAATCACAAGAACAGACGCATTCAAATAATTCATCATCATCATCAGGTGCCATGCCGGGTGGCGTAGGCGGTCATGGCTCTCCACAGCTCTCTGTCCACAGTATTATGTATCAAAGTCGTTGTTGTTTCTTTGCCATGCCAGGTTGTTAAACTGTCTAATATTTTCTCACGTTGTCGCTCTCTGTCTCTGGTGCCTTCAATCTTGCCTGTTGTGATTATGTTCTCTAAACCAGCCTGTCTCATGAAGTGGCCAAAAAAAGAAGATTGCCTTTTTCTTATATTGTTGATTAAGGTCCGTTTCGCATTTAACTCTTTTAACACCTCTACATTAGTTTTTCTGGCAGTCCATGGTATTCTCAGTATTCTTCTGTAGAACCACATCTCTGTTGCCTCCAATCTCCCACTTTCCAGTTTATTTATTGTCCAAGACTCGCACCCATATGTTAGTATAGGGTTTATATAGCACTGCAGAACTCTCTTTCTCACCTCTAATGACAAGGTCATATTACACAGTATATTTTTCATTTTTCTGAATGTTGTTTTTGCCTGTCCTATTCTGCATCTTATTTCTGTTGAACTTCTTCCATCTGCTGTTATAATTGTACCTAGATATTTGAATTGGTGGACCTGTTTTAATACTATATCATTCACTATGATCTTGCAAGGTGTGTTATTTTCTTTCTTTGAAATAACCATTACTTCTGTTTTCTTGATATTTAGGAAGAGGCCTTTCTCTTTGCTTTCTGTGACTACTACTTTAATTAAGTTTTGAAGGTCTTCCTCACTTTTTGCAATCAGAACAGTGTCATCAGCATATCTCAAATTATTTATGTTATGTCCTCCCACTGATATTCCTGGGATATCTACTATTGCACGCAATGTTTTCACTGTATAGAGAGAACAGGTCTGGTGAAAGCACGCATCCCTGTCTGACTCCTTGTTTTATTTGTTGAAAAGGGCCAAATTGCTTTCCTACTCTTATTGCTGCTGTTTGTTGCCAGTACATGTTCTTGATTATTCTTAAATCCTTGCTGTCAATGTTCAGATTCTCTGGCATGTGTATAATTTCGCTATGTTTAACTTTGTCAAAAGCTTTAGTGTAGTCTATAAAACAGAGGTACAGATCTGTTTTTACCTCTATAGACCTCTCTATTAGTGTTCTTAATATATAAATCGCATTGTTGGTGCCTTTGCCTTCTACAAATCCACATTGTTCTGAACTTATTTCTGGTTTTATTTTGTTTCTCACACTCTTCATGATGATTCTGAGAAGTATTTTGGTTATTTGGCTCATGAGGCTGATTGTACGGTGTTCTTCACATTCGGTGGTCCCTGGTTTCTTAGGTAATGTTATGAATATGGATCTCATTAAGTCATCGGGTATGTTTCCGCTGTTATATATGTCATTCAGCAATTTTGTGATTATTTCAACTCCAAAGTCATCTAAAGCTGCTAATTCTTCTAATGTGATATTGTCTGGACCTGGGGCTTTGCCATATTTCATGTGTCTTAGTGCCTCCCTTACTTCTGCTGTGAATATTGATGGACCCTCGCCGTTATCTTGTATGTTTATTTCTGGTCTATTGTCCTCATAAAGTTCTTTGATATATTCTGACCATCTCTGTACTATGTGATCTATTCCCATTAATATCTGCCCTGTCTTAGATTTTAGACACCCTGTAACTGTTTGCGTTCTCTTTCCTGTTATCATCTCAATTTTCTTATATAGTAATGTTGTATCTTGGTTGTAATGCAATTCTATTTCTGTGCATTTCTTGTTCAGCCAGCTTTCTTTTGCTATTTTGCATTTCTCTCGTATCTCCTTATGTTTTTCTGATATTCCACTATCTTGTGTTTATTTTTCCTTCTGGTGCTCATCAATTCTAATATTTCTGTCATCCATTTTTGTTTTGATGTATGTTTTACTTTTGGTATTATCTCTTTAGATGTTTGGTTTATCGACTGTTTTAGCATGTTCCATTGATCTTCAATACTCTGAATCTTTGCAATGGCATTGTATCTATTTTGTACAATTATGTTGTATCTTTCTTTAATGTCAGCATCTGATTTCAATAAAGCTAAATCTAATTTCATATTCCTTGGTGCTCTCTTGATCTTCTTTAATCTTATACACAATTAATAATTCAAATAATTACGGATATTTAATAGCATTGAGGGACACATGGATTTAGAGGATGAAATACCACAGGAAACAGGATGCATATATATATATATATAAACAGGATGCATATATATATATATTGTGTATAAGATATATATATATATATATATATATATATATATATATATATATATATATATATATATATATATATATATATATATATATATATATATATATATATATATATATATACCTATTCTGCACTACATCAAAAATCATCCAATTTTCATAGCGCTAGTCGTGGCTTTTAAGCACCTTCCAAAGAGATTATTCTATGGGGTGCTGTGCGAAAGTAAATGTTCAAGTGGAGGGCAGAAAAAACACTTCAAGGATCACCTAAAAAGCTCTCAAGCACTGTAGCATCGATCATAGCTCCTGGGAGACTACAACATTTGATCACTCAGCCTGGCACACCCAGATCACTGCTGGCATCACAAAATTTGAAAAAGAAAGAACACTGCGGGAAATCCACAAGCGCAAGAAGCGGAAGGACAAATCCAGAAATTCTTCTACCCTGAACCATCAGCACTCTTACCTGCTCTGCTATAGAACTTTCCTTGCACGAATCGGACTCATCGGACATCTACGAACTCACAAACTAAATTAGATAATTACCAATTTTAATTATTATTATTTATTTTTTTCAATCGCATTTATTGTTTTTCGTGTCATGCTCATCTTCGCTTGCACAGGAGGAACATCATCAGCATCCAAAATCAAAACTACCCGGTATTATATCAAAAACATAAAAGTCTTGACATATATATTGATGCAATATCACAAAAATCAGGTGTGTTGGGCCATTGCTGCAAATACAATTGTAACAATACATTTTAATTCTTTGGACTACATCCAGCTGGAAATTGAGTAGAGTAATTGTGTTGCTTAAAAAAGAGATTCAGCTGGCGTTTAAGAATGAACAGTGAAGAATATAGCAGTCATGAGACCTATGGTTTTGGAGACATGGAGCACAACCAAAAAAAATGAATTGCTGCATGAGTTTAAGAACAGAATATTATGCATATTTAGACCTATAAAAATTAACATTTAGACATAAGAAAATTGGAGAGAACAAAGACATTCATGAATTAGATAAATAACTGTTCAACACGGCAATATTGAAAACAAGCAGACTCTGATGATTGAAACATATAAAATTAATGGAAGAAACCAGAATGGTAAAACATGTTTGTGTACATAAACTACAAGAAAGAAGACCAAGAAAGATGAATGGACATCATAGAGAAAGATGTACAAGTACAAGGAATCAGTAATTGGTGAATGAAGACAAGAGACGGAGATGGGTAGAGAGGAATTGTGTGTGCAGCAATAAAACTTCATAACCTACAATGAAAGGTATTGTTTGCTTACTTCTTGAATGCATATAATTCATCATTTACTAGACATGCTTGGGCATGTCTTCACTTGGTAATGTTTTGTGGTGAGAAAAAAATGTCCATGTCCTCCCAGTTTTAAATATTTTTATGGTTTTGTGTGTTTTTTTAAATTATGTGTTTCTTGAGAAATGTCCCTATTGGACTGTAACTTGGAAAATTGTCCCTGTTCTTTGTTTTATTGCTAGTTATTAATTTTTAATACTGATAGGATTTTTAGTAACCTTTGTACAAGATTCAGTATTTACCACTTATGGCTTACAATGCTGAGAGGATGATAATGATGGTATTTGAAAATATAATTCATAACATTTTTTAATTTTGCGCTTGTTCTCAAACTCATGCAGATTAGCAGAATATAGCAAGAGAACAGATTTTATTGCGACATGTTTTATAGATTTGGCTTTGATATCTGCAAATTTTGTTCTGATTCATAGAACTTCAGCATTGCTTCTGGGTCACTTTGACCCTTTTTGAACAGCCAACTCCACCCCCATAAATCTCTTAGGCCCTTCCTATGACATGAATGACAGAAAACAGTGTTGCTCTTCTTTGCTTCCATTTTAGGCCCCATGAATGCAAGGCGCAATTTACAACATTAATGTTTGAATTTGTCTGCCCTTTAGATCAAGATTTCAACTATATCTTTGACCATCAACCATTGGGACGGCGTCTGTTCATAGAGTTCTGTAACACTGTCGAACTTTATAGAAGATCTATTGGTTTTCTCAATGCAGTGGTGAGTTTTATAGGATTTTTTATATATATTCATTTAAATTTGAGGTGAAGAAGAGAGTTCTTCAGAGCTACATAATAGTTATTCGATAGATCATCATCACTGTACACAAGATACATCCATAGGTGCTCCGATCTGCCCCTGAATATATCCGCAATTACATGACGACTGACAGTTACAATTCTCTATTGGTTAACAAACATTTTTTGCTGACCATAATAATGTTAATTTCTTGCAAAGCCACATTTCAAGCCTAGCTCCTTTATTCTGGACATGGAGAAGGTATCAATCATCTTCATTAACTTATTTGATTGTACAGTTTCTCAGAAAGAGTTCAATATTTCAGCACAATCTATCTGTTCTCTCATTGTCAAGAAAATTGAATTAAACAGGTTACTAAAACACTTACCTTGCCTATTAATAAAAATATATAAAAAAAGTATATATAAAAAACATACAATAAAACTAAACACGTATCGGCTCAAATTGAACCTTTTTCAAGAGACAAACAACAGAAAACAACACAATAAAAAACAAAATAGATGACTTTAGATTTCATCAAGCCCCGTCTCCATAATGCAGGGATGGCAACGCATCGAGTAAAAGAGAAAATGCGTGCATTCATTATAAACAAACTGGAAAGTGTGAAATTAGAGACACTATAGATGTAGTTGGGATGTTTATAATGAGTGCAAGAATAATAAAAGAAAAAGATAAAAAAATACCCCTTTTGTCACTTTATCAGACAGGCAGGTTTTAAGAACATAGTCACAACAGGCAAGACTGAAGGGAACAGAGACAGATGGGGACGTGAGAAAGTATTCGTTTGACAACCTAGCAAGGCATGGAAACAATGATCCTGATAACAATACTGTGAACAGAGAACCATGGTTACCTACGCCAACCAGAATGGAATATGATAATGATAGATGAGTAATGATGAGGTTGTGTGGTGGTGGGGTGAGTGGGTTTGGGGAAGGAAGGATACAAGAAGAATCATCATTTGAAAACGCATGGAATAAATGTGAAACCAAACATAAACATATATATAAAACCAAGTGTATACACACACCAAGAGTCAAGAAATAAATATATAACAAAATGGACACAGATGTGTGAAGGATACCCACACAAAATGCACAGGCATGTAAATGTATCCATACATAAGGAAAGGGCTCACACTAGAATAGGCATACATATTGACACAGAATGGAGATACGTGCATTAACATAAACAAGCACTCACATAAATATATATATATATATATATATACATAAATATGAACATGCATCCACATAAACACTTTTTCACATAAATAAAAACAATAACATGAACATTCGCACACATAGAAACATATACATATATTAATGTAAATATAAACGTTCGTTCACATAAAGATAATGCTATAACAACTGCATATGTATACATACAAATGTGTGGCCCAAAGTAATTGTGTGGATACATAGAACCACGTAAAACAAAATGCATATACAAATAACTATACATGTGTGGGCACCCATCGAAGAGACAACTGCAATAACAATGAGGAAATCAAAATCTAAATATGTAAATGATTTAACAATAACAAAATGGCATTCTAATGTACAATTGATGGACTAGAGTACAAAATAATCACATATTGACATACACAAATGAAAGAAGACATAAAGGAAATATATAGAAGTACGGCAAACACAAAAATAATTACTCATGAAAGTGTACAAAGACAAACAATTACAAGAATCAGTGCAATATAGGAGTAGAGGGTATAAAGAAAAGGTGGGTAACTCAAACAAAACGGGGATTAATGTTCATTCCGTGTGGTTGTAAGACTCCCATATGACAAATGAGACGATATTCCAAGGACTGACGTTGCCGGTCACCAGTATAACAACGTAACAAACTGGTTACAGAGACATCAGAGCTACCATGATGTGACGGGCTGTTAAATTGATTAGTCACTGGGGAGTCACGATGATTCGTGATATCTCTCAAATGTTCGGCGAATCTATCTGCTAAACGTCTACCAGTCTCACCAATATACTTCATATCACAACGCTTACATATGATAGAGTATATTAAATTACGGGACAAACATGAAAAAGAATCCTGAATATCAAAGTGTGATTTAGGAAACTGTAACATGGGAGTGAGAATAACAAAAGGGCAAGTCAATTTCGATGACAAGGGACAGTTCCTAGTTGACCTGCAGAAGTGCGCAGACGAGAATGAACTAAGAGATCACGAAGGTTTCTGTCCCTCTGAAAAGCGACTAGTGGAAGAGAGGGAAATGCAGGACTGGAGATGGGATCTAACTGTAGGATAGAGAAATGTCGTAATAGGATACGTAGTGCTGGCATATTATGAGGATGAAAAGTGATAGTCAGTATTGGGCGATCAGAGGTATGTTTAATAGATGGTACGAGGGCTATTTTGTTTTTTATTGTGTTGTTTTCTGTTGTTTGTCTCTTGAAAAAGGTTCAATTTGAGCCGATACGTGGAGAATTGTCCTGTTTAGTTTTATTGTATGTTTTTTTATATATACTTTTTTATATATTTTTATTAATAGGCAAGGTAAGTGTTTTAGTAACCTGTTTAATTCATTTTGCTTGACTATTTATTCATTAGGTTACTGCGGCACCATCCAACTTTGTCGGACACCCTCTGACCATTTGGTTATTTATATACTGCTCTCTCATTGCCTTGAACATCTGAATGACTAGGGCTATCTAATGAATCCATTTTTGAAATGTGACATACCTTTGACTTCCCCACTGCATCAAACAACTGTTCACGAATACAGCAATCTTGTATTTTCATGATCATGCTCATTGAGTCGCTGAAAATACAGACATGAGTTGCACTCTGTGTGCCTATCCAATTCAAGACGTTGGTCACTGATATAATGTTCATTGTCATGCTACTTACATTGTCATGTAGTTACAGCAAAAGCTCCACTCTTCTTTCTAATCTTCCCAACACACTGTACTGTGAAGCCCATGAACTGTGTACACATCTAACAACAGAACAATCAGTATATATAACCATATTACCATCCTTGGAATTCTCACTGATCAATGCCTGCACCTAAGATTTAACAGCAATAGGACACCACTTCCTAAATTCTTTATCAAGAGTTATCACTACTCGAAAGGAAGTAGGCAATCTACGGGGAAGGGTTATCCTTTCCTAATCATGTGCCACATCCTCCTGTAGGCACACACTTTGTATGGCTGCCTCTGCATGCCCCATTCATGACTTTCCTCTCTTACTACTACTGTTCACACTTCATATTTCATTATGCAGTGGATGCTCTTTATCAGCTGATTTGGAGGTAAGTCTCTTGCTCAGCACTATTGCAATTTATGTTCCATAGTTTAACAGTCAAGTAAGAATCGCATTGCTCGTACTTATGTGTCTCTCGTGCACCCAAGAATAATACACATCACTTCATTCTTATCCAACATTTACTACATAAATACTAGAGTGCTATTTCAGAAATGTTGGGAGATATTTATTGTTGTATTTCTAGCTATGGACTGTCCATAAATGACATCAACAATTGTTTTTGCGAAGGGTTGATAAAAGTTTGGCAGTTGTTGACAAGTGAGTTTGACAAAAGTTTGGCAGTTGTTGACAAGTGAGTTTGACAAAAGTTTGGCAGCAGATTATGGTATCATCATGGCTTATGTTCATATGCTGATATATGAAAGACTACAAATTGAAAGAGTTTCACACTTTCCTAAAGGATGAAAGCAAAAAGTTCATCAAACATGTACTTAATTACTCTATGGAGAGTGTACTGTATGAAAGTTGCTTCTGCAAAATTGCTTTAGAAATCCCCCACCAATACAGGTCCACAAAACCTACAACCACAGAACAACTTTAATACATTTCTAACCTTGAACAGGAAAAAATTTAGGAGAAATATGGACAAAATACCAGGGGTTATTTAAAAGACAAAACAGGACACCAGTACCAAAAGCAACTAGGTACCATACACAGAAAGCATACCCAAATAATATATGGACATGTGTATACAGATGTAGGAGCATAAGAAGCAGTATCAGACAGAGGGGCAGGAATATATATCTATAGTAATATCAGATGTTAAAGAATTAGAAATGGAAAAAGCCAAATCCACAGGCAAATATTCCACAGACTTCAAAGCATAAACAGAAGCCATAAAAGAGACAAAATTCTCATAAATAGTTTACATACCCATAACAGACAGGTAGTTTTGATAACTGATGCAAAGTCTATTTTGCAAGCATTGAAAGACCCAGAGAACACACATATGTGAATGAACTCATGTCCTATTTAACTACACCTCAGCACTACAAACAAAGAAATAGCTCTACAGCGATTCTCTGGTCACCAGGGTATAATTGGAATTGAAAAGGACGATCTCCTGGCACAGGGAAAGAAGGAGGATTACTAGAACAAACAAGGTGATATTTGGTATCATGAATTTAAGACGGTGATAAAAGCTGAATTTTGGAAAAAGTGGAAGCAAATGCACCCAACTGCAGAAACCAATGATTCTTACTGCCAAATGTCATACAAAGAACAAATTTTATCTTTAGACTGAACTGAAAATTCACACTTAAAGAAACCTTAAAATTGTTGTATACTGGGGGGGAGGGGTGAATTTGTTGACATAAATTATAGACGGCGCCTTAGTAAACAAAAGACGTACAAGGTGACTCAGGGTGAATATTTTTTAATAATGTCTATATGTGACCACCAACTGAAAATCATAAATTGTTCCATTACCTTGAGGCCAAAAATGGAACATAGCCAAATCATTTGCTTTGTGCTCACAAGGTTCTGAGTTTAAAACAGGGTAGTGACATTTTATATATAAATGCATATTTTTCTGAGGTTTCTAAGGATTACCCTGCAGGAGGTGATATATTATTTGTGGTACTCCTAGCTTGAGAGGGACAGCACATATTTGGAGATGCAATTACAATTGAGTTAATCTTTTACACTTTACCAATCCTTTGAACCTGTTACTGTAATCAATTGCAATAAGATATAAAAGACTTCATACATGTCAAAAATTCAACAAGAAGATTAATATTGAAAAGACAGAAATAATGGCAATAGCAAAGCAAGAAAGAAATATCACTATCTCCATCGATAATAAGCACTTTAAAAAGGTAAAGGAGTTCACTTACTTAGGAATCATTATATAGAGTGAAGGGAAAAACAGTAAAGAGATACAAAATAGATAAAACAAAACATACCAGATCCTAGGACACATAGGAGACATATGACACATATTTTTAAGAACAAAAATGTAAACATAGACAGTAAAGTTGCAGTATACAAGACTATTATTATCCCATCACTGTGCTACCAGTGCCAAACCTGGACAATGACAGCACAAGACAAAAGAAAAATATTGACAGCAGAGATGACATGTCTATGGGGAATACTTCGAGTATCATTAAGAGATAGAATTTGAAATAATAACATCAGACAGATAACATCAGACATTATTAGTATCACATAAAAGACAACAGATCAAGTGATTTTCACACACTTCCAGACTACCAACAGACAGCATGCAACAGATGGCCATGAAAAATAAACATGATGACTATAAAGCCAGAGGCAGACCATGTAAATTATGGATCACAGAAGTCAAAGAAGCCACAGGAACAATCTTACAAAAAGCACACAAGAAGGCCATCTCCAGAGAACTCTTCTACCCCTGATGCCACAAGGCAAACGAGGGCCACAGCGTATAGATAGATATAGATAGATTGTATTTATTAATTTTTCCAACTACCTGTGGCTTACTTATTGACTTCCCTTCCTACTACTTATTTGTGATATATCTACAATAACAAAATAGAGAATTACTATGTGAAACACTATGTAGTTGTTTTTTTAAACTGGATTAAATTAGCTTGAAAGAACTGTCTTATATGTATTGATCTTCTGCAACATATTACTTTTAAATATTATCCACATTTCAACAGCAAGAATATGAAATCACCTCTGAAGAAAAGAGGGAAGCACAAGCAGAAGAAATATGTGAAACTTACTTGAATCCAGAAGTGAGCATTTTTCCCCTTGTTACTTTATGAAATGTAGAAATTGTATTTGCTCATGTGTAGGCCTATGATTAATATTTGTGTCCCAAAACACTAGCAGTTAACTCATTTGGTATAGATGGAATATAAACATGGGTTTGAAAATTGCCTTTGTGGCTGGGTGAGCCACTGGAACAATTTTTTAAAACATGAATAATGAGTGATCTCAAAACTGAGGTCTGCTGATCGACAGGCAAGGGACTTAACACACTACCTCGATTTTAACACACACAATGAAGACAAGTAAACAGAACATGTACTTAAAAATTATCAACTAAGAAATGAGCAGAATAGAGATATGATCATCCCCAGCTTGCAGCAGTAGAAGCAAAAAGTGATGTAACAATCGTAAGACAGTCATCAACTTTATAAGCAAGACCATTGTTTTATATAAGTGAAAGAAGAAGAAGAAATAATGCTGAATTTCCACATTTAACTTCTTATCATTTCCACAATTTCCATAAATAACTTTCCACATTTTACTTCTTATCATTTAGCTGGATAGTATTATTTTTCTTAAATTCATTTTTTTATCTGTTTCTTTAGGGTGAATTGCATCTCATGTCTGCATTTAAATGTAATATTTATACCTATGTATAACTTACTTGTGTTGTCTTTTAGCTCTATGTATTACTTTCCATGCAGTTCAGTGTGAAGAGTAGATAATTGCTGTTTGCATTTTTAGATTTTCTGTTTTGTTGAACATAACTAAATCTGAGTATGAAAAATATATTGTGTATTGTATTCCTATTCCTCTTTTGCTAAGCATTCCCTTTTGAAAACATAACCATCCTTTATTGCTCCAAAAGAAGTCTCGGAGCCACTATTAGTTGATCTTGCAGGATGTGTACACTCATGCATTTTCTGTAATAAGTGTTTTCAGTAGTAAAATATTTTATGTAACTTACATTGCTAATAGTAGGGAGCCTGGTAGCTCATTTGTTAGTGCACCTGTTTCCTAGTTTGGTTGTCCAAATTCAATTTCAGGATCAGCCAGAATAATTTTATGACAGCAAATGGCTCACAGATTGATCAAGATTTCAGGAAATTGATACCATATGTGGCACGAAGGGATACACATTGCTCTCGTGCAACCCCAGGGTTAGCAGATAACTAAGATCCTCAAGAATGCCTCTGGAAAAGTACGATTCATCAGTTGTGTAATTGCAGAACAGCACAGCGCTAGTGCAAGAAGATGTGAGAATATCATAACAGAAAGCAAGTTCATGCTTGTAAACAAGCTTTCAGCTATCTTCTGGCATTAAGTTGTGTGTAATGTAAAGGCAAGATATCATACTCTCCCAGTATGAAGAAAATATGGTTAGAAGTTAAGACTTGGATGATATTCTAGTGATTTAGCCAAACAAAACTTTAGCTAAGAGGGCTTACCAACTGTATTTCAACTTTACTGTTTGAGCAATTACCTTTACTGGAAGAAACTCGGAGTTGAGACAAGGGCTAGTACCCGGGGACAATGGCGTTTAATTACATAAGTTCACTAGCAGTGGAACACCTCATGAGAGGTAGATGTAGTTAACCCAAGTCTAAATACCTGCTCACCATGTCCTCAGAAACTGCCACTCTGGGACATGTTTTGGCCTGCAAAGTTCAAGTTCACAGTGGGTGCTAAACCGTCACAGTGTAGAACAGAAACTCACTTGTTTGCCTGCGACAAATAGGTACGCTGTCACAGGCTATGGAAGCTCAATTGAAATAAAAGGGTGCTGAAAATGGATGTGCTGGATTGAAAGGTGCAAAATAGCACAGCGCCACTGTGAAACCAGAAACACAACGTACTTCACATTTCCAAGCAGAAATCACACAAATAGTGCATTGGTTATCAGAGAGCGAATACAGAAGAAGACAAAAATAGCACCATGTGATTCTTGGGAAAACAGTGGGTGTGATGCAGGTTAAATCATCCTTAGAATGTCACACAAAAGTATGGATTATATTTTCCAAATACTTCATTGTTATGAAAGAGAGATATTGTATTGTAATGTTTCGCAACGTTTTTTGACCCATTGCACACCAGATTGAAAAAAAATATAATTGTGAACGACTGTGGTTATGTTGCTAGTGATACCTACAGTGCGATATAGGTCAAGCATGCTTGACTGTGATTAGCTTTCAGGTTGGTGTCTAGTATACAGTACCAAGAACCAGTTCTCTCATATGGCTGGTCTACTAGCGATATGGCTATAGATGGCAACCGTTTAGTGGAAGTAGTAAAATACTCAACGTATTAGTTACCACACCAAAGTAGCATGTACAGGAGCACTGTAAATAAAACACAACTCATTTTTGTTCACTGGCCTACATCCCTGGGAATCTAGACTGACCATTGTCCTGCTACAAGAGAGATCCAGTGGGAGTTTTCAGAACCAAAAAAAAATCTCATAAAAAAATTGTATGCACAAATTTTACATTTGTTTTTTATTTGATACTATACGTGCAGTTCATAAGAACTATACCCACATATTTGCTTTGCTGTTGGTCTTATATGATCAATATAATATATGTATTTACTTCATTAATATAGCATAAGAAAGTATAAAATAATAATTAACCGTAATACAAAATATTTCCTCACTCTGGTGGCACACCTAGCATCAGTGACATATTGATGTTCCATGACTACAATAAAGGAATTTGTTTTGAAATGTGGTGTTGCTAGAAAGGAGCGGTTTCGTGGGCAAGAAAGAATGATGGTCAATTAACTGGGTACTGGGACCGTCAGTCAACATGTAATGGCGGCTACACTCAAGGAGAGATCTGAGCACCTATGGGCTTGTTCGGAGTGCTGTGATGATGATCCAACGACTAACTAACTAACCTAGCATCAGCTGGTTGCACACCGGTTGCAGAGCAGTTTCATTTTACAATATAGGTTACAGACTCAAGATGAGCATCCATTTAGTAATAATTTCTCAATCTATTATCATCCTGCACATCAAATTTTTTGATGTCTTGGAAATATATGTTGATATAGTTTTGCTTTTATTTGAAACTTGCAGTCTTCGTTATAATTTTTACAGTGAATTTTAGTCTCAGAACATAATTACAAGTCATTTGTGGTCTCATGGTCTCACTATATAGGTAAAGAGGAATATATTAGTAGTATATAATGAATATATTAGTAGTATATAATGAATATATTAGTAGTATATAATAAATATAAATATATATATATATATATATATATATATATATATATATATATATATATATATATATATATATATATATAATTCATCTTTTATAGGAAGCTGTATCAATTAAATACTCAGTTATTCATCAGTTTTTCTGACTACTTTCCCTTACAGTCTGGAAGCTTCATTACACATGTTAATGGAAACCATGTCTCTGAGATTAAAGATATTATGAGCCAGAACAAGTCCTGCAAAACTCTCTTTGATAACTGTTCCAAGTAAGAAGACCGCTTTTGTTTTCAGAGTAAAGAAATTTGGTTATGTTTTTTTAGTTAAAGTGCAGAAAAATCTGAAAATCCAAACATACGACATGGGACTTCTTTTTCCCATGTTAAGTTGTTGAAACTACTATTTTGACACCCTTGTGAGAGTATGTCAATAAAATCTCCACTTTTATTGTTGTTTTTAATACATTATGGCAGGACAGGAAAACCATTTAGAGTTGATGAGTTGAACAATACCACCAATAGGCAGCTTTACTTTAATAATATCAGCATCATCAGATGCCATGCCGGCTGGCATAGATGATCATGGCTCTCCACAGCTCTCTATATCCAGCATTATGTATCAAGATCGTTGTTGCTTCCCTGTCATGCCAGGCTGTCAAACTGTCTAATATTTTCTCACGTCGCCCTCTGTCTCTGTTGCCTTTAATCTTGACTGTTGTGACTATGTTCTCCAAACCTCCCTGTCTCATGAAGTGGCCAAAATATAATACACTTTTCTGTATTTCTGAACATATATGTAAATAACTTGGTATTAGTAGCACAATGTTAATCACTCTTTTTCTTCTTCTATATTCATTCTCAATCTCCTGCAGATTAACAGGATGTAGCCCAGGGAGTGGAATGCATTGTGTCTAAGTTTATAGCTTGATTTCGATGTATGTTTCTACCAGCCTGACACATCCGACTTCAGCATCGTTCTGGGTCACTTGACCCTCTATGGAATAGGACAGCTAACTCCACCCCCAAAACATCCTTAATCACCTCTTTCAACATGCATAGCAGATAAACGTTCCACTATTCTTTGCTCCCTTCAGACCAGGCAACACATGGGTATACATCTTCTAAAAATTAAGTTTTTGCAGACAACTTTTAATTCAGGTTGTCCCTTTGTAATTTCATATTTAGTCATTGACAGCTATGAAAGTTCATATGTACTTGGAGCTTTTCTATTGTAGTTTTATGCATACTTGTTGTCGTCAATTTAACCTTATCCTAGTGACTTTATTAAAGCTCTTGAAGCATACAGCAGGTATGGTAGAATGAACACATCAATTGTTTGGAAAGAAGCATGCAAATGGGGTTATTAGAAGAAGCTACTGTTCGCATTTACATACACATCCTACTTGTTTTTGTTTGTTAATTGGTGGGTTTGTCTGTCTAGAGTCAGACACGCCCCTTACAACTGTGGAATTGTTTTCCTTTGGTTATATCGGGGCGAATATCGTGGCCCAATGGCCTGGGATGTCCTGTTAGGGACTGGTGATTTGACCTGGGGTCTGGTCTGCGTGTCCGTATAAGGACAAACAATACTGGGGGATTGGGATGTAGTCCTAAGAAGTACTTGTTTGTTGTATTTGGTGCGTTTGGTGTTAAGCTTGTGGGTCTTGGTTCTCCTTCTGGAAATAGATGGTTGTGGGTCTTTTGTTGGCATCCAAAGGTTTGAATGGTCTTGTAGACTGTGGAGGAATATTTTTTTTCACACATCCTACTGCATGGAGATACTGCTTATATACCAAATGCATGAAAGAACTTTGGTTGTTCATTGAACATTTTAAAAACCGGGATGAGGAATTCTGCACTGCAATGGAATTGTGGTAGCTCTAGAGCTTTCTTTGATCAGAATAAAGAAAATTATTATGGTAACAGATGAAGCAATAGGCTAGGTGTGACAAAGCTTCCCACTTTTTTGTATGCTATATTTCTTACACAATGTTCATGATATACAGATATTGCCATGCAACTCTAATCACACTTCCCTGCCCATTGGGAACACACATTTTTGATAGTTATTTCATAACCATCATTTAAACTGTCCCACCTGATGCAGTTAATTTCTTTACGACTGAATGTATGCTTCCATATCTATCTATCTGTCTGTCCATCTGTTTGTCTGTCAGTCTAGTCTACTCTAGTCTAGTTTTGTCTTGTCTTGTCTATCTATCTCTTTTCCACAAATGCTGTTAGGCGTTGTGAGGAGTTTGTTTTCTGTCTTTGGTCATCTTTATTGCGTTTGCTGTGGTTTTTCACAATTTCTCTGATTAAATCTTCTCATCTTGGTCTTCCTCTTGCTTTGTAGCTGTTATTTCTGCTGTTGTACTGTATGAAAGGATGGCTGGTTGTGATTGTTCCATTCACATAAGGTGTCCAAGCCAGTTGATCTGTTGTCTCTCCATGTATTGTTTGCATGATATGGTCATTACTATCTCTCTGATGTCTTCGTTCCTCATCTCAGACATTTCATTTCACATGTAATCTATCTTTCTGATGAGTGTTTTTTTTGGTCATATCAATGTGCACATATTTCTTCTATATCAATGTGCCCATATTGCTTCACCATCTCAGCGATGGCTTCTTTTGTTGCAAAAATGTAAGCTTGACACAGCTGAGGAAGATTGTGTATTAGCTATCATCCTTTTCAAAACAATCAAGTCCATTCCTTCAGTTATGTCTCTGATACACATTTTCACCTTTTTTGTGTGTCCCCTGGTTGATATACTTTATATGTAAGTAACTAAATTGCTACACTATCATCAATTCATCATCAGGCATCGTCTTCGCAACGAAGGTTGGCTGCAACGGATCTCCAATATCTCCTGTCTCTTGTCTTGGTGGTGCACTCTGCTAGACTGTAACATGTCCATTATGTGATGTTACTCTCCCACTTGTATCTCTGCCTATCTCTTGATCGCCTCCCTTTGACTTTACCCTCACGTAAGGTCTTCAATAAGGTGTCATGTCTTTTAATGTCTAAAATATTTTATTTGCCTGAACTTTATTTCTCGTAGTAGTTCTTTCTTCATATTAAGTGTTTTAGCACCTCTTTATTTGTTTTCTTCTCTATCCATGATGTTCTCCCTATTCTTCTATATACCCACATCTCAAAGGCATCATATTTGTCTTCTAATTGTTTCATCAATTAATCACATATAATTATTGAATGTTTTAGTATCCGTTCAAGGTCTAGAGAGAAAATGTGGTACCTAGATATTGTTGGATAACAATTGAAGTGGTAATAATGGTACATTTAACTTGATCTGTTGTACCTTAACACAAAATTTCGGTAAGAACAAGAACACTTGTGTGTATTACAGTTATCCAATGCAGATGATCCCAAAGGGCTCAGTAGTGCCAAATTGATAGATGTATCGGTTCTCAAGCATATGTTGAGTCCAGCATTATGAGAAGCATGTCTTAACAGCAGTAACATGAACATCACAGGCACCCCGAATGCTTATTTATGGCTTTTAAGAATTATAGTATACTGTAAATATAAGTATCTTTTACTCAAAAACATAATTCATTTTTTTAATTCTTATTTTCCTTTCAGGTTTGTTAGAGAGTACTTGAGCAAGGAGCCATTTTCTGATTTTTTGGAGAGTATGTACTTCAATAGGTTTATGCAGTGGAAATGGTTGGAGGCGTAAGTGTTTGCAAATATAAAGCTGAAGTTTCATTTATTTGCTATTATTTTTGTGCAGAGACAATGTCAGCTGAGATAATGATTCTTCCATTTTGTATGTTTATTATTATTTTTGTACAGAGAAAATGTCAGCTTGGAGAATGATTCTTCCATTTTGTATGTTTATTATTAGTTGTGTACAGAGAAAATGTCAGTTGGGAGAATGATTCTTCCGTTTTGTATGTTTGCTATTATTTGTGTAAGGAGAAAATGTCAGCCGAGAGAATTATTCTTGTGTTTTGTATGTTTGCTATTATTTTTGTTCAATGAAAATGTCAGTTTGGAGAAATATTCTTTCATTTTGTATGTTTGCTGTTCCTTATGTACAGACAATTTGTCGACTGGAAGATTATTTTTATTTTTTTTGGTTGATTGCTATATTTTATGTATGCAGTCCAACCACAAATACTGACTGCATAATTTTACACACCAGTTTCATCCTCTATTTAATTGATTATTTATTACCTACTGTCTGATCCTTTCAGCTGGAGCATACTCTATGGATCTCCACAAAAAATATTCTGAATATTAAAAGATATTATTTTTCCATTCCATGATGTTAGGTTGTCGAGAATGTTCTTTATCTCAATTTCTGTTTCATTCCCCTTTGAATTACTTTCTGATATATTCATTTATTCTTCATGTCTTCAGACAAGCATAAGCTAGTAATGTATCCATGCAGCTCTGTTTTTGACAGGTTTTCCACTTTCATCTAGGAAATCAGTACTTGTCATCTTAGCCTCTTTTGTCAGTGTTTTTTTTTTCATTATATAATTAATCAATCTCTTTCTTTACTTCTGCTTCACTTTAAGAACATGCTTTGTGATTCTTTGGATTCCTCTCATGTGACCAACATGTACTTATCTACTTTTTCTGATTATTGATGAAATTTGATTTTTTTGCATGCACATTGCTGAATGGGCACTCATTGGCTGGCAGCCAGTGAGTGAGCAAATAATATCAGCACACTTCTACACCAAACATTTCAAGCTGACCTTGATAAACTGTTTTGCTCCAACTAACGACAGCACAGATGATCAGAAAGACCAGTTCTACAACACACTCATGGATGTAATTAACATGACCCAAAGACATGACATTATTGTTGTCATGGGCGATGTAAATGGTAAAGTGGGATTCGATAACACAGGTGTTGAAAAGTACATAGGCAAATGCGGATTAGGGGATAGTATGAATCAAAATGGGGAGAGGCTACTTGAACTGTGTGAAACGTCAAATCTTGCATTAGCCAGTACCTTTTTTCCACACAAAAATATCCATAAAATCACCTGGCACTCTCCTGATAATAAAACAAAAAACCAAATCGACCATCTCTGCATTTTCAAGAAAACCAAATCAAGAAAATTTTTATCGACAGTACAAGATATTATAGCATTTAGAGGAGTAGATATAAAGAGCAATCATAACTTTTTCGTGAAAATCAACAGATGACAACTGACCATAAAAATATAGACTCACTACTATTGCAATCTTACAGTCTCAAAGAATTATACAACACAGAAATTCAAAAATCATTGTTTACATCAAAAAATTTGAGCAAACGAGATGGGAATGTCAAAGAAAACATTGAGACTCAATGGAAGTGCTTACAAACCGCTATAATAGAGTCAGCAACAAACACTGTAAGGTTTATACAAAAGAAAAAGATTTAAAAACTTTTAAATCCAAAATTAAAAAAACGGAAACAAGCTAAAATTAACTTCTTCTTCTGCGTTCGTTCTCAAACTCCTGCAGATTAGCAGGATGTAGTCCAGAGAACGGAATGCGTTGTGTCATGGTTTACATCATTGCTGCGATATCTGCGCCTTTCGGCCTGACACATCCGACTTCAGCATGGCTTTGGGTCACTGACCCTATATGGAATGGGACAGCCAACTCCATCCCATAACCTCCTAAGTCGCCTTTTACGACTTGCCTGGAAGATAAACAGCGTTGCTATACTTTGCTCCCCTTTCGGGCCCCGGCAACACACGGGCGTAAAATTAACTTACTAGCAGTAAGATCAACCATCACTCAAGAACTTAGCAAACAACAATACAACCTTCTAGAAAAAGAAGTAAAGTTAAGCATTGTTGTTTGTTGTTTGTTTTGCGTTCGCTCATTGTAACCAGCATGGATATCCGTGCGATTTCCGCAGGGAGCGTGATTACGTAATGCCACCGTTATGCGCCTTGTAGGCCTAGCACATCCGATTTCGGCAGGCCTTGACAATTCAGGTGGGCTACCCTAGCCTGTGACAGCCTTCCTATCTGTCACCAGACGGTGAATGTGTACTGACTCTATGCCGAGATGGTTTGTCTTTCACGTCTATCCTGCACGAGGCGTTCCGCAGTCATTGAACATTCCTCGTGTAATTAGACGTATTGTGCCCGTGCTCATCGGGTACTAAACCTTTTCTCGTCCTCAAGCCTGGTTCCGGTTTAGGAAGAACTTGACAGAAGAGTTGGGCTCGGGCTCGTTCGTCTTCTTAGCCGAAGCATTATTCACCAACTTCGTGAGCCCCTTGTCCAGGTCTGAATCTGTACACATATTTAGGAACGTTAGGGACTTGTGTTTTGTTCTAGAGCTGAACAGTGTCACCTCGGACTGCTATGCCTGCGCCCATCGGGTACTGAACTTTTTCTCTCCTTGAGCACGCTTCCGGTATAGGAAAGATTCGACAGTAGAGTTGGGCCCAGGCTGGGATCATGGTAACTAGAAGCTTGTCTCGAGCAAACAATGCTTTAGTTCCAATTTCATCGAACCGTCTTCCATTCCATGCTTTTTACACATGACGCTGCCCTCTAGCGCTGTGCATCTTTCTCAGTGTACTCATTGTGCTTTTATTTTTATTGGTATATCTGCCTGCTTCGTACCGACTACATTGGCCGCCCTCCAATGCTTCTACCAGACTTTCTAGCTTCACTGTGTGTCGACAGTGTTGCTGCATGTGTTGGCACAGTGGTGTCGGAGTTATTAACTGTCTTTTTACAGTCAAATCACATTCCATCTGTTACCTCCACATTCACGGACACGATCCCCAAAAGGTTTAGCCAGAATCAGCATTAGCCGCTGTATTTCTGTTACCAGGGTGCACCACGAGGAGGCACTTTTGGGATCTTGGTTATCTGCTAACCCTGGGTCCGCCAAGAGCAATGCGTTCCCTTTGCACCCCAAGTTAAGCATTAAAAAGGACAAACACCACTACATCGAAAATCTAACTGAAGCGGAAAACGCATCAAAATAGGAGACAACAGAACGCTAATATTATAAAACAATTAGGTAACAACCCACCAAGAACAAACATTCCTGTAAAAGACAAACATGGCAAAACACTGATCTCAGAAGAACAAAAATGAAGGTGGGCTGAACACTTTAACAAACTTTTGTTGAACAGACCAATAATCACAAACATCTCCACCACAACGGAGGACAACCAAATGCCACTATTAAATACATCATGTGAGAATATAACACTTGAGGAGATCAAATGAACTTTAAAAAATTTGAAAAACCATAAAGCTATTGGAGATGACGACATTTCAGGAGAAATGTTAAAAGCAGCTGACGATACTTCCCTAAACCATCTATTATATCTATTCAACCAAATATGGCAAAATAAATCACCACCACAACAGTGGAAAAATGAAATAATTGCTAAATTACAAAAGAAAGATCTGTCTTACTGCAACAATTGGCAAGGTATCACACTACTATCCATTCCTGGTAAAGTCTTTCTCAGTATATTACTACAAATACTAAGAAATTCCATCAATGAAACTCTCAGAAGAACAAGCATGCTTCAGACCTAACCGCTCAACAATAGATCATATCTACATCTTAAGAACAATAATAGAAGAATCCACAGAAAGACAATCAAAATTCATGACATTTTTGCAGACATTTTTATCTCACACACATATGTATTGAACATGTTGATGGGCTCCCAAAAAAGGTCTTGTGTCCAATTAATGCCTACTAATGTTTATAATGATCATAGTTTTTAAATAATTGTCTTATTGTAGTTTTAAAATATTTATGTCAAAATGGCTGCCGTATCAATGTTAAAAATCTGTAACTTCAGATGCAGAACTAGCAATGTGCAAGCAATGCACTGGCTGTCAACCCCCCCCCCCCCCCCCACTCAGTGTGTAGCACGCATATCCAGTGATAGGGGGCTCTCATCGTGTAATGTCATCCCTAACCCCAACCCTTCCTAAACTCTAGGATAATCCAGCCTACTACTATTTTGCGCCATTACATCGTTGTACATTTGAACGTACTCTAACATTAGCCATTTTTTTTATTTCTAGCAACATGATCTGTACATGATGTAATATCATTGACTGCGAAAACTATGCACGCCGTAATGCACTTGCATTGAACTTGTGCTTGATACCTAACTTTGTACACATTCCGCTTCTAGACGAAATATAAGGTAGGCATTAATTGCACACAAGTTCCTATTTGTTTTGTCTATTTTTGAAATACAGCCCAATTTTTTAACTCTGTCTTGAATAGGAAATGTGATCTATGGTTATTTTGTTGAATTATTTTCTTAAATTGAAATTCTGCAACTCAATGCCATGTTTTCAGCAAGCAGTTCCTATATCAGATTATATGACCAGCAGTGTAATTGCTAAACTTTATCAAAGAAATGCCTAATTAAATGTATTATTTATTCCTTAACAGTCAACCTATAACAAAAAACACTTTTCGGATGTATCGGGTACTTGGCAAAGGGGGTTTTGGTGAGGTGTGTGCCTGTCAAGTGCGTGCTACTGGAAAGATGTATGCATGCAAAAAGTTGGAGAAGAAAAGAATCAAGAAACGAAAGGGGGAAGCAATGGCATTAAATGAAAAACAGATTCTTCAGAAGTTAATTTCAAGATTTGTAGTAAGTCGTATACATTATGTGACATGTTCATATACATTGTGTGCTATGGTCATCTACATTATGTGACATATTCATATAAATTATGTGCTGTGCTCATATTTTCTGTGTGACCTGTTTGATCCTATAGAAAGGTTGCTCAAATAATTATTTATTCCAATCTTAAAGTTTTTGTGGGTCAACCAGTAGCAGTCCAAGTGCAGGATTTTGAGATATGTCCCCATTAACCTTGCTCACATGTATAAATCTTGTCATTACTGTGGAGTCTCTCAGTAGTTTCCAGTAAGCTTTTAATAGATTCACAGGAGCCAAGAATATTTTAAACTATTTTCACTAGATGGTATATCAGTTTATATAAAGGTTATATGTAATTTAGAAGAAATTAATCCTTATACAAAAGTGAAAAAAAATTATAATCACCTGCACACATCATGGCTTTTGTGTTTAAATCATAATTCTACATGAAATTCACAAATCCTTGGAAACTAAAGTTAGTATGTGGATTACAATGCAGTTCATGAAACTGTCTACCATATTTGAAGTAAACTCAGTGGCAGAGTGGTTAAAGGGTCATCTCACAAACATAGTTTGGTCAAACTTGCCTGTGGTGCGAAAGCCAATTGTCAACATGGTCCTTGTGATGTAATTTGATGTTTAGTAGTGCCTAAAAGTATGACAATAGTTAAATAACTTTGCATGGTATGTTTTAATAATAATAATTATAAGCTGTTAAACTGTTAATAATGTTGTAGTCCTGAACTGTGATAAGGGTTTGAGTATCTCCATATATTGATTAAACTATTGCTTCTCAGGTAAACTTAGCCTATGCATTTGAGACCAAAGATGCTCTCTGCTTGGTTTTGACTATAATGAATGGTGGGGATCTAAAATTTCATATTCACAACATGGGAAATCCTGGATTTCCTGAAGAGCGGGCTATATTTTATGCAGCGGAGATTACTTGTGGCTTGAATGATTTACATAAAGAGAGAATAGTTTACAGGTTAGTTGTATGATTTCTTTAGTTGTTTTTAGGAGACAAAAATGTAATTTTGACTTTATTGTTCATTGATTATATCAATTTATTACTTGATATTGCAAGTTTGACATCTTGTCTTGCCTGTGAAAATAAAATAAAAATTGTTATTAATATTCTTTGTTACTGTTGACTGAATTAACCTTTATGGCCCTGGATTAAAATTATGCAATTTTTTCCCTCTGCCTGGATTCTTTTTGGAAAATTTGCATTATTTATGGTGAGTGTTTCGTTCTTGATTCTTGATTAGAAACTGGCCTCACAGCACGTGGGGCATTCCCATAAGTGCTCCGCCCTCTGTTCCAGCAGCCATTCGACTTGATGATATTTTGAGTCTAATGCTGCCAAAACAGATGTCGACATCAGGGCACAACTCTAACCCTTGTGACAGGTTTCTTTGTTGTTCCGACCACTCAGGCTGTGCCCGTAACTAGTTCAAGCACAACGTCTGCCTGTCGGAACAACATGGTAACTGTTATCGAAGGTTACGACTACAGGATTGTATAGATGACGTGCCATGAAGCTTCTATAATACGATAACCTCAATATAAAGGTATGTCATATACTAAGGTTTTCTGTTGCATGGTTGGTTTGTCTAGTGAGCCATTGGTGAGACCCACAGAAACAACCGCAAGCGCAGTGTTTGATAAACGAGATAACTTTTTTTGTTTGTAAAGATATCAAAATAATTTTTGCATATGTAAATAATGAATTTTCACATGAGTGAATGATGAATATAGTCAAGTTTTTGTTGTTGTATGTGTGATATGACAGTTGTGAAGTTGAAAATTGGGGGGGGGGGGGGGGTATCTCAAAATATCATTTTTTTTTAAATCGCAAATTTCTTGACGACCGTAATATTTGAGCAATGTGTGGCAACATTTAATAAAATACTCCTAAATACCTATACCAGTTGTGTATATGTTGTTTCATATCCAAACCAATATACTATGGACTGAACGAACTAATAAAACATGAAGAAATTGAATACAATGTCCGTTCGTTCATGACTAGGCCTAGCCAGACATTACAACGTTTTTATTTTAAATGCCGACACATGGCACCCCTGATTTGTGTTTTTCAATGAATAGATTAACAATCTGCCGAAGACGGATATGTCAGGCCATTGATGCAAATAAAACGGCGACACAACGCATTTCCATTCTCTGGACTACACCTTGCTGGAAATCTAACAGGACCATGGTCCTGCTACAAGAGAGATCAAGTGGGAGGTTGAGATTGAACGCTAAAGAAGAAGAAGATGAACATTCTTATAATATAACAACAACTAAAACCCAAAAAAAACAATTAAAACATGGAGATATTACTTTCCATGACGATCCATTTACCACTGCCACATGATACTACATTTGATAGTAAAAAATGGTGTAGAAAATAGACAAAGTCGTTCTTTGTTGACAAAAATCAGCTGGCTTTCTCCTTCTTAAAATCGTAATGTGTAAAAGAATTTTACCTTTAGGCTGTGACACATTCCTAGCTTCGTGTGGTGGGAATTCTACATCATATGAGCTTAACTTCATGTGATTCATTACTGATGAATTGGGGCAAAGCAACAGAGGTGAATGGAGACGCCTACTGGCCCATGTTTACGTAATGATGTCAGGGGCTGTAGTCATCTATAGAGCCCGTAAGGTTAATCAAATCCACCCAAGATTCATTCCTTTCAAGTAAATTCATGAAGGAAGCCAGAGGATAAATTTAATTTCTTCCTGAATTTACTTGTATGAGCAATTATTTGAAGCAAAATTGTACTGTCTATATATGTTATCCATGTTCACAAGAAGACCTATTGTCCCTTGTAGAACTAATACGGATGTTATATGTTAAATGTTTGTTGTTACTGAAGATACTTCAATACCTGTACAGGATGTTTGTTGTTGTTGTAATAGTCCTTGTTTCGATTGGTCCGTTCTCAGTGACTTTAGTGCACAGTTTGAATGTGTGGACAAAATCGCATCTTTTTTGGAGATGCGGTTAGTCAAGTACGGAAAATCTTATGTACGAAAGTTGCTAGGCGATTTGGTGCCGTTGAACGGACTGATTCAATTTCATTCCTTTCTTTGCCTGCTGTTGCAACTCCCCAAAAATGGAGCAAAGCATAGCAATACTGTTATCTGCTAGGCAAGTAAGATGCTACTAAGAAGGTTTGAAAGTGGGGGGGGGAGGTGTGAAGTTGGCTGGCATTCCCAGTTACTGTCAAAGTAACTCATAAGGCTGAAATCGGATGTGTCAGGCTCAAAGGCATAGATATCAAAGCTAAGCTGTAGATAATATACAGAATAATCTATTAAATGGGCTAAATTCTGCTTATCTGCAGAGAATGAATGCGGAAGAATTTCTTATTCTTGCTCGTTTCTTTATTCTTTTGAAGTTGGACCTTTTTGTTAAGTTCTGATTTATGTGTCATTCCTGTGGCTTAGAGTATTTGATTTTTGACAATTAAAATGTCTATAAACTAGATGGGGTGTAAACTAAAAAAAAAATACAAATGGCAATAGACAAGATTGTGGTGGTAACATTGTTTTTACTTTCATTGTTTTTCACTGTTTTTTAATATATTCTTGAGAAAGACCTAATGGTTTGAAACATTGAAAATGTCTTGTGTATTGTCATTTGTATTTTTTCGTGCTTACACCCCATAGCCCCTTAGTGATAGTGAAACTTTAAAAGCCTATGTTCTACATAAGTACTATAGAAGAGTTAGGGATGAGTAGAGGAAGAAATCCCTATACGTGAAATCATTGAAACTGTCTAATATTGAAAGTTAACTATTTTTCCTTTCCTAGGAGTATGTACATACTGTACATATTTTCAGCTGTTGGTATTTATGTCCAGATTGTGTTTACACAATTATGCAATATATTATAATAGTTCACTATCATATATAGTATAATATTTCAGTTTTGTTGTTTACTGTCTACTTTTCTGCATTGCAGGTTTCTCATAACTGTTTTAATTTCAAATGTTTTGCTGAAATATTTGCTGCTGGTGCATTATTCTTGTTTGAATATCTTAAAGCTTTATGTAGTTGTTTCCTTTTTGTATGTTGAGAAATGTGTTTTGAATGTATCAACTCACTTCTTATCTGTGATTATTTTGTTATTATATCAATAAGTCTGGGCTTCTCTTCATCCTAGGTCCAACTAGATTATTCAGCAGTGTCTGTGTCTTGTGGTCATCTTTTTGCATAGCTCTATTCTCTGACATGTATTCTACAATTTTGTTTTATTTGCTAATACATTTAGGAGACAGACTTCTCTGTCAAGTAATTATAAATTTATTTTCATGACCGGTTTCATATATTCATTTTCTAGTTTTCCTTCTTTCCATTACTGCTTTTTCCTAGATCCTTGTTCTAAATAGTACTTTGGTAGAACACAGATAACGTAGTCTTACTGGACGATGGCTAACAAACTATCATTGTGGGTGTAAACATGGAAAAATACAGACTACACAGAACATAATCATACAAATAATAGGACGTAGCTGATGTTTCGACCAAAAGACCTTTATCAAGATGACATGCACATAATATCAAAAGACGAGTATAAATGACACAACGACACACTAAAGTGTCCAAGCGAAATGTAGACATGAAATGCTGGAAGGATAGGAACAGAAGATACATGAAAATGTAAATACATGTGGAAACGAAACAAAGATAAATAACGGCAAAGATCTCACTACCCGTGAACTGAACAAAGGAGTTGTCTGAATTAAGTCTACTATATCCATAGTTAGAATAAAAAAAGATAAATGAAAGCTATTGCTTAAATACATAATTTTTATCAGATTAATAATTTGTTTATTTTTTCAGAGATTTAAAACCAGAAAATATATTACTAGATGACAACGGTAAGCACTTTATTTCTTACTCAGAATTACATGTTTAGGCTTGATTGTTTCAATCCTCAGGAATTATGAGCGATGGAGCTAATTTCCTATGTGCATTAGGGGTGGGGGGGGAGTGGGAGGGATTTCTAGAGCTTTCTTTCATACCGAGAAAACTCTTAACTCTCAGCAGTTTGCAGTGTTATGAGGAGAAGCCTCCTACTAAGAGAAAGGTCTATGTTTCTATATAGGACACATCCAGTTGTGTAAAAGCATGCAACCATAGGCCACTTTTGATGTAAGAGTGTATACACACTAACCTTGTATAGAACTCCATTATGTATAGAGTAACTTCCTAAGAATTTAATATTTTGGACATAGTTTTCATATGCACACTGTTTGTTTGCTATCCCCAGGAATTGCGAGGAATTTACTCTTACTTCCTATGTGCAGTGGGGTGGTTTCTCTGAACTTTCTTTCATACCAAGGAAACTTCAGCTTTCAGCTTAGTGCAATGCCTATTGAAGGAGCCTTATGCACTAAGTATTCATTCATTTTCCTTTTGCGCTAAAGTTAACGTATAGGGCAGAGGTCAGATCTCTCCAATTCTGTATGTTCAAAGCTATTCTGTGCAGCTTTTGAATAGTATGAATATTGATTGTTTTACTTTCTGTAAGTATTGTTCTTCTGAGTGTTTCTTTTGGTCTACCCCTGGCTCTTTTGCCTGTAGGTATCCATTCAAGAGATTGGTGATGTATCCTATTGATGTCTGCGCGTAGGACATGCCCGATGTAGGACCAACAGCGTTTCCTGCTAACATCTGAGATGAAATTTTGATGTGTCTTTTCATTGATTTTATCATTTGATTTGAATTTGAATGAAAAATAATTGGAATGAACAGACTTCTGTTACACAAATTGGTCTGGACTTTACGATGTTAGTTGATTAACTAAGTATAGCCATCTGGTTTTATTGTTTAAAAATAAAATAATTTAACATTAGTATTTGCTGTTCTGAAACACATTTGTCATCATACAAGTCAATCTCATGAGCTTAAAAAAAGCAGATTTACACCATCCACCCTCTGATATATTCACCTTAAAAATAAAATATACAGATAGATATTAACTTTCTCCATTTGATTCTGTATCATTAACAGTGATTACCAGATGATAGACACTAGTACCAGTATTTATAGTGTCTGGGTTAATCACATATTTTTAAAATTCCAAACGACAAATGATGAAGAAACTTGGACGCGGGTCATCTGGTTGGTGATCAAGGTACTTAGCCAATACACTTTATCATGGCTCCTAAGCTCAGAAACGAAAAAAAAACACCTCATTCTGACTTCTTCATAGCATTTACCGTTACTGTTAATAAGAGAATCAAAGTATTAAAAACTGTTGACTCTTTCTAATTCGCAATTGTTGATACTGATTGAGAACTTGCTATTGGTTTTGACTACTATCAATAATAATATTGATGAACTGAGATAAATGTCAAGATAAACAATAATAGGTAGATGTGTTACCAAAATAAAACATAAAATAACCTAAAAATGAGATACAGGGACAGACAACGTTTCGACTATAACGCCTTCATCAGGACAAACAAATGACCACAATAAAACAAATCTTACATGGAGACAAATAGGGTTATAATAAGGAGGAGAGGAGGACAATAACAGATAGGTAATGGAGGAAGCAAAGAAGTGGAAGCATGACAGGAGAGAAGAAGGTATGGGGAGAAGATAGTAGTAAGTAGGGAGGGAAAGTAGACTGAAGAAAGTGAGGGTGAAAAAGGAAAAGATATAGTAGCAAGTAAATTAAAAGTAAATTTTAAAAAAAAACAACTTACCTCAAAAGTGGCAACAGAGAATGAATATTACAGACAAACAATCATAATGTAAGGGAAGAGCAAAATGAGATAGTATGAGGGATCAGGTGGGGGAGAGAGAAAGAGGCCAAAAAAGGCAGGAACAGACAAGGAAGAGCAAACAGCAGGAAGAGAATATGAGCAGATAATGGTGATATATGAGAATAAAATAGTGCAATAACTTAACCTTTAGGGCTCTGAATTAAAAATTAAGAAACATCCCCTTGGGCCTGAATTCTTTTTTGGAAAATTTTCGTTATTGATGGTGGGTGTTTTGAAAACGTGATAACTTTTTTATTTTAAAAGATATCAAAATAATTTTTGCATATCTAAATAAAGGAGTGAATAGTGAATATAGTCATGTTTTTTGTTGTTGTTGTTGTATGTATGATATGACAGTTGTGAGCAAGTTGTGAAGTTGAAAATTCGGGGGGAAAATCGCAAAACGCAATTTTCAAATCGCACATATAACTTCTTGACGACCTTAATACATGAGCAATGTGTGGAATCATTGATAAAATCCTCATAAATACCTATACTTATTGTATATGTATTGTTTTATATCAAAACTAGTATAAGATGAACTAAAAAACTAATAAAACGTGAAGAAATTGCATATAACGTCCGCCCGGTAAACACTAGGTCTATCCCGACACGCAGCGTAATTATTGTCTATGCACTCACGTGGCACCCCTGATACATATTATTTTTGTGTTTTTGAACGACTACACAAACATTCTTATCAAATAACAACATATTAAACATAAAAAACAACAATTAAAACATGTATTCACGATCACTTAGCCATGCCACGCGGTACTCAATTTGATAGTAAAATATGGCTAAAAAATGGCCAACGTCGTTCCAGAAATTCGCGGACAAAACCAGCCGGTTTTCTCTCTTCTTGCAGTCGTAATGAGTAAAGTAACTTGACCTTTAAACTGCGACGTATTCCTAGCGTCGTTTGGCGTGTTTTATACGTCACTGGATCATTACTTTTTGAAGTTCCGTACTCGGGAATCGGGCGATATCCTATGTAGCGGGATTGCGCCTGCAGGCACAATGGAGCTGTTCTCATAGGTGCATTATTGCGACCGCAGAGTCGTAAAGGTTAACTGATGCAGCGACTGGACACAGCTCCTTCCATCTGAATGATGACACACATTATCATAAGCTTTTGAAGATCCATGATCACCTACATAGAACACAATAATGATAAATGTCAGGTTACCAAGACTATTCATGTTTCATCCTTGTTCTATATTTTACAAAAATCTCTTTCCTTTCTTTTGCAGGGCATGTCAGAATCTCAGACTTGGGCTTAGCAGTGGAAATACCAGAGGGAGAGTCCATAAGAGGCCGTGTAGGCACTGTAGGTTACATGGGTAATAGTACTTTCCAATCCTCACCTCAAAGTCCTTTTTACCGCAATCACTGAACAAGCTTAGTTTAAACATCATATAATTAGTTTGTATCTGGGCAGTGATTCTTGAACTTGAATGTGTAGAAAAACTTGTCCAAATTTATATGATATAGATGCATAGTGCTTATTTGCTGTTTTCTTATTTGTCAGCTCTGTGGTAGAGTGGATGGTGAACAAGCCTTGCAAACCCAACTCTGTCAAATTAGTTCATGGTTTGAATGCTTATCATTCATATTGTTGTGACGATACAATTTGGTGTATTAGTGGCACCTAAAAAGTCAGAATTATTTGAATAGCAATATACTGTACAGGATATATATACTACAAATTATTTATATATTATACTTGTATGTATTTTCTGGAAATTTAAACTCACTTTGTTCACAATATGAGACAGTGATATAGCACCAGTACTGTACTATCCTTTGTCAGAAGACAAGTAATTTAACTGGGCTTTCTAAAGATGGTGTTCACCAAAAAACAATGCTGTTTCGATACAGTAGGTACAAAACATTAGAGCACTCATGCACTCTGGTGGTCCACAGAGATAGCAGAAGTTATGAAAACAACTTTATACAAGGCTCATACAAAGGCCCATTGCTGATGTCTATTTTTCCCAACAATATAAGACAAACAGGGCCTAAATCAAAATGAAAGGCCTACATTGAAATTTCAAAAGAAAATGATCCAATATTTTAGGAATAACAATCATAACTGAAGCACTATGCCTATATAATATATGTTTTTGTGTTCATAATTTGATTATCTACAAAACTGATATAGTTTGAGTGGAAGCTATTGATTCTGACGTTTGATAAGTTCATATTTCATGTCGGAATATTTTTTTAATGTATAAATTATATTTTATTTTTTAAATTAATAAATTATATTTTAAATTATATTTTATATATTTTAAATTATATTTTAATAATAAAAGCAATTTTTTCAAAAACATAAACCTGTACAAAAAAAACATAAATTAGTTGAAAAACCTTACAGATCTGCAAGGATAGATTAGTGATCCAATCTATCATTTTCTTTTAATATACCACAGATGAGGGTTTTGATTTAGCTAGTGGGATGTGGGAATATCCCTTGTGTAGTGATTGAGGTGTGCTACTTCATTGGGAGGGATGAAGTAAATATGGGTTAATCCATCCACGATGAATTCGATCTTCTAAACCTTTTAAGCTTTTTTAAATATCAAAGTACGCAATATCATGTTCTATTTACTTAAGAAAGAGGGAGAGTAGTTTTACTATTCTTCCTCACACACACACACACACCATCTTATTTTCTATGGGTTAACAGCAAATAATTTTTATCTAGGCCCTTCATTAGAGGTGAGAAAGAGAGTTTTGCATTGCTATATAACTCCCATACTAACATATGGATGTTAGTTTTGGACAATAAACAAACAGGAAAGTGGGAAATTAGAGGCAGCAGAGATGTGGTTCTACAGAAGAATGCTGAGAGTATCATGGACTGCCAGAAAAACTGATGTGGGGGTGTTGAAAGAGTCAAATGTGAAATGGACCGTATCAATAATATAAGGTAAAGACAATCTTCTTTTTTGCCACTTCATAAGACTATGTTTGGAGAACATAGTCACAACAAGGAAGATTGATGGCAACAGAGACAGAGGGCGACAGCGTGATAAAATATTAGGCAGTTTGACAACCTGGCAGGGCAGGGAAACAACAACAATCTTGATACATAATGTTGGAGATAGTAGCTGTGGAGAGCCATGATCGCCTAAGCCAGCCAGCATGGCACTTGATGATCATAAGGCCCGTCACATTATAATCAATAATGCACAAAATAGTTAAAATCGGTTGATTTACTTGTCAGAAATATACATTTTTCATTTAGAAAATATATTATCCATACTGTATCATTAGCATGTTCTTTATTATATGCCACACATGTACTTTTAGCCAAACCAAATACCAATAAGAGCATATAATACAAGAATATCCAGGCGTAAAGCCAAAGGCAGACCAAGAAAACGGTGGATATAAAACATCAAGATAACCTTGAACAAACATGGACTAAATGCAACCTCGGCGACACATCTGGCCTTGAAACGACAGCTTAAGCTACCACCCCTACGCTTAACGGAAAGTGTGAATGCGATCAACAATCATTCACCTGGGGAAAGACAAAGACAACAATGTACTTTTAGTACATAGAAATAAAACATATAGGGGCCTATATGAATATCACCTCGGTAACGATCAGTTTTAATTGCTTTATTTCTGTATTGTAAAAAAAAAGATAACATCTAGTAGGCACTACTAGGGATATATTATATCTATACTAACAGATAGGCCTATATACGGGTCTAATATATTTATTATAAATTTCATGGTTTGTGAATAATTCATGATTTGGATGACATTCGCTGTCTAAATTGAGTAGATGTACTGGTAGGTAGGAATACAATGAAAACATGTAGGTCTAATATAATAAAATATTTCGTACATGTTGTGAATAAAGTGTGATGTTGCACAGCATATTACAGAACAACAAACACATGACTGTGTATTTGTTGTTCTGTCTCCTCATGCACAACTTTTTCTGTGACTCTAGCCATGAATAAAACATAATTAACGAAGTCGGAAAATTGGGTCTATACCTAAATATTTGATTATGTTTGATTAAGTCAACGTTTCAAAATATCCTACATATTCGTCAAGAATAGTTTCTAGCAAGAACATTTTTTATGTTTATCTTGCGTTTTCTTAGATCTGAATCTATTTCTTATTTTGAATTTTTCTTTTTGGAACCAACAAGGCACTGGCGACATTCCCATGAGTACTGAGCTTGCTAATCTTTCTGCCTATTTTAAATATTGTTCACAAAATTTTATAGGGAACCTACTATCGTCTATTGTCTTTCCCCAGGTGGTTTGTGGTCCACTCTTGCCGTTAAGCGTAGGGGTGATTGGAGCTCGAGCTTGTGTTCTAAAGCCAGATGTGTGGACTCGGCTGTGCTATGACCGTGTCTGTACAGGATGTCCCTGATGTTTTCTATCCATCTTTTCCGTGGTCTTCCTCTGGCTTTGTACCCTGATCACATTTGGTTATATGCTTGTACGGGCAACTTTTCGTGATGCATTCTCATTATGTGGCCAAACTACTTGATCTGTTCTCTCTCTATGTAATCTGTACAAGATATTATACCTATTCTTTCCCTGATATATTCATTCCACAAACTGTCAAACCTGGTGACCCCCGCATCTCTCTTCAAGCATTTCATCTCACATCACTATCTTTATAGGGAACCTACTATATATGAGAAAGTTTCAAATGAAAACAGTTTCATGCTATGGGTGGTACCTTTAGCAGGCAGTATACCACTTTGTCAAGATTGGCAGAGTAAATATGGGGAAAACTGAAATATAGTGAAGCCATTCCTCTATGCACTTTTATTTTTGTCACCTTAAAGTAGAAGTTCTACTTTTCTCCTCATATGGAGCAGATTAATGAATTACTAGATAAACAATCAAGCTTAAGTTTATCAATTCTATCTTGTAACCTCTTCTACACTAGTTGACAGATAGTGCAGAACAAACGTACATTGTATGTGCTCATATAAGTTGTCTTATGTCCCCACCTAGATTTGGGACAAAATGTTTTAACAAAGAATTGTGCCAGTATCACTAAACATATATCATATAATGGGTAAGCTAATATGTCTTCCCCAGTTTAAATCATCATCAGATGCCATGCCGGCTGGCGTAGGCGGTCATGGCTCTCCACAGCTCTCTGTCTATAGTATTATGTATCAAGGTCGTTGTTGTTTCCTTGTCATGCCAGGCTGTCAAACTGTCTAATATTTTCTCACGTTGTCGCCCTCTGTCTCTGTTACCTTCAATTTTGCCTGTTGTGACTATGGTCTCATGAAGTGGCCAAAAAAAGAAGATTGCCTTTTTCTTTTATAGTTGATTAAGGTCCGTTTTGCATTTGACTCTTTCAACACCTCTACATTTGTTTTTCTGGCAGTCCATGGTATTCTCAGCATTCTTCTGTGGAACCACATCTCTACTGCCTCTAATTTCCCACTTTCCAGTTTGTTTATTGTCCAAGACTCGCACCCATATGTTAGTATAAGGGTTATATAGCACTGCAGAACTCTCTTTCTTACCTCTAATGACAAGGTCTTATTACACAGTATATTTTTCATTTTTCTGAATGTTGTTTTTGCCTGTTCTATTCTGCATCTTATTTCTGTTGAACTTCTTCCATCTGCTGTAATCATTGTACCCAAATATTTGAATTGGTGGACCTGTTTTAATACTATATCATTCACTTTGATCTTGCACGATGTGTTATTTTGTTTCTTTGAAATAACCATTACTTCTGTTTTCATGATATTTAGGAAGAGGCCTTTCTCTTTACTTTCTGTGATTACTACATTAATTAAATCTTGAAGGTCTTCCTCACTTTTTGCAATCAGAACTGTCATCCACATATCTCAAATTATTTGTTATGTCCATAGTTTACCGGTAAATATAAAGTGAAATTATAGAAAGATATTGATTTTATTATTAATATAGAGCAATACTGAATTTCTTTCTCAATGTCTTTGCTATAAATATTTTACAAATATTTTTCTTCCATCAGCTCCAGAAGTTGTAAAAAATGAAAGATATACTTACAGCCCAGACTGGTGGGGTCTAGGATGTATAATATATGAAATGATAGAAGGCAGAGTAAGTGTGAACCAATGGACTCCGTTTTAAAATACTGTTTTGTGTTTATTATTTTTTTGTCGTTATTATTATGTTCTGTAGTTACAGTTGTGAAATAGAGAGCAGGATAACAGTTAATTTTTTTAATTTGAGGACCGAGAAAAATTGAAATCTACTATGTTACTTTTATTATGTTTTGTCTATATTATCTGTACTTAATATTTCACATGTGAAATGACTGAAGAGCAGCCACAACAGCAGGAATCACTTATTAGATGACATCCATATATAAGAAGGCTTTCCTATAGAGGAGTTCCAACAGCACTTCATCTTTACAATTGTGTTCATACTCCATGTGTGTATGAGGCTTATTTTCATTGCACAACACTAAGAGGTAGTCTTATGGACATGAAATAAAGCTTTGGGCTGCTCCTCCCTTCTGAAATTCCACAAATGGACATACAAGTTTTATTGCTCATAATTCCTGTAGAGACTTGCATACTATTTGTTATTCTGTTGACTTTTATTAGTAAAACTTTATTAACTTATCTTTGTTTAAATTCTTCTTCTATGTGACATCTCGTTTACAGAATGTTATCTTCACTGTCATTATGTGTGCCACTTCATTTTGTGCAAGCTGTTTCACCTGTTCCTATTTCATTTTCAGTAGATCTCTGATATCCTGTATCCATCCACATCATGAGTTGCCTCTTTTTTTCTCATACCTGGAACATTTTTCTCCATGAGTAATCGTTCTAGCCAATTGTAACTGTATTTTTGCAAAGAACATATTACCTACCCTTTAGTATTCAGAACTGCTAAAACAGTATCAAAACTTATCTTTTTTTTGAAGACTCAGCAGTACCAAGACAATTCAGTTACAAGAATGCATGATATTCTTCAGTAGATCCTACTGTTATGCATAAATATTGTCAATGCTGTACAGTGTTCAGTTGCTGTTAGGCAGCCATGGTAGACCCACAAGTGAAAATTGCATGTCACATTTGTTTTCATTCAATGTGGCTGAATGTATTGTGCAAAGTTTTTTTTATTAACTCAGCAGGGTTCTGTTTCTAAGTGTATTAGGTTTTGAACTTCATATCTAAATTAGTTTTGTTCTTTAGTTACCTGTGATTAGATACTTTTAAACGGATCAAAAGGAATAGATGATTGACTTCAATTTACTCAGATTTCCCAATATGTTCTCCATCTCTCTCAATGAAGCAGTACTTCACCAATAGCAACAATCATAGCATGTAACTCCATAGTTTCAAACTATAATCCTCAGGGATGCACTTGTAAACAAGACGTCATGATACAGGCTTATTCTATGAGCTGAGTACAAGGCAAAATAGATGCTTTTAATAAGATCATGTGCATTGGACATACTAGTCCTTTTGTAAGTACATCTGGGCAACAGAATATCAATATAAGCTACGTTCAAGTGTTGTGACACTTTAGCAAGTTGCTAGGAATTAAGCACCTATGAGGGTGTCTTTATCATAGAGTGATCATTTATGATAGTTCCATTTCCATTACCAATTGGATAAATAAATTGGTAGCATATCCTATTCAGAACATAGCCATCAATTCAGCATTTATTGACTAGGGATTTTCAAGAAAATATAAATTCATTCTGTACTCTGTCATTGCTTTCTGAAAGGTCTTGTATGTCGAACTCGGTACCTTGGCCGTCACAGATGCACTCTATACATACCACTAGTCACAGAGTGCTAGTGAAAAAAATTAACACATATTTGTTCACAAAGTGAACAAATTAACAATTAGCCTGCAGCCACCTGCTTGCGGCATATGTCACATATTTCCTTTCTTGATAGAAACCCAAGGGTGGTGTATGTCACATTCCAATTTGCTATTTTTTTGTCATGATAGTCTCACAAGATATTTTCCGATCATGATTTTGTAATAACTCTTTACTAGAGTTATTGTCCTTGGATTTTCCAGCAGTATTTTAAAGACCAGTACTTTATTATATATGTTCTATTAATGTTAAGAAGCCAAGCCACATTGTTTACTTCGCTTTCGAAAGCCATTGTTTGTGTAGGCCCATTTTTCTGGGATACTGGTTCGATCGAAGGAGATTTTGAAAGCTTCATTGTGTTAGTTACTGTAGAGTAAGCTAAAATAATGTAAATGTTAATAATATTTAATAATAATAGTAATGTAAATTATGTCAGTAATTCTGGTTTTCAGACTATCATCGTCCTTGGCCCCATGAGTGGGCTAGGTCTAGACTAAGCCTTTCAGGAAACTAAGTAATTATGTATGTGTGTTTGTGTTATTGTCTATGTTTGTAGTTCCAATGACACACACAAACAAACAACACCACCATATTCAGCATCCACTTGATTTCAGAATTTATTGTCTCAGAATTTGAAATCAATAACTAAAATAGTTATGCCAAAAAAACAAGCAAACACATGCAGAAAAACTAGATGTCATAAAAGAGTGCCAGAGGAAGTAGGCTATTTTTAATCTGGTTTGCTACAGGTTAAGAGCAACAAAACGCTATATATATATATATATATATATATATATATATATATATAACCGATATACAAATTCTGCATATAATCTGCTTTGATGGTCAATTTTTGTCTTGTCAAATTGATTGTCAACATATTTAAATATGTACTGAAATGTGTTGAACTGTAAGGCTTTAGTAAGCTTTCTTAAGAAAATTGTATTTTTGATTGTGATTAGTTGCAAATGTTGTGACCATTTTTTCTTCAAGTCTCCATTTCGTGCAAGGAAAGAAAAAGTTAAAAGGGAAGAAGTTGACAGAAGGGTAAAGGAAGATCAAGAAGTGTACACATCTAAATTTAGTGATGAGTGCAGAAGCATATGTGCAGATGTAAGTAGAGATTATCTCCTCAATGTTTTGCAGATGTAAGTGGGCCCGTCTGATGATGTTTTATATATGTAATTGGTGCTGTGTGAAAATGTTTTACACATGTAAGTGTGACTGTGTCACATAATTATATGTGTAAGTGAAACTGTCTCATTATATTTCATGGAACGTAATGTGTGTTTTCTCATATTTTACAGATGTAAGTGGGACTGTTACACATGTAATTGAGGTTAACTTATGTTTTTCAGATGTTAGTAGGGCTGTCTTATAATGTTTTACAGATGTAAGTAGGGTTGTCTCATATTTTAAAGATGTACCCCTAATTGGAGCTGTCTTATAATATTTAACAGATGAAAGTTGGTTCTCTCACGTTCTACAGATGTGTGTGACTTTGTCGTATACTGATTTATGGATGTAAATGTGGTTTCTCAGAAATGAGGTGATTCAGGACAAAAAATAATAATTGATCTTGATGTTTCATGTGCAAGTTGAACACATGAGCTCACTATTGACAGCTCAGAAAGTAAGATGAGAGGGCTTAAAAGTGACCAATTCAACAAATAATGTCATACATTATTTTAAAATTCATACAATTAAAACATCACAATGCTTGTTGGTTTTCGGGGCCCGAAAGGGAAGCAATGAATAACAACACTGTGACTTAAAATGTATGTCATAAATGGTGACTAAGTAGCTTGTTGAGGCTGCAGTTGGCTGTCATTTCTTATAGTCGGTAAATGTGATCCGAAGCTATGTTGAAGTCGGATGCGTCAGGTTAAAGATGCAGACAGTGCCATAGATACGTCTTCAAAGGAGAGGGAGAAGGGAGGGAAAGGGTAAGGATTTTTTAAAAAACTTTTGCTCATTTTTATGTGCAATTCCCTTTTTTCTTTCATTTGAAATTAGATCAGCTGTTAGTGAAAACATTAAAGTGGTTTTATCCCTCTTTTTAGTTAAATTCATAATACTAAAAGGCATGTTCTGATTTCAATTTCCCAGAGATGGGGAGGTTTTTACACACCCAAACAGTTCCTCCGTCCTTATCTATGGGCCTGGCAGAGGAGTTAATCTGTAGGAGTTTGAGAGTGAATGCAGAAAAAGTAGAAACATCACAAGAAAGTATAAACTTACATAAGTAAATTCAAGTAGGAAGCAAGAGGATATATTAACAATTCTTGAGACTTGAAATATTTCTGTTTACAAGAAAGCCTATTGGAATCTGTAGTGCGGATGTTATATGTTTGTGTTACTGAGGATACTTCAACACTTGTACGGGATATTTGTTTTTGTTTTAATAGTCCATGTCTCGATTGGTCTGTTCTCAGTGACTTGAGGACACAGTTTGAATGTCTTGACAAAATTGAATCTTTTTTGGAGATGAGGTTAGTCAAGAACAGAAAAACCCTTTTACTCGAGTTGCAAGGCGATTCGGTGCTATTAGAATATACCTGGTTCAATTCCCATTAGTCTCATAAACTTACATAAGGACACTTGTGCTGCGACAGTGTTTGTTCACTGCAGCTGAGATCTTCCTGTGTAGTAGAATCTCCTATACTTACAAAATAAATATAAATAGTGACAGCTTTATTTTCGAATATTTATTTCTCACATCTTTACCTCTCCCTGATTTCACACTTTGTCTCGTACTCTGTACTCGTACTTTTTTTCTCTCTTCTATTAATGCATTATGTTTATCATCTCATGTGTGTCTCCATTTATATTCATCTGTCATGTATGTTCATCTGTTTAGGATCATCCACTGTTTTTATCATGGTGAAGGCTGTTTAGTTACAACAGTGCCTATACTTACATTTTGATCTTATTGTAACATTTTCTCTGATATGTAATGACACAACCTTATAGCAGAAAGTGAACTTTATGTATTTGTACTGGAGTCAAGTGGTTAGAAAGCTGGCTATGTCATAAAAATATACCACTAAGATAATTTAACAACTTTTGCACACTGCATTCCATCCATCTGTAGTAGGTTGCCTGATAGACTGAGGGAACTGAGACAGTTCACAGTTAATTAAGAGAACAAAAGGCCTCAATTTTAATTGTTAAATCTAGCATTGTGAGATCTCAAATATAGTCCACCACTATAGTATATGTTTTAGGACCACCTTTTATAAAATTGCAGTATAAATGTTCAAACCCAAATACTGTCCAATGCCACGAGCATTCTGATTGTAATTAATATGACTTTCCGTGTTTGGAATTATTAATGAAGATAATGTGTAAATAAATGCTCTGATGCCGACACTTTTCCGATGCTTGAAAGGACTGTGCACCTTTGATGTAAAATTGAGTGTAGTGATGACAATTCTCACTGGTTTCTTAATATAGGCCTACATTCTTGTGATATTGTATATTTTAAACAAACCATATTTCTGAGCTTGATTTTTTTGTTTGCTTTTCATAATTTATTGTTTGTTATGTACTATTCTGTTTGCAGCTTCTAGAAAAGTCACCATCAAATAGGCTTGGCTGTGGTCAAGATGGCGGTGAGGAAGTAAAATCTCATGCATTTTTTAAAACTATAAACTTCAAAAGGTTAGAAGCTGGAATGGTGGACCCTCCCTTTGTACCTGATGTGAGTGTTATTGAAAATAAGTGACTAACTCACTTACAGAGTACCATGTTTTCTTTAGTACTTTAATGCAAAACATTTCACATTCAGATTACCATGTTTTCTGTAATACTTATGCAAAACACAAGGAAATTCAGTTGTACAATGGATGCACAGACTACTGAGTATGGGTATGAAACATTCAGATAACAGTACACAAGACAGTTTCAACCATAAGGTATTTATGAAGGTAATAAAGTGATGAATAGGCCATGCAATCATGGAATTTCAGATATCCAATGGAGGACAAGAGTAATGCCATCAACTTCCATCATCATACACTGGTGTAGTTGTCTTATATACTCTGGTTGAAAATAATCCTACCACAGGTACTAACTGTGAAAGAAAACCCAGCCATATTGCTTTCTACGATGCACAGATTCATCACTGCATACATTGAAATCACCACATCCACCATTAGCAGCAGTTAGTTAATTTTGAGATTTGCTTATCCATTGTCCTAATATCTACATTCTTTGCTAGAGATCTGATATTGTCCTTCATAAGGAAGGATAAGTATGGCATAGTAAAGTCAATTAGATTTCATGTGTGTGAGTCCACAGATGACTGTGAAGTTCAGTCTAGGCTTAGAAAAGACCTGTTCCAACGCAAACAGGAATAAAGATCTTGAGATAAGAGAAAGTTATCAAAGTTCTTGTTTTTTTTGCCTATTTAGAATTGTCTGCAGTGTTTTGCTTTTTTTCAAAATTATTAATACCCGTTACTGATGTGGTTGTGCCAGATCGGATGGTTAAAAGTCGTGGTTCCCCAAGAACTTGGCTCATTTTGCATTGCTTGAGAGATGTCTTCAAGTAGTGATTGAAATATTTTTTCTGATCTCCTGAATGTTTACATATGCACAGTTCACTATGAAACAGTCTTTAGTTTGTTTCTGATCCTGTGGTCCATGGGTTCATTGACCCAAAGCAGTTGTGTGATATATGCTTGTGTTGTTGTTTGGAATAGTCTTTGAGAGATAATCATCTGGAATGAGAACAATGTGATGGACTACATAAAGTAGAGAGAGACCTGATCAACAAGTATGTTTACTTTCCATCTTAGATATTTTGAGAATCTCAATGTTGGGAATATGATCCTGTTATTGCACGCCAAGGAGATTTCTTATACACCAATGCTTAGCATAGACAGTCCATGATTCTGCTTTATATAGCAATGAAGGCAGAATGACTGTACAGTAGACCTTCAGTTTTTTTCTTACACTGAGATTATACAACAATCATACTGATGATAATGTTGTAGAAATTCTCCATGATCCTATCAGTTTGAATTTAATTTTCACAATTTAGAAAGTGCATGACAGTCATCATGAGGTCCATTATATTTTTTAAGTCTATGCAATCCATGTCAACATTCTTTTAATTCTTGCATCTTGATGATCTATAGAACTATATATCAATCAAGTGATATATTATTTTCAGAACGTTGTCTTGATCATGCACACTCTGAATGCTTCTAGGTCTTCGGCAAGTAGGCCTGTGTTGGCCAGGGATATGTTCATACAGGGACATGTTCGTTCATACACTTCGCCACAGCTTTCTCGTTTTTATAGAACTCTACATTCATTCATTGCTTCAGTTTGGGTGAGGATAAGAAGTCCAGCAAATGAACAGACAGATTGCATTATTTATTAAAAACTTATGGCTGAGATTTAAATACAATTAGGATATTCATTTACATAGCACACGCATACATAAATAACATATATACACTTTATTTCTATGTTGTGCTTCTGCAGCCAAGAGCTGTCTACTGCAAGGATGTCTTGGACATAGAACAATTCTCAACAGTGAAAGGTGTTAACCTTGATGCTAGTGATGATTCATTTTACAGTAAATTCAATACAGGCAGCGTATCGATACCCTGGCAAAATGAGGCATGTGGTTATTTGTATATTATTATTATTGATTATTAAATTTACTGCTCAGAATAAACATGAAAGAAATGGTATCTCATCAGATTCCAGATTGTTATCTCCAAAGAAATAGTATAGTTTCGGGTCCAATATTATTATTGCATGATAAGAAATTAAAACTGATATTTTGATAAGGAAGCACTTTGAACTAAATCATGGAGATTAACATTTCTTATCATAAACTGAATGCCATCATAAAAGTATAATTTAAGATAAACAGCAAACAAACCCAGTAGCAGGTCTTGTGTAGAACAGACCATTATCATTGACAGGGATACACCAAAGTATTCAAGTATTAAGTCTATTTCCATTCTCAGTCATATTGGGTAATGGAACAAGATCTGCATCTGTAAAACCTAAGAATTCCTCATCATCTGAATTACCATTCATAAAATACTCTTGCAAAATGAATCCATCCCGTAACAGAAATATTTCCAATGAACAGACAATCTAAAACTGCACTGGTCTAACAATTTAGCTGGTAAATTTGTGAGCTGGGCGGATGTTATGTATTCCAAGCTTTGAGTAGTGCAAATTCTACATCAAGTGAACCTAATTTCCTGTAGTTTCATACTCATAAATCGGGCCATAGCAACGGGCGGATGGGTTCATCGCCAGGCCCTTAGTGACTTATTGCTGTCTGCATATTCAGATGCCCACAGGGGTCCTAAAGGTTTAAGAATTGAAAAAAGTGTAACATGTCTGTCTGTTGCGAATTTGTGCCAAATTGTTTCACATTATATGTAATACTGGAGAATTCTTGCTCTGTTTATATGTTTTCCATTATCTTTGTATCTATTCTGTCAGCTTCTTCTTCTGGTAGTGTATGGTTTTTCTGGACAACGTATAATAAAATGTGAAAAGAAGGTGCAACTTTATAAATTTCAATGTTCACAATTTTTTGGAGCATGCAAATGATTATAATACAGAGATTTTCAAAAAATCTCCATTGCAATATCTAATGCAACTATCAGGACAGTCTTTCATAGATGATAGACATGTGGCTATGGTTGAAGGCACCATAAGCATGGATATGTTCCCAGCACACCTGACAAACCATAAACCTTTATAAAAAATCATAATCACCAAAAAAGAAAACCACCAGTTTCTTACCCTGCCATATCAACCTCATCTTGTAAAGAAATGCTAGATGGATTAGGATGCATTGAAAGATCAGAAATGTCAGTATTCAACTTATTTATGGGTCTTGTACTCAATTTTTTCCTTGCATAATGCAAACACACACAACAATAATTCATACAAACTTCAGGGTTAAAATCACACATTTCTAGATCCCCATTTGGACCCAAATTTATCCCCATTTTCTGTCTGCAATTTGTTGTTATCTTTAGGGATTGTTCTGAATGTGTGAGACTGATATGTTGAATTTTATACAAACATTTTGTGCACACACACTTGCTGGATATTTATTGGGCAAATTACTATTAACATTTATACCAAATATAAAGAAAATATCATTGACATGGTGACTACAAAGTGCTAGTTTCTTGCGTTTTTGTTTCTGTTTTTAGTAAGTAATTTCGGATCATTACGGTCGAATGTGTCCACACCCACGTGATCACAGTCCATCTTTTTAATAGTAGATTTATTTCTGTGAGCTTCCGTGACTAAGAGATAAAAATGTGGAGCATCTGCTGGCACTAATTCAGTCTTTGCCTAATGCACTGAGAGATCCCCACCAATGGGTGTTCTAGGGGAAGTGGGGCCTCTCAGTGCTCTACACAAAGATCGATGGATGCTGCATTGCATGCACCTTTACTGAAAGTTTGTTTCATTAAATAATGTATGATTTTGTTTTGCTAGAAGTATGGACACATTAGAGCGTAGTGTACCGTGATTTCTCTCCATTGGTCCTGCATAAGTCTTGAATATTTGCAGTGTGTGTGTGCCATTCTTATATGTTTGGTTAGGTGGTGTACACAAACAGTAAGAAATTCAAATGGACAGCAGAAAGTGAAATATTGTAGATTAACCTGCAATAGAAAAAAATCATTTGTTAGTACTAGACTAAACTTTTTCAACTTGTTATGATGTGGGTGGTGGTGGTTATTCCCATAAATTATAAATGAGTGGCTCCTACTTCATGTGTGTGATGTGGTTTTTTCCTGATATTTATATCCAGAAGACTAACTCTTGGCAGTATGCAAAGTTTTGATAAGCATCTTATTAAGATGGAATAAATCCTACAGTGTTTTGTGACTTTCCTACATTTCTGCAATGTGCAATGTTTTAGGTCACTTCAACTATCCTGCCAAACATCCTATTATGTCATAGCATCCAAGTTCTTGACCACGTTCATAGAGGTGGTTGGAGCAGCCAGTTATGCAATTTCCATTATCCAATGGCACACTCCAGTTATGGAGGCTAACTATGATGTTTCCTAATTCTAGCCTTTGTCATGCATTTGTCACATCCAGCACAAAGTTGATTTTCAACAGACCACATGTACTACCTATTTATAGCGAGGTACCAGGACAGTGGGCATGGCTTGAGCTATATTGACAAATCATCTAAAGTTAGCTGTTGCATAATTAATGATCTGATAATTTAATAGTGAGAACATTAAGACCTGCATGCAAATCGATGTGAGTACATAAATACAATATTCATATCAAAGTGTGTGAATTAATTATATACTATAGGCCTACCACCATTAATCTAGTAAGAGTTTCTTTATAGCTATCCTTCTTCTTCAGCATTCATTCTCAAACTCCTGCTGGATCTCTCTTGTAGCAGGACAATGGTCCTTCTAGATATCCTGCAGGATGTAGTCCAGAGAAGGGAAATGCGTTGTGTCGCCGTTTTATTTGCACCAATGGCCAGACACATCCATCTTCAATGGTTTATACCTATCCAATATGTATGTTCTTGTTCTTATTTGGTCTCATAATCCAGAATTTAAAATAGTGTACAGAATAATATGATAATTCTAAACATGATCTCGATTAAAAACATCAATAGGTCATTCACTGTTTGTCTTTTGTTTGTCAATGAATATTCCAAGTTGTCAATGTTTTATTATATACAGATGTTGCATTTCTATACAACTGTCAATCTTGTACGTTAAGTATATCACAAACACATTTCAAAATTATGCTAATTATTAAAATCATACAGGAAGCAAAATGAATGACAACTCCAATATTTTGTATTGCAGTAGGCTTTAGTAGGGCAGTAGGCCAATGGACGAGGAGGTTAAACTAAACATAGCATCAGACATAGAGATAACAGAATTATTTATTTCCATATCATTACCACAAAGAACATTAATTATTCATCATCATCATCAGGTGCCATGCCGGCTGGCGTAGGTGATCATGGCTCTCCACAGCTCTCTGTCCACAGTATTATGTATCAAAGTCTTTGTTGTTTCCTTGCCATGCCAGGCTGTCAAACTGTCTAATATTTTCTCACGTTGTTGCCCTCTGTCTCTGTTGCCTTCAATTTTGCCTGTTGTGACTATGTTCTCTAAACCTGCCTGTGTCATGAAGTGGCCAAAAAAAAGAAGATTGCCTTTTTCTTATATTGTTGATGAAGGTCCGTTCGCATTTGTCTTTCAACACCTCTACATTAGTTTTTCTGGCAGTCCATGGTATTCTCATCATTCTTCTGTAGAACCACATCTCTGTTGCCTCTAATTTCCCACTTCCCAGTTTGTTTATTGTCCAAGACTGCACCCATATGTTATTATAGTGGTTATATAGCACTGCAGAACTCTCTTTCTCACCTCTAATGACAAGGTCATATTACACAGTATATTTTAATTATTACAGATTTAATATCATTATATTGGTATGAAAATATACAAAAGGAGTGTTTTTACTGTATTTCTTTAAACACAAGTCCTTTTCAGTAAACCACCTTCATCTTGTTGGCTGAAAATTTATGAATGACATAGACATTGGTAGTGGCTGTTTTAAATTATCTCGTTAAAAATAACTTTAACCTAACACATTTAATGCATTAGCCAAACAATATTACGATATGTTAATGATTATATAAACAATAATTTGTGATTGTAAACTTAATATAAATTATCAAATTCTTTAAAACCTGTTTTACTTACCATGTTTTCTTGATTCACACAAAGCAAACATTGTGAATGGCGGCACAATGATGATAAGATGTATACTTTAGACCAGTATGCCGCACATGGCCTGACCTGATCTAAATTAATGTAACAATGCATTCCTGTGACACAGAACATAAGAACGATGGAGAAAATCTGGTCCACTGAGAGGGCAACCTATAGCAAGCCGGATTACAATCATAGTCTTTCTTCAGCCACCTGATAATTATTGAGAAGATTGTAGCACAACACGTCGCTCAAGACCTGGAAAAGAGTCACATTTTTCCGGGCACGCTTGGAGGCTACAGATGTCAGAAAGAAACATGGTGCAATGTCACTGTTTTCACCTATGACATATTTGAGGGCTTCCATGCAGGTCTGTAAACGTGGGCTGTCCGATTGACATGGAGGACGCATATAACAGAGTGCCATTTGAGTACCTCATCAACACACTCTTGCTCTTTAATGTTGACCCTTTTGTCATCAGATGGATATCAACGGTGTTGCTTGAGAGGAAGGTGGCTCTGTGGTTGTTGGACATCTAAAACCCATAACAATAAGCTCAGGTCTTTCACAGGGATCTCCTCTCTCACCCGTATTATTCAATGTCTACACCATAGCAATCACACAGCAGTAGCTTGACGGAAGAGATAGAACACTGCCGTTTGCAGATGATATCCTGATATACAGACAGGATAAAGATAGAACAGAAACTGTTGGATCACTGCAGAATGAGCTAGATCATATGGCCTGCTGATGTGATGACCCAGGGGCCCTGATCAATCAAGAGAAGGTTGCAGTGACATGTCTCTCTCTTAACAATCACATCATAAAGTCTGGGACACCGATGGTGGAGATTAGATGGTATGATGTAATCAGGACCTCATCCTTACAATACCTGAGTGTGCGATTTGATCGTAGTCTGTGTTTCCAGGAACGCGTTGATCATATTAACAAAGACCTGCAAAGGGCTATCAGCTCTGAGAGTGATAGCAGCAGCTGACCCCGAAACAACCACAGCTTGTAATCTTATATGAAGCTCTTGTCCTCCCTGTCATTGAATATACAGGCGCCACTATCACTGCCAGTCAAACACACAGATTGAGAGACTGGAGAGAATTTTAAATGAAGCGATGCGGATCATCCTTGGCTGCACAAAGGACACACCCTGTGTGGCTATAAGATTTCTCCTTGATTTTCCAAACATATCTCATAGAATTGATATATGTCTGTGTATACTCAGCGTGAGTCTGACATAGACCACCTACTACAAAGTGAGCTCCCTCATGTGAAGAGAAGCAGGCTGAAGAGAGATAAGTCGTGATTGGGTCGGGCCGAGGATACCGTTAAACATAATTGTGCCCAAGAAGACATAACTCCTGGCAAGGAATGAGTACCTATTCCTACGGTTTTTCAGGAGGCAGTCGAGACCTTCATTACACTCAATAGAGAGTGCAAGGAATACAGCCCCGTGAGAATGGATGCTGAGGTCAAGGCACTAATCTGCGAGAATACCGATGACACAGATGTTGGGATTTACATGGACGGGTCAGTCATCCGTCACCACCGATGTGCATGGGCCTTCACTGCCAGATCAAAAGGAAGAACAGTACACGAAGCCAGTGGTGCCTTTACCGATGATTCAGAAAGTCAAAACATGTGATGTATGTAGGGAATTGGTTGAGTCCTTAGAGAGAACTAAATGTTGGCATCACTGCAAAAACTCACGCTTATTTTTGTCTCCTGACATGCATGCGTGGAGGGAAACGAATGGGCCGACTAGTCTATGGATCAAGCAGACATACTCATTGCTCTTCATGAGTCCTCACAGTCAGAAGATTTTGAGATGAATGAGCATGAGTCAATATCGAGAATTCTGGAATTGGGAGTGTGAATGGGCATAGTCCGTAGAGAACCCCTGACAAAGATTTCAAAAAGAGCAGTGAATCAACATAGAACCGGAACCATCAGCCGTTATACCCATAGAGATTTACTGAAGCGGATATCTTAGCACCTATGGATGTGTCCTATGTGCAAAGAAAATAATCAAATTACCTAATACTCAAATATCTCTAACAACAAAAAAGTTATCGCGTTTTCAAAACAGCCACCAACAATAACACAAATTTTCAAAACATAATCTGGTGGCTGTGGGGACTTTCTTTGTATTAGTTGGGCTTGCTAAAAGTTAACGATCGTGTGATTTTCACTTCGCAGAATGAAAGCATAGCAATGGTTGAATATACTCGACAACAGCGGTTGATGTTGCCGCAAACTTTCGTTGCATGAACTCAACAATGGCATGATAAAGGTTATAATCTCTGATGCTCATTTATTCAATGTTTTATACATGCAGTTCATTCAAGTTATTGGTTTTATTTATGAGGACTGACAAAACATTATGAATAAGAAATAACAGATTTTCAATATAAGCAAGTTTTTGCTTCTCTTCTGTTCATTTTTCTGAGAGGTGTGCATTCTTCTCTTCACAAATAGTCTCAAGTTTAGGACATATATGCTGAACTAGTTAGTTGCTTCCTGAATGTTTGTCCTATCTATTTAAACTCTATTTTGAACTTTATTTTAGATTTTCATCAAACAATCCCTCTTATTTTTTGTAGTCACATGTATGGCAGATATGTCATCCTACATGTCTCACACATATGGACAATGGAGTGACGACATTAAAGATAGCATGAATACATCATTGGAAAATGCAAGCCTGATTGCCCAAGACAGAAAGGGGTTCAGAGAGTTTATTAGGAAGACAATATTCAAGAGAGAAAACGTCACAATTATTTGTGATTACACCTGACAACAATAAAGTATGACACAAATCTCAACTCCTAGTTCAGATCTAAAGCTTAGACAACATTTTCAAGTTGGCATTCCACATCTCCAAATAAGATATGTCCATCATATGTGCTGAACAACTATCATGAGCTTTATTATGAGTTCACTTTACTAAGACCTTTGTAATGAAGTGGCTAAGTTACTTGAGCACCAACTCAGTTCTGAATTAATTCATTTCTCATAGTTTGCAACAACACCAAAATTCCATTGTCCGCCCAGCCACCAGGAAATAAGTATCAGATCTCTGGAAAGGTCAAGAAATGGCTCCATTACTAATGGATGTGTTAATTTCAGCAACAGTGTTTCTTGTCAACCTCTTGCTAAACAGATGAGCACCATGTGCTCTAACATTGATTCATAACTGGACTACCTGCACATTTACAACAGACTTACAAACAGAATTACAACAATTCTTTAATTGTCAGTTCTTTCATTGTCATAAAGTCATGTACATCCAAGAGATGAATGTTCTTCTTTAGTCTAAGTCTCCTCTGTGACCTGATTAGCTGTCTGGAATGTGGCTTACTTAACATGCGTGTCATGTGACGTATTCCTTCCAGAACGTTGTCTTCCCAATGAACTCTCTGAACCTCTCTCTGTCTTGGGCGATGTGGCTTGCATTTTCTAGCGATGTATTCATATTATCTTCAATGTCGTCAGTCCATCATCTTCTTGGTCTGCCCCTTCTCCTCTTCCCAGGTACTCTTCCCTCCATTATTTGTCTTTCTAAACAGTTATGTCTCTTTATATGACCAAACAGGCGTAGTTTTCTTTTCGTTATTGTGTTTAGTAACCAACACTCTGGAATATTCAGTGTGTTTATAATATCTGAGTTTCTGATTTTATCCTTCCATGATATTCTAAGTATCTTTCTGTAGCATTTCAGCTCGAAGGCGTTGATCTTCTTTGCCGCTGTTTTACTTAGAGTCCATGTTTCACAGCCGTATGTTGCAACCGGAAAAATAAAAGTTCGTAACATTAGCACTTTCGTTTCTATTTTGTTGTTTTTCCATATAATATACACAGGTTATATAATCGTTTCAATCAGGCTTACTTAACATGCGTACTTACGTATTACACAGGTTATATAATCGTTTCAATCAGACACGACAGACTATATCTAAAACTAGTGGGAAATGATGTGCACACAAGAAAACATACAAATTAGAATGTACAAATCATATTCAACGTTTCAACCAAAAGATCTTTATCAAGATACACACAAAACATCACAATATTTACGTTTTTTTAATGTACTTCCTGACCTTCTGGCATCTCATTTCCATATTTCCGTTGGATACATTTCTTGTGATAATTTTTCAATTCGTCGTCTTTTGATGTTTTGTGTGTATCTTGTTAAAGACCTTTTGGTTGAAACGTTGAATATGATTTGTATATTGTAATTTGTATGTTTTCTTGTGTGCGCGTCATTTCTCACTAGTTTTAGATATAGTCCGTCGTGTCTGAGTGAAGCGGTTATATAAACCTGTGTTTTACGTAAGTACGATTGTTATGTTTCACGCAGTTACCTTGTATTGATTGTCTTACTTAACATGGCATTCTACTAATCAATCTGTATAAGTGTATTTATACCAACAGCCATAATGCAGTTAGAACAGGTGTATAAATTTCAGGTACATTCCACATTTAATCTGGAGTACATCAAGGATGTGTTCTATCTCCTGTGCTATTCATCACATAGTTTGATCATATATGTAAAATAGCCAAATCCTATAGAAGTACCACTCATAGCACATAGTTTCAAGTGATAATCTGCAGAGATTTATTTTTTTTAATCCACTTTACAAACATGATGTCTCTAGCAGAATTCAAACTAGAATTTTGCCTCTTGAGCACAAAGCAAAAAAACTCCTCCATTATGTCAGGGAGATTTCCATTATCTCTTATATTTTGTTATATCTGTCCTTGTTCATTCTGAATCTTACCATAAGTACCGGTATTTATTTTTTTATTATCTTATTCCTTTAATTTTCCCTTCTTAAATTTTGTCTCACTCCTTATGGAAAAAAAGTGGTATAAGTAAGCCAAATTAATTTTCATTGGTTGGTTGGTTGCTGATCCAGTGGTCCATGGGCTCATGCCCTTTGACCCAGATTATTAATTAATTTTCATTAAATGCAGTATTGTATTTATTGCCTGTGCTTTAGATGTAGTTTTGTAATCAGATTACAGAGTTAATCATTATGTAACTAAAATGTGCATTTGTGATGGATTATGTGTAGCCAACCATATGAATCCTTTCAGGACTTTTCATTGTATTTTTTTGTTTCTCTCTATTTAGATGCTTGAAACTGAATGCTACAAAGAACTAAATTTGTTTGGTCCAAATGGGGAACCATCTCCAGATCTGATTGAAGGCTTGCCTCCCCAGCCACCTCCAAGGAGCTTCTTTGACAGACTATTCAGGAGAAGGCAGGTATGATGGTGTGTATCAGTATTTTTAATATATTGTTAATGATTGTATCTTCAATAATATTCTAGGTTATGGAAATATAAATTGAGCATATAAAGGATATAAATTGAAGGAAAGTATATCAGCAATACCAAATCATTATACGAGGGGTGGTCAATAAGTAAGTCACAAATGACTCTTTAGAAGAAAACTGAAGACGATAAAAACCTGAAAACTGTTTATTTTTACACATACATTATCCCTTTACTTCTCAACATAATTTCCACCAACATTGATGCATTTATCCCATCGTTTTATGAGTCCTCCCAAACCTGCTGCGTAGAACTGCGTGCTCTGCTTTTTAAGCCACATTTTCACTTCACATTCAACTTCTGCGTCAGTCGCGAAATGCTTCCCGCCAAGGTGGGTTTTTAGTGGACCAAAAAGGTGAAAATCACTAGGGGCTAAATCGGGGCTGTAAGGAGGATGTTCCAGAATTTTCCAACCAAGATTTTTTATTTTCTCCTGAGTTAATCGAGCCGTATGTGGTCTAGCATTGTCATGAAGGAGTAGCACTCCTCTAGTCAGCAGCCCTGGACGTTTTCTTCGAATTGCATCCCGAAGCACTGATAGAACTTCACAGTATGATTCAGAATTCACATTGTCACCTTTCTTTTTGAAATTGGTTAAAAGCACTCCTTGACAATCCCAGAACACTGTCAGCATAACCTTCCCTGCTGATGGTGTAACCTTGAATTTTTGGACACAAGGCGAAGAAGGATGTTTCCATTGCATTGAAGCACGCTTTGATTCAGGCTGGTAGTGATGCACCCATGATTCGTCCCCAGTAATAATCCTGTTCATCATGTCTTCTCCTTCATTTGCGTATTGACAGAGATGCTCCAATGACAAGCCTAATCGGTTCATTTTGTGTTCGTCCGTCAATTGTCTGGGCACCCACCTTGAACAAACTTTCTTAAATTTCAATCGGTCATGCATGATGCTGTATGCTGAACCATGTGAGCACCCTATTGCAGCTGCTACAGCGTCTATCGTTACTCGTCTGTCACCTCGAATCATCTCCTCAACCCGCTGCACAGATGCGTCTGTTGCAATTTCAACAGCACGACCAGATCGGATTTCGTCAACAATTTTAGAGCGTCCTTGAGAAAATTTTTTTACCCAGCTGTGCACCGCTTTACGGGACAAACAATTGTCAGCATAAACAGGAAGCATTTCTTTATGAATGTCTTTTGCAGGCAGTCCTTTTGCCCATAAAAAACGCACAACAGCACGTTGTTCATTGATTGTACACTCTGTAAGTACAGTAGCCATTTTGTTTTTTGTGCTGCGCATGCGCAAGGTACAGCTAGCGCCATCTAGCGAACATAAACATAAAGTTCTATGATGATATCAACTATAAACAGCTTTAGAAACCACCTACTGCATTTTCCTGCCATCCAACATCAATTTGTGACTTACTTATTGACTCCCCCTCGTAAATAGATTGTTCATAAATAAGCATAATTTTTTAGCGTGCTAAAACAAATGAAGCATTGATGGTGGTATCCTCATGTGGACAGGTATCGAGCACTTTCATGCACAAACAAAATTTGTTTCCATATGCAAAATTGTCATTCAGTGACAAACAGACTTTTAGTGAGGCAGAGTGGCAACTGTTCATCTAATGTTCATTTGATGGAACCACTTAACCAGCACTATTGCATAATATCCAAGAGCTTTTTGATGAAGTTGGGATAAGTATTTGTATGGTGCATTCCATTTTAATGGATGAGTTTGGCCATGCAGGGAATATCCATGAAAGTTGTGAAGGCTGCTAATGACAGAACAGAAGTAACTGCCTGAAACATGATATTCTAGACTGCACAAATGGTGACACTGAATTCCTGAATACAATGATTGCTGGTTACAACATTTTTAACTGTGATTTGTAAGCCTCATGAAAGCTAACTCTTTGAAAAGTTGTATAGATGACTTGGATATTAGCAGAATCTGCTGTGGTCTAAGGTATGTAGATGAAGATTTGTTCACGTACCTGACAAATAGTATCTCTACCAGCCCAACTAGTAGGTCTATCACTGTGTTTTGACAACTCCCATGTTGGTCATGATAACGTAGCTGATTCTCAACAGGAGCTACCAGTGAGCTTTATTCTTGTCTGGTGCGAATTGTCTGCACCAGGAAGCCACCTACTCATTAAATAACGTGCAGATGAAAACAGCGCATTTTCTAAATGTCTGAGGTTATAATTTCTCACCTGTGATATAACCCCCCCCCCCCCCCCTGGGAAATGTTCCCAATGCTCATTGGCGAAATGTAAAAAATAGGCCATAGACAAAAATGTGTAATGTCCACACAAATCTGTGTGATTGATTCCTTATCTGAGATGTTTTTATTCTTTATCTGGATGTTTTTATTCTTTATCTGAGATGTTTTCCAAAGAAATATTACACATCATATTTTTAAGAGCATAGATTCGTCTACTGATAAGCTTTCCCTAATATCCTTGGCCTTAGATTTTCACTTCAGGTTTCCATGTAATGCTAATATTAATTATTACAACGAACTTACATAATATCTCTTCTTCAATTTATTGTAGACTTTTCCTGACTTCTCTTTCCTTCTGGATTCCACTTTGTTTCTTGTTTTGCATATTTTTGCTTATCTAAGAAAATAATATGCCTTATTTCCTAGACATGATCTGTAGACGAACAGTGCTGAGTAAAATAATTTTAAAATTGAATGTACCACCATAGCAAGAGACAGAAAATGTTTGAGTTCTTTTACAGATTTGCTTAACTGTTGATTTAAACTTGGCATAAGACAACCTTGAAAGTTTATGTTGCTAAGCTTGTTTGCCTATACAGTGGAATCCTGTAATAGCAATTTGGTCAGAACCAACAAAATATATATGTAATAACAGAAATATGCTATATAAGTAGAAACAATATATAAAAAAATAATTTGGGATTTTGAAGTGTTATATAGGGAAATTTGTTATAAAAGAATGCGCTATAGAGGGATTCAATTGTATATGTTAAATTTTTTCTTTATATATTGTTGTATTCTTTTTGTTATAACGTATAATTAATATAATTTTTTCACCCTATCTCCCAGCATGATGAGCATCGAGTATAGGCTCTACTCTGGATAAACAGCCCACAGATCTTGTCCTCCATAATTTGGTATTAAGGGTAACCATTCTAACCTACTAACTGGCATCAGCCCATCTGTTGAATATTTTTGTACTCGCCAATCTTGTGGAAAAGATGGCTACTGTGAATAAAGAATTCTTCATCAGATCAGCATTTACATATCATCGAACCATGAAAATCACGATACATGGACACTTTTGTATTCATGCCAGACTCAACAGATCCTGCTATGGCTGTTTTACCTGTTCGAACAAGCTGCTGCTCTTCCATGTACTTGAAATGAAAATAATGCCAACAATCTGCAGTATGATAAACCTGAGATATTCACAAAAATAAGTATTTGCTGAAGATATCATATGAACAGAGGAAATTCTGAAATAAGGAAAATATAAAGATAGTTTCATGAAATTATGCTATTCTTTTACATGAAATAAAACAAAATATGAAAATATCACTACTGAAGATAAAAAAAACTGAACAATCGCTACTGAATATAAAAAACTGAATATTATTATTGAAGATAAAATATGAGAAAATCACTACTGAAGATAAAAAAAACTGAACATCACTACTGCAGGGAAAATATAAGGAAAATATAAGAACATTACTAGCGGAGATAAAAATATGAGAACATCAGTAGTGAAGGTTGTTTGTTTGAGAACTCCAGGAATTGTTAGCAATTAGCTTTTACTTCCTATTTGCAGTGGGGTGATTTTTCGGAGCTTTCTTTCATACCCAGGAGTCTTCAACTTTCCACTTAGTACAATGCCTATTGAAGGAGTTTTCTACTCAGAGGGGTCTATAATTATATAGATGACATGTTAAAAGGCTTCCATAAGAGATCCTCAATATAACGGTATGTCATCTACTAAGGTTTTCTGTTGCATGGGTAGCTTGTCTAGTGGACCATTGGTGAGACCCATAGATGCAACCGCATGCATCACTAGTGAAGATTAAAATATGGGAACATTACTAGTGAAGATAAAATATGGGAACATTACTAGTGAAGATAAAATATGGGAACATTACTAGTGAAGATAAAATATGGGAACATCACTAGTGAAGATAAAATATGGGAACATTACTAGTGAAGATTAAAATATGGGAACATTACTAGTGAAGATAAAATGATAACATCATTAGTGAAGATACAAATTTAAGAATATCACTCCCAAAGATGCTTGTTGGTTGACAGATCATCCTCACTGACATCAAACCATCAGTTCATAAATAATTATTTTCTTATTAGTTGAACAATGCATACAATCCTCATTTCCTCTGGTGTGACTTTAAGCCTATGAAATAAATAAATTGATATTAAATAATTTTAAAATCAGATAATTGTTAGGATAGTTCTTATCCCGCATTATATGTCTCCCATCATGTAAACCTTATTTGTAACGACATTACACAAGGAGGCAGGAATATTTTTAAAAAGTTTAGTTTACTTCATTTAATGGGTAGGATTATTTTTGTTTCCTTAACCAAAGTCCATCAAAGCAAACTGATCATTATGCTTTATGGCATCATAAGGGGCAGCAATAAACTCCCTTCCACCTTGCTTGGTCAGTGGCCACCCTAGGAGGGCACTCCAGCTCTGGACTACAAGCTTCGTTTCTGCCTCTAAACTTCTACCGTACTTCGCCATGAAATCTTTGACCGCCCAGCTTTATGTTTTCCTTTCTGGGTCCACATCAAGGCAGCTCTTATGTAGTCATCTAATTCTCCTCAGTGGAAGGGTAGGACTGTAAGAAGATCATCAAATTCTCATAGATTATTGAATTGATAGAAGAACATAGTTGTTGATGAACTCTTGCAGAATAAAATGGGAATAGGTAACTTCTATTCTTCTTCTGCATTCATGTTCGAACTCCTGCAGATTGACAGGATATTGTCTAGAGAATTAAATGCATTGTGTCCTATTTTACAACTTGGCTACAATATGTGTCTTTTAGCCCTGTACACCCAATTTTAGCATAATTTTAGATCATTTTAAACTGTGGGATGGAATAGCCACCTCCACCTACAAAATCACATTCAGCTTTTATGTTATGTGTGACAGGTAACTTTTGGTGCCACTGTATTTTTTTTTTTACCTATTTATGCTTTATATATTTTTTACTGTAAAGTTTCCCTTTTCTAGGAAATGTATAGTTTATAAGGAAATAAGATGCTAAATTGTGTACTTTTTATTGACCAAAAGTGTAATAAAAATGATGTGATCAGTATCATACTTGCCAGTTTTGCTTTCCTGGTGGATCTGGTATACATTTATTAATAGGAAATGTTGAAGCATATTTCTTAGACCAGGAACAATTGGTGATTTAAAAAATATTCCCAGTTGAATTAGAATTTAACCTTTGATCACCTGACTAGGAATTCAGTTCTTTACCCACAGAGCTACTACAACTCTGGTATATAGTTTTTAGAACTATAGCAGAAGTATATCAAATGGAGAAAATCAAAACACAAAGGGAGGTAGTTTCACATGTCACAAAACCAAAACAGTCTTTGTTCTTAGCATGGTGAGAAGTCAATAAGTCAAAAACTAATGTGGACAAGAATAGAAATGCCATAAGTGATTTTAAAATATTATTTGATTATGAGGTTAAAACATCAAGCTATGTGATCAATGTATATGGCATGCGATGTTGTGTAATGCATATAAGAATTGTCAGTCATGCTTCAATACAATAGCTGACAAGGAATGAAGTGTGCTGCTGTGTTGATTTTGTGTGTGTGTGTGTGGGGGGGGGGGGGGGGAGAAGACACACAATAAGACTTTCTGTCAGTGGTATACTATAAGGAAACGTTTCCTGTTTGCACTGGGAAATGTTTATCATGTATGACTAGGTAATAAATTTTCACTAAGACACACATCATTTGTGGATGAGGATGAATTTGGTCATCCTTTCAAAATTGCTACTCATCATGTGGAGAATATTATTTGAGCTTCAATCAATAAACCCGTAACCCTTCAGGGTCGTAGGGGTACCACATTGGATGCTTCAGCACAGGCTGATAAATTTATTTAGGCTTACAGGTGAATAAAAACAATCACATGGCAAGAGCATGCAGCCTTTATCATACAGCTACAATATCCATCCCTGCAACTCCCTAATGGGAAACATGCAGTATTTCACAGTATTTCTTTTGACAGGCGAATATTGGTAGACAGGGATAATAAGGTATTTTCATGGTTCAGCATAATGCATAACCAATTGAAATTCTGAAAAGTGTATTCAGGATTGGTTACTAGGGAAGAACTGACTGACAGAACATTTTTATGCTGCAGGTTTTGCAGTACCGATAAATTGTGAGGATAATTGCATCAAGATTGAAATAGATTAGCATTAGCCCTACACAAAAAATAACACATGAAAAATCTGTGCCAACAAGCCAATAGAAAAACAAAGTTACGACTATTAAGAGGCTATATTTTTCCAGTGGCAACATATGATTTTGAGACATGAGAAAAGATACTGGAAGATACTTGACAGCTTTCACAGAACCGTAAAGTTTACAGAGTGGCAGTGGCAGAGCTGCCTAAGCTCTGTAAAGGACACGCTACATAGATGAAAAAAATAAAAAAATTGGTAGCATATCCTATTCAGGATGTAACCATAAACCCAGAATATTTTAACTGTAGTGATTTTCTAGGCAATATAAATACGTTCAGTAGTTTGTCATTGCTTTCTGGATGCTCAAATACCTGTGGCAGGGATCGAAATCGGTATCTTGCCTGTCACAGACGAGCTCTGTACCACTTCGTCACAGAACCAGATGTAGATAGATATTGCATCAAAATTGAGAGTAATTGTGTGGAGAAATAAATGAACTATGTCAGTTAAAAGGATATAGTTTTCATGTTTGTATGTTAGTTTATTTTTTCCCAACCGTTTGTAATTTATTGACTTTCCCTCATATTTGCAGATTTAACGTTTTAAATGCTTCTTCTCAGACTATTTAAAGCCACTGCAGGTGGAACCTCATATTTTAAGAGTTTATTTACCTTTGAGCAAAAGACATTTGTGGAGTTTTATTTCAAGGTTATATGTTTCATGCGGATTAGATTCTTTCTGGTGGCATTTACTAGTGTTGCATGTATATTGCAGGTAATTTCTTGTTAAAGTACACTTCATAACCAGTAATATTTACATAATTCAGTGAGCAAAGATGTGAAACTTCCATCTAAGTGTCTTTAGCATTGTCGTCAAAGCTGTATAGTGCAACAATAGATTTGTGGTCAGCTTGAAACTTCCATCCAATTTATATAAAACATTGTTGGTAAAATTTGTATATTGCGACCAATGCTTCCTCCAAGCCGCTCTGCTATTCACATTGTTAGATAGTGCTGGGTCTTCTACCTTAAAAAAAAACATTCTCAATTAGATACCTCAGGAGTAATTTGCACATGTGGTTTAATAGTGCTCTAAATCACTGTCTATTCCATGCAAACAGGAACTGTTTTAGAGGGAAAATAGACTAACCATATATTTGTGGTAATTTAACACTTTCAGTTATGGATAAAATAATTGACCATCACATTTTTACTCGTAAGTAATCATAAATGTTCATAATTTTGACACTTCCAATCAAATGTAATAAATGGTTAGATTTTCAGTTAAAATTATGTGCCTTCAGAGTAACCATAGATTTATTGGTCATTTTGAAACTTTGAGTCAGATATCATAAATGGTTGTCTATATTTGTGTAAAGACCATAGTTTTGTGGTCAGTTTGACTCTCTTCCAGTATAATATAAGTAGTTTGTTATATTTGCTCAGTGGTAATAAATTTGTGGTGTTTTTTGACACTTTTGGCCAAATATCAAGATATTGAGAATGACAGGGTGAGAAAATATTACATAGTCTGACATCATGGCATGACAAAGAGACAATAACAACTCTGTAAAAAATAAAAGATACTGAAAATAGAGAGTTGTGGAGATCCATGATTGCTTGTGCCATTGCGCATGGAACCTGATGATAAGGATGAGTCCATTATCATAAATGCTTTACTATATTTGCATACCTTATATTTGGGATCATTTGGCAATTCCAGGTAAGTATAAAAAATGTTTGCTATATTTACACAGTGATCAATGCTTTGTGGTTGGTTGAAACTTGTAACAATACTATTGTAAATGGTCGACTGTAAGGTATGTGATCTCAAGTGACATAGTTGAAGGAAAGATTTTATACTTGAAATGACCATAGTTTGTGGTCACTTTAACCACAGTCAACTTTTGTTTATTTGTATGTTTCAATCTCCCAGAGGTATGAGCAATATAACTTGTGTATTCTTTTGTGCAATAAGAGGTTTTTTTCTCCAGGCCTGTTTTTCATACCCAGGAAACTCCTACTGTCAGAGGTGTGCAATGCTTTGAGATTCATTATCACTCCTACTTTTAAACATGAGGTAAAAACATAACTGTATAGATGAGATGCTGTGGGGCTTCCAAAAAAGTAAATCCTCACTATATGGACAGATCCATCTATTAGGGGTTCACCGTTGCATGATGGTTGATCTTGGGGGTTACCGGTGAGACCTTTGGACCTTCCACATGCAGAGCAGTGAAGTAGTATAGATATTTATTATTTGTGCTTGAAGCAACCATGTTTGTTTTTATATTTCCGGTAAAGTATATAATTACATTTTTATAAATGGTTGTAAGATAATGTAGGCAAAGTTGGAAATGTGTAAGCCAAGCTCATTTCTATTTGTATGTATCAGGATATTAGTTCTTGATGAAGTACCATTGAAGAATTTGATAATTTCTGTAATTATGAAAATTTTGTACTTGAGAAATAGAGTTGATCATTGTTTCATGTTATATAGATTTTTTTGTGTAACTTTTCTGAAGTCTATTTCGTGTTGTGTATTCATCAGCAATGGTTACCATAGCAGTTTAAACAATGGTATGGTTTAAAATTGTGAGGATTGGATTTGTATCTTTCAGAGGTAAAATTTAAAGTTTATTCTTTCCATGTTTTGGCAACTGCCATGGTAAAGTGGCACTTGTGTACCAAATCTAAAATGTTTATTTTTGTCCCGAAAGATCTTCACATTTAATTCTCAGCTGCATCAGGGAAACGGAATTTATACAGACCATTTGTTAACATCCTTGTTAGGTCTCAAAATATTCAATCTTAGCAATTTGTTCTCTGGTTCTAAATTATCGTGGGGACTGAAAAATTAATGGGCTTGATTCGTGATTAGAAACTAGATTCACAGCAAGTGGAGCATTCCCATTAGTGCTCCGCTCTCCATTCCAGCAGCTACCTCAGTGTATGTAGACTCAAGAGTCCCGGTCAGGTGTTGATTGTGTGATCTTTGAGGCCTTCCAAAAGATTTACTTTTCCTTCCCTCCCATCTAGATACTCCCATTTCTAACATTCTTTGTGTCTTTCTCAACCTCATTGACATCATCTTCATCTTGAAATGAATTTATTACTGCCTTGATTAAGTCTGCTTTATATCTTCTCAGCATTGTGCCATCTATCACTGCATTGCTTGCCAATAAATGATAAGCAATAAGTTAGTAAGTCAGTTCTCTTGTTTCCTCTGACCAGGTCAGTATATCAATGTAATGATCTGGACAATTGAGTGTTTCAATAAGTCCCACCATTCTTTTCTCAGCATGTACTTTTCTATTTTGCGCAGCATGCTTTGAGAATCTGTGAGTATTACCTAGTGTGTTGATGTATCAGCTATCAACTAATTAAGTACTGCTGTAACTTTCTCTATCTTTATCCTCATGCTCGATGTGACAGTGGAATATGTTGAAGATTTCTCAGCCAACTTTACACCATTTCTGTAGGCAACAAAACCTTTACCACTTTTATTTGTGTTTCTGTTAACCGGGCCGTCTGTGCATATAATTATGTTGTGTGGTTTCGAGTGTAGCTGGACAAGTTCATGCACTGTATCCTGGGTCCTGACACCCATCCATTTTCAATATGCTTTATCTAGAGGGCTCAAAAGGTATAAAGGAATGATTTCAATGTACTATGGTTTCTCCATATGTACTACACCCCTTCATGGAAAAACATGTCATGATTCAAATAGCTGCCTACATCTCTACATTTTTTTCAAGTGCTCTCAAACTGGATTTCTCTTGTCACAAAAGAATGTTCCTGCTAAATGTCCATTTCCAGCAGGATGTAATCCATAGAAGAGAGGTATGTTGTGTTACTATTTATTTACACCAATTGCCCAACATATTCAACTTCAGCAATGGCACCAAATGCATTCAGTGTTTTACCAATTCCATTGAATAGTGGATGTCCATAACCATATTGCTAGTAGATCAGCAGTGCATCACAAACTGTATATTGCTCACATTGAATACTGGCCCCCATTCACCAATCTGAATGCTTCACATAACTTGACCTGACCACAGATGCCCACTCTTCTAAATTAATATTGGCATCCTTATTGGCACAGTCTGCAAATAGAAGAATAGAAGTTTGGTTTAAGCATACAGATTCAGGCTTTTTTTACTCTACTTAGTGTGCTGTGCTTGGTTCTCAACATCTTGTACTTCAAGCTGAATCGTTAACACTTGAGTGAAATTTCTGAATCCCTAAACATTTCCTAGGCAAATCTAAATCTCAAAGTTGTTTGGTTCTGGGTAATACAATATTGACATCTATACTCTATTATAGTGGAATCCTGTTATAACAACATGGTCCGGACTGACAAAATATGTATGTAATATCAGAAATTCGCTATATACAGTACAAACAATATAGAATAAATATAATTGGGTATTTTGAAAAGGGTTGTTATATAGGGAAATTTGTAATAAAATAATGCGCTATAGAGGGATTCCACTGAATAACTAAAAATTCCAGTCTTATGTTGAATTATGAGTACCACAACTCTTTGATCCCCTACCAAATAAATATTGAGTTGTTCTGGTGTCTTGTTAAATATTTCAGTCCCATCATTAATGCATAAGTAATATGGGTGTGTTGACATTCCTAATTATAAACTAGAAGAAAATAGTATAAAGTTGTGTGGACTGACATCACTCAGATCCGCACTAAATACAATTCATATAACATCACCACCAATGTAAATAAGTTCAGTTTCTTTGTAAACACCCTGTATAATATGATATCATCTCATAATGTGCTGTGCCAGGTAGCATAGACGATCATTTATCTTCATAATATTCTTTCTGCAGTACTGTGTATCGGCTCTGTTGCAGAATTTCTACCGTGCCATGCAGTCAAACTATCTAATGTCATCTCTCTATAATTAATGCTGTCTGCCTCTTTTTCCCTAAATTTTATCTGTTACATTTTATTCCATACCTCCTATTTTCATGATGTTGTCAATAAATGTCGACTGTTTTTGTTTCTGATTTTAATAAGTAACTTTATTTTGGTGTCACTCTCTTCAGTACTTTCTTGTTAGTTTTTCTATCTGTCCTTGAAATTCTCAGTCTTCTTCTGAACAACCATATCTCTGTGGTCTATATAAAGGCAGTGTGCTAAAATTGGGGAATTTTGATGAACATAAAAAATAATTGGTAGCATATCCTTTACAGGGCTTAACCTTCACCAAGCCTATATCAATCCCGGCCGCCTTGAAATAAAATGCGACGTGCGCTTTTGGCGGCCCGACCCACCCAGCGAGAATATCATGAGATTTACACGTACCACAGTCCGTGCACATAGCTGGGGACATGCGCAATCAAAGCCGGTACATCCCCCACTTCCGAAATGATCGTTTTTGAAAATGGCTAGCTATTCGTAAAAGTTTAAGAGCAATTAATCTGACCACATCTGCACACCGGTACGATGCAATGATGGTGGATCGGTTTTATAGACCTTTATTTCATCGTATTTCGAATAAAATAACATTGAATCGTGGCTTGAATCATGAATTATTAGGTTATTTAGTTTCAAAGCAGTGAATATACAGAATGCCGTGTTGGTTTGGGGACTTGTACATTTGATATCGAATATTTTGAAGTGGCAGAAAAAATAACTCTAGGCCTAAGCTCAAAAAACGATTTTACAGCAAATCTACAAGTTTTATACAGTTCCCCCGGCTATATTTTGATAATTTCGCAGTGAAAGAACATAAATACAACAGATTTGCGTGATTTAGTTTACAGTGTTGCCAAGGAATTCGATATGTAAGGTAAGTTATTTATTTACTTATTTTTTTCCTCTTTATTTGTTATAAAATATATGTTTTTGTGAAAAACGTCTTTACCACTTTCTCATACATCTGGTATCACACACACACATACATAAATTACACCAATATATGCATAATTTAATTCTTTATTTATATGTGCAAATATTATTTAAATATCTCTAACAACCAAAAAATTATCACATTTTCAAAACAGTCACCATCAATAACGCAAATTTTCAAAAAAGAATCCGGTGGCAGGGAGACGTTTTGTATTTTTTAATCTGGCTTGCTAAAGGTTAACTATCAACCCAGCATTTGTTGGCTGTGGTGATTTTCTAGGCAATATAAATATGTTCAGTAGTTTGCCATTGCTTTCTGAACGATCCGGATGTACAATTGCCTGTGGCGGGGATTGAACTCGGTACCTTGGCCGTCACAGACGAGCTCAGTACCACTTCGCCACAGAGCCGGACATGATGAACATAGCTCTGGAAAATAGCTCTACAGAACAAGTTGTAAAAGATCCAGTGAAGAATTTATTGGATCTAACATGAGATCAAAGCTTATTTACATTTGAACATTTTGTAATTATAGTTTATGTCTGTATGTCGTGAATACAATTGTACCTTTACTAGATGTTATTGGACTCAGCTCACAGTGTCAAGCCAACTTTGATAGAGTAGTTGTACCACATAGCTACATTGGACTTGTCTCAGCTTGCAATGTCAAACCTCCATTGGTATAGTGGTTGTGCCAATAGTATAGTGAACAATATTTTACTTGCCTCAGCTAACCCCATCTCTCTGATACAATAGCTATATCAGTGAGTTGAATGAAGTCGCCTCAACTTGCAATGTTTGTATGTCTTGAGTACTCTCATGCATTTATCACATAGAATTACCTAACTGATTTCATTATTTATTGCATTTTCACAAATCTATTTATGTTTTCTCTCCTTCTTCTTCTGCATTTCCTCTCAGATAAATAATATAAAATTTTATGTGATTTTCACAGGGAATAGTGAAGTATGTTGTCCTGCTTTTTTATAGCATTCTTCTTCTGCGTCCAACAACTATGGTCATGCTATATTGTCAGGCCCGTCATCAAGACGAAGTACACCGTCTTCTCCCGGTCAGAGCGGCTGCCCCATAGCTTTTGCCTCAAGTCTGTATCCTCTGGCCAGGTCTGCTGTCTCTGTTCTTTGTATGTTGAGCAGTCTTGAAGTATGTGGTCTGGGTTCCGGATCCACATGGACATTCATTTGTATATGAGATCCTCAATCGGTAAAGGTGACCCAACAGTCTGCAGTGGCCTGTTCTAAGACGAAATATTGTGGTCTTTTGATATCTTTGGAGATATATTGCATCATGTTTGTATTCCACTTCCATTTGTTTCTTCCACTTTGCTGTGTATGTGTTGTGGATTATTATTTTTGCCTCTCCGTAAGACAGTGGGTGTCTGTGTTGCTCCATTTCGCTTCCTGCTTTTGACAGAGCATCCGCAGGGATGAAAAACACTCCAGTCCATGCAATGAAAAACATGTAAATATACGCCCACTGGATGACAGAAGAGAAGAAAGAGTGCTTGTTAAAAGGGAAAAAATAAAGCGCATGCCAAACCATCCAATGCATGCGCACATTTCTAGATCAACCACAAGCAGGCTGAAGAGAACCAGCTTCTGTCACATCTCCAACCATCTCCATCACCAACATAAAGATGTCCTCACAAACGTCCCAAATGAAATTGAAACACTAACGGACTTTGAAGAGCCAGACAATAGTCTCCAAAATGTCTCCATAATAACACAGGTTCCTGGAATACTTAATAAGGAATACCAAACTCCACCTCAACTAAAAGCATTGACACTGTAGATGATTTTTTATAGCAGAACTGCATTATTTGCATCTTCCAGCCCTGCATTCATGTCCGATTAAATTTTTTTACATCATTATTTCAGTTCTTCATAACTAATTTTATCCTTTATATACATGCTCCTGTTACTGCTAACATTTCAGAGATTTTTGTTTTAGCTTTTCAAAATGTAATTCTCTTTCTCTCTCTCTCTCTCTCTCTCTCTCTCTCTCTCTCTCTCTCTCTCCCTCTCCCTCTTTGTGTGTGTGTATTTATATATATATATATATATATATATTATACAATCAAGTGGTAAGCATAATATCTGCAATAGAAGAGTACTTGTTCATTACAGTCATCAGCAGTTATGAGTGATGGAACTCTGGTTTTCTGTACAATGGGGACCATTGCCTTCTCTACAGATTTGTTTCATACCCAAAAGACTTCAACTCTCAGCAGTATGCAATGTTTTGTGAATAAGCCTCCTATTCTGTAGGGGTCTATGTGTGTATGTGAAAGCATGTTTCACCATTTTGTATAGAAGCATAAAATCACATGAAAGTTGACAACTATTTAGTGGTGTAAGTGTTGGCTATTTTTTTTACTGCACCTTCCATAAATATGAATTTTCATACTGCTATGACTTTCATACTGCTAAAAGTAACAGTAATAAGTCAGTCTGAATTGGGAAATTATTGAAATAAGAATGTTTCTATTGCTCAGGCTTATTGAATGCTTATTTAGAGATGAAAACTTTCATAGTTTTGACAAGTAGGATGAAATTATTCCCTGGCAAAAATGATCTTGCAGGAAACAGTCTAGGTGGAAGGAGCAAGTCACAGAAAATCAGGTAACATCAAAGACTGGACCTGCCAAGATTTTTCTTGATTCATTTTTGTTCTCTAAAGATAGAAATCACTGGAGGATCTCTGTGTGAATGCATCCAATGTAGTATCCCCACAATTCAGACCAGCAATAGTTTTAATATTTAAGATATGCAGATGACACTGTTCTGATTGCTAAATGTGAGAAAGATCTTCAAGAAATGATTAATGTAGTAGTCACAGAAAGTAAAATAATTATATTGAGGTTATCTTCTTATAGAAGCTTCATGGCACATCATCTATACAATCCCGTAGTCGTAACCTTCGATAACAGTTACCATGTTTTTCCGACAGGCCGACATTGTGCTTGAACTAGTTACGGGCATGGTGTGGGTGGGCGGAACAACAAAGAAACCTGTTGCAAGGGCCAGAGTTGTGCCCTGATGTCAACGTTTCTTTCGGCGGCATAGACTCGAAACACCATCGAGTCTGATGGCTGCTAGAACAGAAGGCGGAGCACTTATAGGAATGCCCCACGTGCTGTGAGGCCAGTTTCTAATCAAGAAGAATAGGCCTCTTCTCAAAATGCAAGAAGACGTAAGTGATGGTTATTTCAAAGAAACAAAATTCAACAACTTGCAAGATCACAGTAAACAACATAGTATTAAAACAGGTCCAACAATTCAAGTATTTAGATACAATGGTAACAACAGATGAAAGAATCTCAAGAGAAATAAGAAGCAGAATAGGGCAGACAAAAACAGTATTCAGAAAAATATATTATGTAATATGACCCTAGCATTAGAAGTGAAAAGAGAGCACTACTGTGCTACATTACTCCGATACTATCTTGGGTGCAAGTCTTGGACAATAAACAAACAGGATAGTGGGAAATTAGAGGCAGTAGAGATGTGGTTCCACAGAAGAATGCTGAGAATACCATGGACTGCCAGAAAAACTAATGTGTAGGTGTTAAAAGAGTCAAATATGAGATGGAGCTTAATCGTTAATATAAGGAAAAGACTATCTTCATTTTATGGCTATATTGTGAGACAGGGAGGTTTGGAGAACATAGTTACTCACGCAAGATTGAAGGCAACAACATAAAATATTGGACAGTTTAACAACATGGCATGGCATAGAATCAACAACGAGCCTAATACATAGAACTAGTGATAGAGAGCTGTGGAGATCAATGTTCGCTTACTCCTGCCAGCACTGCACCTGATGATGATGATAGCTTGAATAATAGGTTGAAGGTATGCATAGAAAAATATATTTCCTTCGTTCATTCTCAAACTCCCATCCGATCTCTCTTATAACAGGACAAGATATCCAGCAGGGCATACAGAGAATGGAAATGCATTGTGTCACTATTTTAATTGCATCAATAGCCCAATACATCTGACTTCGGTGTTGGTAACTAATACATTCAGTGATTTTACCACTCAATGATGGACATCTGTAACCATATCAAATATAACCATAGTCTGTCAGCCATACAAGGTAACCATATCAAATATAACCATAGTCTGTCAGCCATACAAGAGAACTGGTTCTTGTGCATACCCACTGGCCATCACTCAAAGATAATGAGTAAAATTGGTATCGGGTTTTGAAAATCTGTCTAGTCGCTTACATACATCGGATGCAAAGAATTATGTAGCTCTCAAATATTTACTTTGTATTATCTCTGACAGCAAAGTATGATCTGGACAGGAAAAGGTATACCAACAAATGATTAAATGCATAGGTGTGAATAGACAAATGTCATCATCATCAAGTGCTATCTCCACATTGAAAATTGGCTGCAACAGACCTCCCAACATCCTCTTGTTTCTTCTGCATTTATTCTCCAACTCCTGCAGATTAGCTGGATGTAGTCCGGAGAAGAGAATGTGTTCCGTCATGGTTTACAGCATTGCTGTAATTCTGCGCCTTTCGGCCTGACACATCCGACTTCAGCATAGCTGTGGGTCACTGGCCCTATATGTGATTGACAGCCAGCTCCATTCCATGACCTCCTTAGTCTCTGCTTACGATATGCATGGAAGGTAAATCCTCTGTTTCTTACCTTGGTGGTTCGCTCTGCTAGACTGTATCCTGTCCATCTCATGATGTTTCCCTCTCACCTGTATCTGCCTACCTCTTGCTCACCTCTCCTTAACTCTACCTTCAAGTAAGATTTTCAACAAGGTGTCATATCTTTTATAATGTCCAAATATTTTTATTTGTTTGGATTTTTTATACCTTTTAACCCTATTCATGTATGTCGCTTGTTTTCTAGTCCAGACTAATAATCAAGAAACATACATATAAAAGGTCAATATAAAACAGCAGTGACTGATTCATTGGACATTTAATATTACCTAAACACAAACCTATTAAATAACTGTCTAAAAGAAGCTAAAGCCTATATAATAAGATACTGTATTAGGTGTGTTGATCTGGTATAGAGAGCAAGAGTGATAACTTCATACTTCTATAGGTGCTATCATTGCCTAACTAGTAACCGAGTTTCATTGCTTAAATATATACTAACATGCATACAGACACACTAACAGCACTTATGTTTTGAAAGGTATTCATTTATTTCAGAGACTGTATGCACATCATGTTAACTATATCGTTCTATCACATACGAGAAATAAATATACCCCGGTATTTATTCTAAAATCTTCTAACAGATATGCACAAACGGCAAAATTTCCATTTCAGTAACAAATCAGTTGTTGGTAAAGTTTTTAAAAACTGAGTTGACCCATTTTCTGCTATAAATTTTGCTGCAACATTGGCAGAAGTAACATTGAAAATAAAAGAATTCTATATAGTTCTATACTGGTATAATAAATCTGTCCAAATAATATGTTTTGTCAGCACATCTTTATAATATTCAAAATAATTGAAGCATTATATTTTTATATGAAGCATTGCTTTTCAACTATTACTGATATTACTGTAAAGGGCATACATCACTCTTGCTCAGTTACTCTTGCATATGCAAGCTAGAGTGCTGTGATGCTATATTGAGCCAATTCTTCTTTATGCATGCGAAGAGTGGATGGTAAAAAATACAGATCATGATTCGCTGGAGGCAATTTAGATGTGGTTTTTTAGAAGAATGATGAAAATTCCATGGACGGCTAAGAATTTTATGGCATGTGATGAGAAAATCAAACTTTGAACATTTACAACCACTGGAAAGATCAAGGGGAGGAGAGGCAGAGGAAGACACACAGAGAAAATTATGGATGGGTTGTCACTGTGACACAAAAAGGTGTAAACAACTGTACTTAACAATACAAGAGAGAGAGTTGAGGAGAAACATTGCCTATATCAATTGACTTGGCACTTGATTGATTGAACTCTGCCATAACTAGACGTGTATTAACTTGTCCCCATTGCAATTGAACCCACAGCTATTTCACACAAGTTGAGATTCTGAAAGTATCTATCATAGAAGCTGGTGGCTCTGCACGGGTTTAGAAATCAAATATTAGCATTTATAGGAGTTAAGAACAAACTGGGCTTGAATACCTAAATATCTCAAAATAATAGAGAGCCGATGACAGATTTGGAAAATGACATTTGAGAGAACACAATCTTTCAGTGGTTTTGAATACCATATCCTTCCTTGTTAGCTGTTAACTAATATGAGATAGGCATTTGTTCGCAGTGCTTGGTCCTTTACAGCTCAGTGCGCAGGTAAAACGATCAAGGAGGAGAGTGGTGCCTTTGCGGTCATTATGAGTAGTATGACCATGGAGACAATGGCGGTGACCAGGGCATTTGAGTGGCTACGAACACAGAAGGTAACACAGGTCGGCATCTTGAGTGACTCTGAGTATGATTAAGAAGGTAGAAGTGGGTCTTGTTCGCGAACAGTGGATTGAGGACTTCAGAAAGGCGAGCCTGAAAGTGGTTACATTTATTTTCGTGCTGGGACATGTGGGAGTTTGAGGCAATGAAGAGCGGATCAACTGGCATCATGCGCGACTGTGGAATAGGGCGATGGGGCAATGGATCGCGCTGACGTTTTGAATTCCTTAAGAAATATAACACGCGAGCGTGAGACTAATGATGATTCCTTTTCAATGGCTAGGATTAAAGATCAGGGATTGAAATGTGGTGTTGCTAGAAGTGAACATTTTGGAGGGCGCAGAAGAATGATGGTCAACCAGCACAGGACCGGTACTGTCAGCAGAAGTGTAATGGCGGATACACTCAAAGAGAGATCGGAGCAACTATGGATGTGTCCAGTTTGCAGTGATGATGATCCGACGACTAACTAACTAATATGAAATAACACTAAACCAGCTCATGAAATATAATTATTTCTTATTCTTTTGGTCAAGCTTTTGCTTTTTGGCATCGCAGTCTTAGGTAAGGATTGGTTTTCTATATAAGGCTTGTTCGGTCACTTAATATGCAGTAATGTTATGCTGTTTTAAGATGTCGGTGATTCATTCAATCTATCTTCTCCTGCTCCAAGATTATTATGTTCTTGCTGAAAATACATTCTCATTAAGTGGCCGAGCCATCTAATATCAATATTTTTGACAATGGGTGTTGTTCAAACAGTTCGTGTAATCTCTTCGATTCTTACATACTTTCTTCTTGTTCTGCTAGCTGTTTATCTTTAAACATCTCATTTCACAAATAGTAAATTTTATTTCTTGTTATTTGGTGAATGTTCAAGTCTGACTCTGGTAGCATAATTTCGGTATGCAGGTTGTGTTTCTAATTTTTCTTTTGGCCTACATTTTATTTGATCGATGTGTGTTTTGTTTGTTTGTCACTAACCCCAGGAATTGCGAGCAACTTGCTCTCACTTCATATGTACTGTTGAGTTGTTTTCTTTCATACCCAGATTTCAGCTTAAGTTCCCTTCTACTCAAAGGTGGTATATGTTATGAGACGATCTGGTATTTTGCCTGGGTCGTCCGCTGTGCATCTTTCCTTAGACGAGGTTCGTAGCAGCCAGTGAACTATTCCTAGTGCAGGAAGATCATTCCATTACCACCTTCTGTATTCTTAGGTCCCAGACGAAATTTCTTCAGTATGAGCCGTATGGAGAAATTGTGACAGTCGAATTATACATAGGGTACACCTAAGTGAGGTGCTGCTTTGCCAAATATGTCTGGGATTTGATCTGTGTATTTCTCACACACTCACCTCATCCACTTTTGATTCCATCGCCAAGTGCGGTCTGTGTTGTAACTCTTCGCCATTGTGTTCATCACCCAAAGAAGAAGGTAGAGTACGATATCTTGTACATGGAGCTTCACAGTAGGCAAACAAATCTCATGTAAGAAAGACATCATTCCCCTCTGTACCCTTAGGTATTGAACTCAATTATCTCTTTATGAGCTGTGTTTGGCAACGGCGACAGTTGAGTTAGACTAGGTTTGCTATGTCCTCAGAGACAAGGACTTAACTTCCCGTTTACATTGCCCACAGTCCCAGTCTCAAAACTGCTTTGGTCAGAAATTTGAACAATATATGCTTCCAGACATATGTTGGATGCTTTTATTTTGTGCAATGAGGAGCCGTATTCAAAGATTTTTTTCAATACCCAGGACCACATGTTTGTTGGCATATCAAATACCTGAATCATGACTCCTACTTTGAATGGAGCCAATTGTGGTGTGGTATGTGGGCCTCTCTGCTCACGTGCTGGACAATTGTCACTTTGTTGCCCCTCTGTTGTTTCACATACATAACTCTGTCCTTTTGTGCATGTTAGATTCAATGTATACTTTAAGCATCGCCATATTGTAATGACATCTACCCATATCGGGACAGAGACATTTGCCGCCCCTCCAATGCATCTACATTTTGGCTGACCAAGCCGGAATGCCTTGCATCATTATGTGTCGACAATGCCACTATATGTGTTGGCGCAAAGATGTCAGGAATATTGTATGTTTTTTCTGCAGTCAATTCTCATTCCATCTGCTGCCTCCACATCCGTTGACATGATCCCTAAAAGTGTTGGTCGGGAACATAGCATGAGCCGCTTTGTTTCTGTTTCAAAATTGTACCAGTTGGAGGTACTTTTAGGATCTTGGCTATGTGCAAACCCTGGAATCACATGAGAGCAATTAGGAACACTTTGCACCCCATGGTTTTTCTAGATTGAGTTAAGTTGATATTTTTTTTTTGTTCGATTCATGTTGTGAACTGCTCAATTTTTCATCAGATGTGAAAATGATCCCAAGTTACATGAACTCTTACACCTGATTTAAAGTGTCATCTTTATGTTTATTGCATTGGGTTCTCTGGTTCTAGATATACCTTCTGTTGTTTGTTTTTTTTTAATTGATCTTCATGTTATGTCTGAGGCAACATTCATTGAATAAGTTTATATGGCTCTGCACCTGTTAACTTTTTGAAATCTGCAAAGAGTAACTGCTTTAAAGTCACTAGATTGTTAATCTGGTGGTATTTCAAATATTTTGGTGATACTGAACAATAATGGTACATTGGAAATCCGTTATAACGAATTGATCGGGACCAAAAGAATATGTGTGTAATAGCCAAATTTCGTTATACTGTATACAATTATGGACAATTATTGTCATAAGTCATGTCCACTTTTTCACAAGATGCAATCACTGTGTTCCAAGGACTATATAGGTGCACCAGCTCCTGCTGGTACGGGGAATGTATTGTTAAGGCATCTTTTACTTTCATTGAGATTTTTGTTAAATCATCTACAACTTTTCCACCTTTAATAATGGGTAGGATAGGTATGTATTGCTTTGTTATCTTACTTTCTGTGTGACTTTCTTTTAGGGATGGAAGAATAAGGTTGTTGACACTTGGTTTTGTTTAGGAACAGGAGGATTGTTTTGCTATAGATATTTGGCTTTCAGGAAATACTCAGTAACCATCGACAAATGGACTTGATGATTTATCTTTCTAAAGTAATGCATTCGTTGTTTCCTTCGATTTTCATTGGGCTGTAAACACAAATTATATACAAAGTGTTACCACCTCTCCCTTCCTATTACTATGGTGTTTATTTGCTATCGAACTGATGGGGACTATTAACCTCAGTAGATTGAAGGCCAAGACCAAAACTAAGACGGACATTGTTCGCCGACAATTGTGCACTCAACGTTATCAGTCTGAAAGATATGCAGGATAGTATCCACCTCTTTATTTCGACCTGTGATGCATTCAGTCTCACCATCAGCACCGCGAAGATATTAGTAATGTATTAACCAGCTCCAGGTGTCCGCTACACAGAACCAATAATCACAGTAAAGGGACAGAAACTCGATACTGCCAATAAGTGTGTATATCTCGACAGCACCCTATAACAAACTGCGACTATTGACGAGGATGTTGACCTGCCTATTGCTCGCTCAAGTGCGGCCTTCGGTAACCTTTGCACCAACGTCTGGATCAGGCATAGTCTCCGTCTGAGAACTAAGTTGAACGTCTACCGCGCAGTGGTTCTACCAACACTGCTTTATGTTGTGTTATCCTGGACTGTCTGTGCAAGACACGATCGATATCTTAATTCTTTCCACCTTCGGTGCCTAAGAAACTTTATGAAAGTACGTCGGCAGGATCAATTACTAGACACGGAAATCTTTCAAAAGTTCGGTATGCAAAGTATCCATGCCCTGTTGATTAGGTCCCAACGCCGTTGGACTGGCTACATCGTCCGTACGCCTTCCAGAGAGATTATTTTATGTGGAGCTGTGCGATGGTAAAGCTGAGAGCAGAAAAAGCTCTTAATCACTTAAAGAACTCTCTCAAGCACTTTAGAATCGATTCTAACTCCAGGGAGACTACAATCCTTGATCGCTCAGCGTGTCACACCCAGATCACTATGGAATCACTAAATTAAAAAAAGATAGGATACTGTGGAAAATTTACAAGAAAAGAAAGGAAAAATCTGAAAACATTCCTACTCAGGACCCCCTGCACGCACTGCACTAGATCATTCATGGCACGAATTGGACTCATCGGGAATCTGCAAACCAAAATCAAATTAAATAACCCGGTTGTTGTTTTTTCCATTTGTGCACCACATTTGATGTGTTTTTTATGCCATGCTAATCTTCGCTTGCAAAGGAGGAACACCATCATATACAAAGTGACCGATGAAAATCATGGGGGACATATACTGCGTCACTTTAGAAGAAGATGATCCAGCAGGTTATATAATAGCAATCTTATTATTATAATAATGGTTATAATATTATTTCAGCGTTGTTATTATTATAAGGTTGTATAATAGCAATATAAGGCTGGAGATGGCTTTAGCGTCATTGTCAAGGCTAACGGTGATTTGGAAAAGAAACATCAGTGTTGGAGTGAAAATAAACTGTATAAGTCGCTGGTTTTTTCTGTTGTGATGTATGGTTGTGAGAGTTGGGCACTCACTGCGGACATAGAGTGAAGATTACAGGCTTTCGATTACAAATGCTACATACGAATTCTACGAATTTCCTATAGTGAACTTAAGACCAATATGTACGTAAGAAATAAAGTAGAGATGTGTGCTGGTGTTCAGGAGCCATTGTTTTCAATAGTGAAACGACGGAAACTAGCATGGTTCGGACATGTATGCAGTATCTCTTACAGTGAGCTTAATCTAGACTATTGACAAGTTATGTGATTGCATCATTCTACAATGATGCAATTTTACTTTTTCTCATTGGTCACTTTGTGTCGACGACAGCCAATGAAATTCTTGTTAAAAGTCAAATTGAGTCAATTTAGAACAGCGATGTCATCGCTAAAATAATAACTCATCCTGACTATCACATCATTTTCAGTGTTTTGTTCAATCCCTGACTGCTGATTTATCACTTTCTCTTACATTGTCTCCACTTTAGAACCATGAAAAAAAACCATGATGATCTTCATATTTAATTTCATGTTATACATTGTGCATGTTAACGCCTCACGATAAAATACACAAAGCATAACATGAAAATAAATACGCAGAAAACAATGAAAATCTTCAAGCCAATAAATCCAGTGAATATAACAATAAACAAAACTAAACTGAAACAAACTTCTGAATGTAAAAACTCGCTGATGACGGATGTGTTTGGCCATTGGCGCAAATAAAACGGCAACACAACGCATTTCCATTCTCTGGACGACATCCAACTGGAAAACGTGTAGGACCATTGTCCTGTTACAAGAGAAATCCAGTGGGAATTTGAGAATGAACGCTGAAGAAGAAGAATGTAAATACTTCGAAAGTATAGACCCTATACATAATCAACGGAAAATTAGGTAGAGAGATTGAGATAAGATAGCAAACATGGTGACATACCAGCTATCACCTTTACTGCTCAATACATTGATCAAGATGGAAGTTAAAAGGCAGATGATAAACATTATTTTTATGCCAACACTCTGCTATCAATGCCAGACATGGTCGATGATAGTAGCCCAACTGAGAAAGCACAACATGTGAGATATGTCTGAGAAAAGCCGCAAGAGTGACCAAACTAGACAAAATAATAAATGTCGAAATCAGGAGAATTCTTGATAAGAAACTGGCTTCACAGCACGCGGGACATTCCCATAAGTGCTCCGCCCTCCGCTACAGCGGCCATCCCAGTGTATGTAGACTCAGAGTTCCGGTCAGGTGTTGACTGTGTGATCTTCGGGACTTTCCAAAAAATTTACTTTTCCTCCCCTCACCTCTGAATACTCCCATTTATAACATTCTCTGTATGTGTACGTTCTAAATCTCATTGACATCATCTGCATCTTGAAATGAATTTATTACTGCCTTCTTAAGACTGCTTTATCTCTTCTCAGCAATGTGCCGTCTATCGCCACATTGCCTGCCAATAAGTCGGCTTTCTCGTTTCCTCTGACCCCAGCATGACCAGGGCAGTATATCCATGTAATGCACTGGACAACTGAGTTGTTCAATAAGTCCCACCATTCTCTTCTTAGCGTGAACTTTCCTTTCTTGCACAACATGCTTTGAGAGTCTGTGAGTATTACCGAGTGTGTTGATGTATCAGTTATCAACCAATTAAGAGCTGCTGTAACTCCCTCTATCTCCATCCTCATGCTCGATGTGGCAGTAGAATATGCTGAAGATTTCTCAACCAACTTCACGCCGTTTCTGTAGGCAACAAAACCCCAACCGCTTTTATTTGTGTTTCTGCTAACGGAGCTATCTATGTATATAATTATGTCTTGTGGTTTCGAGTGTAGTTGGGCGAGTTCGTGCACTGTATCCTGAGCCCTGACTGCCGTCCATTTCCGGCACACGTTATCTAGTTGTTTTATTACTTTAGTCAGTGATTTCTTCTCAATGTCTACCTCCACCCATTCACTGCCCTTTACTATTTCTTCGAATTCACATACTCTTCGCAGTGTACCTTCTGCCTCTGACATCCATGATCTGCCACGCTCGATTCGTTTTCCCTTTGACTCATCTAGACGATGGTGTAATGGGTGGTGGTTGTATTCTGTCACTTTAAGGTACGACGTAACGTGTGCTACCTGATGTCGCACTCTAATGCTGGGGAGATCAAGCAGAAATCTCATAGCAGAGATGGGTGTATCTCTAGTACACCCCAGTACCGCTCTCATTGCTTCATTTTGAACTTTTTCCAATATATCGACTTGTCTCTGTGACAAAGTTAGTAGGCCGAGGCCATAATATATTACAGATAGTGCCACCACTTGCAGAAGCAGAAAAAGTGAAATAAGGAGATGAATCGGTGTAAGACCATGCACAGAATACACCGAGAAACAACAAATACAATGGTTTGGGCACCTTTGGAGAACGAACCATAACCAACTACCGACAGGAACATATAACATGAGAAGATCCGGATATAAGGCAGAGGAAGACATAGGAAAAGATGGATTATCAAGACAACTCTGAACAAATATTGATTCAACACCGCCAAGACAACACATCTGGCCTTTGATACACTACTAAAGCTCCCAGTCACCACCACTACGCTTAGTGGCAAGTGTGGATATTCGGACCATCATCCACCTGGGGAAAGACAATATAGACACACGCAAAAAATGATGATGATGATGATGTCCTTCCTTACCAAAAGAAGATGAGCATGATGTAAAGTCAATAATGTTTGCAATTTGTCAGTCTGCATATGACTAACAAGTTCAATCTGCACTCGGAAAAGCCTAGTCAGTCTGCACATGACTAACAAGTTCAATCTGCACTCGGAAAAGCCTAGTCAGTCTGCACATGACTAACAAGTTCAATCTGCACTTGGAAAAGCCTAGTCAGTCTGCACATGACTAACAAGTAAAATCTGCACTCGGAAAAGCCTAGTCAGTCTGCACATGACTAACAAGTTCAATCTGCACTCGGAAAAGCCTAGTCAGTCTGCACATGACTAACAAGTTCAATCTGCACTCGGAAAGGTCTAGTCAGTCTGCACATGATTAACAAATTCACTCTGCACTAGGAAAAGCCTAGTCAGTCTGCACATGACTAACAATTTCAATCTGCACTCGGAAAAGCCTAGTCAGTCTGCACATGACTAACAAGTTCAATCTGCACTCGGAAAAGCCTAGTCAGTCTGCACATGACTAACAAGTTCAATCTGCACTCGAAAAAGCCTAGTCAGTCTGCACATGACTAACAAGTTCAATCTGCACTCGGAAAAGCCTAGTCAGTCTGCACATGACTAACAAGTTCAATCTGCACTCGGAAAAGCCTAGTCAGTCTGCACATGACTAACAAGTTCAATCTGCACTCGAAAAAGCCTAGTCAGTCTGCACATGACTAACAAGTTCAATCTGCACTCGGAAAAGCCTAGTCAATCTGCACATAATAAACAAGTTCAATCTGCACTCGGAAAAGCAGATTGTTCCTTGCAAAATAATTTTAGAAAGTGAGTCATGACTCGTTACGTGTCCAAAACAAACACATTTACTCCTTTTCACCACTGCCAAAATTGTGCTTTCATAACCTACAAATTTGTTTATTTACTGCCGGACAAATATATTATTCTCGTTTTCTATACCCCATAGCTAATTCTTAACTAACATCTGTATCACTTGTTTTCAAAAGCCTGAATCATTATTTCTGTGTCTGCGTTGAGTGTCCAACTTTCACATCCGCATACAAATATACTCAGAACTAGCATATCCATATCAATATGTCGGACATATACGCCTATAAAAAGACACAATGGTTTAGAAATATTAATCATTGAGAGAAATGTTCCAGGAAAGAGACCAGACAACAGACCAAGACCACTATGGACACAGGCTATCAAAGACCTTCTGAATATGACACTGGAGAAGGATGACCAGCTTGCACAGAAACGAAATGCCTATAGCATGACACTGGTCAGATAGATGGATACATCTGTCCGATATTAGTTACTGTGGCATACAATACACTATTCATGCGTTAGCTTCATCATCTAGTTTTCTTCCCTGCGTTATGCCTACAAATTATATCCACCGGATGTGCTCCACTCTTCGATCGTGACCTTTCAACTATGTTTACTTTTACTATTTTATCCTTTATAGCAACCATCCACTCTTTTTTCCAATATCTCCTACTATTAATATATCTTTTTTGGGGATCTCCTTTATTGTGTCTTCTTGTTTTTCGTAAAATGCGCCTATTTCCTCTTAAGCCACAGTGATACTCTCTTATAACGCTTAGACTTATATTTCGGGGAGGTTTCCCTTACTTAGTATGCGAAGAGCGTGACCGTCGAAATAACGATACGATCTTTGCACAGGAAACGTAAACATGACCAGAAAGGTCCATATTGATTATTTCAGTTTATGTCATTGGTCGGACTTGGCTACATTTGGCATGCGACTCCAAGTATGTAAATACCAACGAAAAGTACAACAATAATAAAACACACAACTAATGAAGTCTTAATTATTTCTGGACAAAGGTCATCTATTGTTGAGAGTCACGACGTAGTGCCTCTCGTATCCTCTTTTTTTTCTTCTCCTTTCCATAGTGTGTGGTACACTACTGCTACATTTCGTCAGCCCTTACCGCTTTGCTACAGTGGTCTTTATATTTACTTACATTTAATTATATATCTTCCTGTAAGGCCGCATACCACTTGTATCTTACTTCTCTATGGTGCCTTCGCTTCTGCTTACCACCACCTCCGTTCTTTCATGTACCCATGATGCGTTATGGTTTTATTGTTGGATCACGCTATGTGGGCCTTTCTGTATGTACTTCTTTCTGACGTCCTATTCAATCTCGTTCTCTGGGTAACTTTGACCCTCTGAATTGTATCAACCTATTCCTTTAACACCACTCCTTCGCTTCAACATGACTTGACAATGGATTGCTAATACCCAATTGTCTATACTGGTTCCGTTGTTCACCGACTAGTTGGTTTTTCTGTTTCAACTTCGGTCTTGTATATTTTCTACTTTAGATCTTCTCACGACCATCTCGTGATTTCCTACACACTACACATCCGCCCGTTCTGCACTAAAATAGAAAACATGACGTGAAATGGCTTATTGTGATTTCTGCTCGTTGGTGTTTATTGTCGAGGTTCTCGCAAGAAACCTTCCTGGAAAACCTCACGATTGTCTGATTCACACCAGAAGAGGCACATGGTGGAACAAGACATGTATGTTCGCTCTACTATTAGGGTGAAATGTTATAAAGAGTTTAACCCTGTCAGGCAAACGTTTACTGCGAGTGGTGAATGCCACCTGTCGAGTGATGTGCTGAAACAGTTTAAGGGCTGTGGTGAAAATATGTTCCAAGCAATGTTGCTGCAGCCGAGAAAAGTCAAGCATCTTATGAGCATTATCGAGAAAATCAAAGTCGCCATAACAGATTCTACGGAGATGAGAAAGCATGGAGAATGGAGGCGACCTACGACAAGCGAGACACCTATATCGGTCTGTTCCTGTTCTACTGAAAATATATCTAACGTCTTCGATGAAACTTTTTTTTTCTCGAAATCGAATCTTTATCCTTAATGAAACTAACCACGCCCTTTAAACTTGCATCCTTAAATCTCGTACCTGATGTCACAGAATGCCTCTTCTCTTAATATCGCCTCCGTATATATATATATAAATATATATTGTATAGCTCCATCCCTCATGCTAAAGTGTTGAGTGATGTCAAATTCTTTCCTGGTAAACAGATTGATCTCTCCATTGCAATTTCTACCATAATCCGCACCACCTAGCTAGCTCTTAACCTTAATTCTTTCGAGATGAATGGTCAATTCGCTGAACAGATTAAGGAGTAACCATGAATATCAAAACATTGTGGAAATTTCAAAAATGTGTGTGCTTTTTGACACAGTATATATTTACTATGACAAAGTAGTAATAACGACACTAAATTAAGCCTTTTAAGATCATATGTTTTCCCAGTAGCAACACATGATGAGAGACTTAGACTTTAAACAAGGCAATATCCAAAAGAATAAATTCATTTGAAATGAGGTGCTACAGAAAGATCCTACAAATATCATGGACAGAGAAAAAGAACATTGAAGTTTTAAAATTAATAAATTTAAACTAAGGGTGCCTTCTAAATACTATCATAAGAGGGAAGCTACAGTATTTTGGACACTTTAAGCGACATGATGGCATCGAAAGGCTATGTAGACTCAGAGTCCCGGTCAGGTGTTGATTGTATGATCTTAGGGGCCTTCCATAAGATTTACTTTTCCTACCCTCCCCTCTAGATTAATCCATTGGACATTTCTATTAGATATTTGGAGATAGTGAACAGCATGGGTTTCCCAAGACATATGATTCATCTAATATAAGAACTTTACCAAGATCAAAAGGCTGCAGTGAAGTTAGAGGGTGATCTCTCAGAGTGGTTTGAGGTACAGAGTGGAGTAAGGAAGGAATGCACACCTCCCCGTACCTGTTCAACATCTACGCAGAAAGTATAATGAGGAATGTGAGAAAAGGCATACACAACGCTGACTACCACGCTTAAAACATTGGTGGATTCAAAATCCCGAAACTACGCTACGCAGACGACACAGTGCTTCTTTCAAATGATATAAAGGGATTAGAACAACTAATGAAGTACACAAAGAAATATAGCGAATCATAAAACTTGTATGAAACATAAAACTTGACACGCAAGAAACACAAATCATGTCAACAGATATAACAACACAACAACCAAAAATCAGAATAGGCAATACCCAGATAGATTGCGTGGATAAATTTGATTACTTAGGAGCAAACATCAACGGTGCAGGAGACTGCATGGCAGAAATAAAGAAGAGATTGGCAATGGCATATTGTAAAATAATACGGTGAAAAACATGGAAAACAAACAAAATAAAAACGAGATTGCTAATGTTACGAACTTTTATTTTTCCGTTTGCAACATACGGCTGTGAAATATGGAAACAGTAAAAACAGTGGCAAAGAAGATCAACGCCTTCGTGATGATATGCTACAGAAAGATACTTAGAATATCATGGAAGGAAAAACTCAGAAACTCAGATATTATAAACACATTGAAGATTCCAGAGTGTTGGTTACTAATCACAATAACAAAAAGAAAACTACACCTGTTTGTCATGTAAAGAGACACAACTGTTTAGAAAGACAAATAATGGAGGGAAGAGGAGTAAGGGCAGACCACGAAGACGATGGACTGATGACATTAAAGATTACATGAATACATCATTGGAAAATGCAAGCCGCATCGCGCAAGACAGAAGGGGGGGGGGGGGGGTTCAGAGAGTTCATTGAGAAGGCAACTTTCTGGAAGGAATACGTCACATGACACAACCGTCTAGATACTCAAATTTATAACATTTTCTGTATCTGTACGTTCTCAGCCTCATTGAGATCATCTTCATCTTGAAATGAATTTATTACTGCCTTGATCAAGTCTGCTCGATCTTTTCTCAGCAATGTGCTGTCAATCGCCGCATTGCCTCCCAATAAGTCGGCTCTCTCGTTTCCTGACTCCAGCATGACCAGGTCAGTACATCCATGTAATGCTCTGGACAATTGAGTTGTTCAATAAGTCCCACCATTATTTTCTCAGCATCACGTTTTCTATCTTACGCAGCATGCTTTGAGAGTATGTGAGTATTATCGAGTGTGTTGATGTATCAGTTATCAACCAATTGACTGCTGCTGTAACTCCCTCTATCTCCATTCTCATGCTCCAAGTGACAGTGGGATATGCTGAAGATATCTCTACCAACTTCACGCCGTTTCTGTACGCAACAGGTTCCCAACCGCTTTTATTTGTGTTTCTGTTAACGAGCCATCTGTGTATATAATTAGTCTTGTGGTATCTAGTGTAGCTGGGTGAGTTCATGCACTGTATCCTGGGCCCTGACACCCGTCCACTTTCGACACGCTTTATCTCGTTGTATTATTACTTTAGTCAGTGATTTCTTCTCAGTGTCTACCTTCACCCACTCACTGTCTTTTCCTATTTCTTCAAATTTACATACTCTTCGCAGTGTGTCTTCAGCCTTTGACATCCATGATCTGCCACGCTTGATTCGTTTTCCTTTTGACCATCTAGACGTTGGTGTTGTGGGTGGTAGTTGTACACATTCAAGATACCTTCAGTTATATGTTACTGGACATGTGCAACATCTTGCACAAATAGATTTTAAAGTAATTCATTAAAAAACTGGAAGCAATTATGTATTTTCAAGACATGCTTCATACATAGACCTATAATAATTACATTAAAACATTTAAATATGCTCTAGAAAGCATTAAGTAAATAAAGTTACCCATAGCATTTATTAATGCCGTAGGTGTGTGAGATGTTAGCGATCTCACATTTCAGAGGCTCTGCAAATGAGGGCGGTAGCCATCTCCTCTCCCTCGCAGTCTTTACTTCCCGGATTAATCCGGTACCCATTTAAGGCTGGGTGGATCCGGGAGCCGTTGCGATCATAAAATCATTTCTTCCTCAACTGGGGACCACTCATATGAATCCAGGACCACTAATATGAGAAACCAGTACGCTAACCATTGCGCTACGCGGCTAGAAATCACACTTATTACCGAATACCAAATTGTCATTGATGCCGGTAATGGACTTCTTTCTGAACACGCTAGACGATTTAATCTGCCAGGATGAAATGAGGTTGCTGTGATAATTACTTATCACAGAACTCTACTTATAAGCAGAGACAATACTTAGCAGTTCACAAATGTAACTCAAAGATTTATAATGCTTTGCAATATTCTTTTTTATTTGTCTATGAAGGTGGATACCACTTTGACATACCCTAAGCAGGTGTTCATTCTACCAGATCAGTTTCCTGCATGAACATTTATGCTTACAGATTTATGGTTCGCAGCAACTCTTCAAATCGTCTTATGTTGACTGGAAAACATTATTATCAAATTTTTGTTGACATAGACAGAATTCGAATCGGAAAGGCTACGGTACATTAGAACTCATCAAAAGAAATTAACATGCGATTTATACACCTAAGAAATACATTTAAGGGAGGCCATAAATAAGGATGTTCTTGCTGTTGACATTGGCCAAATATATATTCTTCCATCACGTTTTTCAGAAAGGCCACCAAATTTGTGCATTAATACTTGTATATAATATATATTTCTTTCCAAATTTGTGCATTCATACTTGTATATAATATATATATTTCTCTCCAAATTTGTACATTAATACTTGTATATAATATATATATTTCTCTCCAAATTTGTACATTAATACTTGTAGATAATATATATATTTCTCTCCAAATTTGTACATTAATACTTGTATATAATATATATAATATATATAATATATATTTACCTCCAAATGTGTGTATTCTATACTTGTATATAATATATATTTCCTTCCTAAGTTGTTTACCATTAAGGATTGTACTTACGTAAAACACAGGTTTTTAGAACCTATATTGATTACCACTAAGGACAAAATGTGATAACCCTGTGAAAAAAATTGAAGGTGTCAATTCGTTATTGACAATGTGTTAGGACGTGTAATATACCCCCTATTTGTGATTCTTGATTAGGAACAAGCGTAACAGTACTGGGAGCATTCCCATATATGCTCTGCTTGCCGTTCCGTCAGCCATCTAAAAGTGTATAAGCTCAGTGTCCCAGTCAATTGATGATTACGTGTTTTTCTGATCTTTCCAGAGAGGGAGCACTTTCTACCATCACCTCTAGTCACTTCCATTTCTACAATTCTTTAAATATGTACTTTGTCTCGCTCGACTTCCTCCTCGTCTTCTCGTAGGGTATCCATGACTGCTTTAATCAATTCAATCCTGTCTCTTCTTAATACCCCTTATTACTCACACCCAATCTCTCTTAATGGATCATGTATCGTAGGGTTGCTCGTATAATACAGAGATGAACATTAGACTTGTTTATAAATTACTCAATTTATGTTGATTAAGCTTGCAATGGCTGTAATTTTTATTTACTTCCATTCATTTTACACAAGGGGCTTTTTGTGGGCTTGTTTCATGATAATTCTCACGTCATGCTTTACAAGTTTTTAGTTATAGTGTGTACACGTACATATGTATTCATCAAGTGAATATTGTAATTTCATGTTTATTACTGTTGGCTTTCGATTAGAAATCAGCATCATAGCATACGGGACATTCACATAAGTGCTCCATTCTCCTTTCCAGAACCCACCCAAGTCTATGTAAATCCAAAGACCCAGTCACATTTCGATTATGTAATCTTCAAATATTTCTGGACATGACACACCTTCTCTCATAACCCCCCCCCCACCCCAGTCACTTCTATCTTTGTGTGTATATGTGCTATTTGCCAAATATAACATTACTAGGGAGCTCTAAAGATTTACTATAACAATCATAAGTAGACAAGCAATATTTGAATCCGATTTATTTCATATAAACTCATATTTACATTCGGTATATGAACTCATATTTACATTCGGTATATGAACTCATATTTACATTCGGTAAATAAACTCATATTTACATTCGGTATATGAACTCATATTTACATTCTGTATATGAACTCATATTTACATTCGGTATATGAACTCATATTTACATTCGGTATATGAACTCATATTTACATTCGGTATATGAACTCATATTTACATTCGGTAAATAAACTCATATTTACTTGCGGTATATGAACTCATATTTACATGCGGTATATGAACTCATATTTACATGCGGTATATTAACTCATATTTACATGCGGTATATAAACTCATATGTACATGCGGTATATGAGCTCATATTTACATGCGGTATATGAACTCATATTTACATGCGGTATATGAACTCATATTTACATGCGGTATATTAACTCATATTTACATGTGGTATATTAACTCATATTTACATGCGGTATATTAACTCATATTTATATGCGGTATATGAATTCATATTTACATGCGGTATATGAACTGATATTTACATGCGGTATATGAACTCATATTTACATGCGGTATATGAATTCATATTTACATGCGATATATGAACGCATATTTACATGCGGTATATGAATTCATATTTACATGCGGTATATGAACTCATATTTACATGCGGTATATGAACTCATATTTACATGCGGTATATGAACTCATATTTACATGCGGTATATGAATTCATATTTACATGAGGTATATTAACTCATATTTACATGCGGTATATGAATTCATATTTACATGAGGTATATTAACTCATATTTACATGCGGTATATGAATTCATATTTGCATGAGGTATATTAACTCATATTTACATGCGGTATATGAATTCATATTTACATGCGGTATATGAACGCATATTTACATACAGTATATGAACTCATATTTACATGAGGTATTTGAAATCATATTTACATGCACTTTGTATTCTTTGGTCTCAAACTCTCACTGCATCTTACTTGTAACAGGATAATGGTCATATCTTCTCCTTCTTCTTCTACGTTCGTTCTCAAACTACTGCAGATTAGCAGGATGTGGTCCGGAGAACGGAATGCGCTGTGTCAAGATTTACATCACTGCTGCGATTATGTGCCTTTTAGACCTGACATATCCGACTTCAGCATGGCTTTGGATCACTTTGACCCTATATGGGATGGAACAGCCAACTCCATCCCCTAACCTCCTTAGTCGCATCTTACGACATACATAGAAGGTAACCATTGTTGCTATTCTTTGCTCCCCTCTCGGGACCCGGCAACACGCTGACGTAATGGTCATATTATATTTCCAGCAGAATTTAGTTCTAGGAACGGAAATGTTTCGCAATTTTATTTGTCAAATGGCCCGAAACATTGGACTTCGGCGTGGTAACTAATATGATCAGTGTTTTATCACTTCCCTGGACTTCAACGGTGGACTTCTGTAGTTATTTTGATACTAGGCCAACCATACCAGAGAACTTGCTCCCGTACTGTATACTGGACACCACTCTAAACGATAACTATAGTCAAGCTTGCTCGATTATTACACGTTTGTAGTTATCGCTATCAACATAGTCACAGACGCCCACAAACATGCATTAATCTTGGTGCTGTATCTGTGATCCATTGACTGATGTATATCCCATAGTTACGAGAGAAATATTCATATACTTTCGTCCAAATCGTATTTTGTAGTTTTAGAATATCAATCTGAATTAATAAATGGTGTCTTTCATGGGAAGGCGGTAGAATAGACTGGACGAACTAAGTTGGAATCTCCTTTAGTTATATATTGAAGTAAGACGGACATTCATGCTTGAGCATTGTGTTACTCCTTCTTGTTTCATTTTGTCTGCCATTCTTCGAATTTGATCATCGCATGTGTCAGTTTACATACATTTCTGCAAATATACATTTAACATAAATTCATTAGATTAAAATATGATACCATACTTTTAATCAGTACATTTTTTCTGTATTTTTTAATATAATATATTCAAGTTGTATTGAAATAACACACATTGACCTTTCGTATTTTTAGTATATTACTCTTTGTACTTAATTTGGATAGCCTATACTTTAGTGTGATTAAAAGGAGAATAGGAATGGCTAAAAGTACCTTCAATGGCATGAGGAAATTATTAATATCTAAAGAAATTACAAACAAGTTAAAAATGAGAATTATAAAATGCTACATCTATTCCATATTAATGTATGGCTCAGAAACATGGACACTAAATAAACAATTAGAAGACAAAATTGATGCCTTTGAGATGTGGGTATATAGAAGAATAGGGAGAACATCATGGAAAGAGAAGAAAACAAATAAAGAGGTGCTAAAGACACTTAATATGAAGAAAGAACTACTAAGAGAAATAAAGATCAGGCAAATAAAATACTTTGGACACATTAAAAGACATGATACCCTATTGAAGACCTTACTTGAGGGTAAAGTCAAAGGGAAGCGAGCAAGAGGTAGGCAGAGATACACGTGGGAGAGTAACATTACACGATGGACAGGTTACAGTCTAGCAGAGTGCACCACCAAGACAAGAGACAGGAGATGTTGGAGATACGTTGCAGCCAACCTTCGTTGCGGAGACGGCACTTGATGATGATGATGATACTTTAGGGTTAAAAATAAATTTGTAAATGTATCTCAGTCCATAATATATATATATACATGTATATAATAGTATACGGAATACAATTGTGTGATGATCTCCTAAGCCTCTCGTTGCAGCACTTGGGTTTATTGTATAATATTTATACTGTATTTTTAAATGTATTGGTGATATTCATATTATTTTTGTATTTCTTTTATTATAAGAAATGTAAAGAAAGCAACATTGTATGAATAGATTGCGTTGCGATAACAGCTGAATCAACTAATTTAGTATAAAATAATAAACCCATAACCTGTTAAGTCACATTAGAACCACCAGCACAAAAATAACGACAGATAACCCTATCCTCAGCCATTCATGCAAGCGTAGACAAATCATGTGCTGACCATTATTTACTGTTGTTAAACCCATATTTTCTTTAACCACCTCCATCTTATATGCTCATATGTTCTCTGCAGGATAATACTTGAATGTGAACGGCTTCTCGTTACATATCTAAACCACGTAGGCTTAATTTCCATAGCCTCATAGCTGTTTCATGAATTCAGATAACATGGCGCTGTTCTTTTCTTTATGGATGCTATCAATTGTTAATCATTCAGTCCGATATTTTTCATATCTAGAACTGCTCCCGTGTGTTGCCTGGGCCCGAAAGAGGAGCAAAGAAGAGTAACACTGTTTACTTTCCATGCATGTCGTAAAAGTCGACTAAGGAGGTTATGGGATGGAGTTGGCTGTCCCATCCCATATAAGGTCAGTGACTTGCTGAAGTCGGATGTGTCTGGCCGAAAGGCGCAGATATCGCAGCAATGCTGTAAACCATGACACAACGCATTACGTTCTCCGGACTACATCCTGCTAATCTGCAGGAGTTTGAGAACGAACGCAGAAGAAGAAAAAGAATATCTAGAACTGTTTCTTTTAATTTCATCTTGGGTTGCCCACAACTTACTTTGTCTATTCCCAGGTGAAAGCTGGTTGATAGCATCCACACTTGCCGTTAAGCGTAGGAGTTGGACTGTAAGTTTCTGTTCAAGTCCAGATGTGATGCCTTAGTCGTACTGAGTTCGTGTTTGTGAATGGTGGTTGTGATGTTATCGATCCAGTTTTTTCTCGGTCTTCTCTTTGCTCTGTATCCAGCTGATTGTTTGTTATAAGCTCTCAGTGGTTATTGGCTTGGGTCCATTCTCATAAGGTGACCAAACCACTTTATCTGCTGATGTTCTATATATTCGATACAATGCTTTATTCATACTCATTGTGTGATATCCTCGTTTCTTACTCTGTCCAGTTTGGTGATCATAGCTGATTTTCGTAAATCATCTCACATGTAATGATTTTTCTCTGCTGCGAGGTTGATAAAGACCATGTTTGACACTGGTAAGATAGTGTTGGTATGAACATTGTAGATATTATCTGTTACTTTATGTCGATATTGATCGTTTGATGCAGGAGCAATAGTTTGTACTTACTTTGTAGTAGAGGTGTACCGGATTTCCGCTCCGGCAAATCCGGAATCCGGCCATTTTTACAAATTCTGCTTCGGCTCCGACCCAATTTTGCCGGATTTGTTTTGCCTAGTCACGTGAATTTTCTGTACATGTTTCATGAGGCCAAGCACTTCCGGTTTACTATTTCTCGCTGATGTAAATAAGAATTTTAAGAAATAAACACTAACTTTGAACTTTAATGGTGCATTACTCCATGAGTTTGTGGGACTTGAATATTTCGTATTTTCGTAAATTTCTCTGCTCTTGCCGATAAAATGAAACGGCATCAAAATCTAAGTAATACAGCGTCATTTGGGATTACTTCAAGGCTAAAGACGATGATTCAGCGAAGGTAAATATGTAAGTTTTGTGTCAAACAGTTCTCGCGTGGACGATCAGATTGTCCGAGAGACTTTCCAACATCATCAATGCAGACCCATTTGCGATCGATGCACAGAAAAAGCTATGACAAAATGATGGAAAAGAATGTATCATTGGAGGCCAGTGTATTGGCGACCACATCTATGATGAATCTGGGACCGTGTCTGCACAAAGCAAGCAGCAGTACCCAGCAGTCAATTGTGCAGGTATGGGACCAAACCAAAATTTGGGACATCAACAGTCCCAATGCTAAACGCATTTATGCTGTCGTAGCCCGAACGATAGCCATAGATATGAAGCCTATTCAAGTAGTGGAACGACCAGGTTTCAGAGAGTTGATGCATACGATTGAAAAAAGGTTTAAATTGCCTTCAAGAAAGTAATTTGCTAAACATGTCATTCCTGACATGTGTAAACGTCTGAAGGTAAAAATTTCAGCAATGATATATGACACTGATTACATATCATTAACAACAGATACGTGGCCAGCTTAACCCACCATTCAGTCATTTATGGGCATCACTGGCCATTGGTTAAAAGACTCCTTCGTTTACCGCAGTGTAGTCTTCCATTGTACTGCATTTGATGAACATCATACGGCCACAAACTTTCTTGCACATTTTGAAATGATGCTGGATGAGTGGTCAATTGCACGTCAAAAGTGCTATGTTGTTGTGAGAGATAGTGCATTCAACATTGCCAAATGTTTTCGTGATGGCAGCTATTCAAGTGTTGGATGTTTTTGCATAAACACTGCAGCTGTGTGTGCGTGATGGTCTTTTGATTCTAAAGTATGTTGCTGAGATCATCAGTACTGGAAGAAAATTGGTAGGACACTCTTCTTCATTTCAAACACTCTTCTTCAGCAACCAGTCGTTTGCATGAACTTCAAAATGAATTAAACCTACCACAACATCAGTTTATCCAGGACGTGACAATACGACGGAACTCAACGTTCTATATGCTACAACGTCTGTTAGAACAACATTCATTTTCAAACTCCCGCTGGATTTCTCTTGTAATACAGGACAATGGTCCTAAAAGATTTCCTGTTGAATGTAGTCAAGAGAATAGAAATGTGTTGTATTGCCGTTTTATTTGCACCAATGGCCAAACACATCCGTCTTCGGCGGTACTTAAGTGTGTATCATGACAATACAGATTATTGAACGAAGAACCAACTTAATTTTAGTATGTATCATGTCAGCAGAGATTATTAAACAGAGAACCATATCAACATGCAACTAGTCCTTCTAACAACATTCATGCCAGATGGTTATTTTATATTATCATACTGTTATTTGCTCCCAGAATAGCTTGGCAAAACTCTGGCAAGCAAACATGTCAGACGGTTTTTACTGTGTTTTGCTCCATTCATGTCTTAGTAAAACTCTGCTAAGGTAGCATGTCATTTGATTATTTTACTGTTATTTTGTTCCCTTCATGGCTTGGTAAAACTCTGACAAGCTAACATGTCATTTTATCTTTTTACTGTTATTTGTTCCCCTCTCAGAGCTTGGATAAACTAAAAGCTGACAATGATACCCCCCTGATTTATGTGTTAATTTCTATCCCTAGGAATTACAAACGAATGAGCTTTGTTATCTATGTTTCGTGAAGTAAGTTGGTTGCTTAGAAATCTTCATCTCTCAGCAGCTTTACTTTGCAAAACTGTGAGAAAAAAGTCTAGTAATCAGAGAATTTGTGCTTGCATGTAGCAGGTATGTATCACCATGGTGCATGACACATTCAATCACACGACCTACTGGAACCATTTGGGTGTATCAACGTTCTTTACGGTTACTTCAGTACTAAGGGAAAGACATGGGATACAATATACGTTATTAATCATTGGGTTCATTCATAATTAATTGGCTAAAGCTCTTTATCTACGTTGGAAGCTTTTGTCCTGCCGTAATAGGCCTATATTTAGAAGTCATATTTAAGGAGTATTTTATCTGCGTACCATCGGTTCTATTTGGATATTTTAGTAATGTTATGGTTATCGAGAGTTAATAAGGTCTTTGAATAATCTAGAAAAGAAGAGCTTTATTTTTGTGTTTGTTTGTTTTGCGTTCGCTCCATAATAATCAGTACGGATATTAATGCGATTTCCGCCGGGTGCGAAGTTACATTTTTCCACCGTTATGCACCTTGCAGGCCCAGAACAGCCGATTTCGGCTATCTTGACATTTTGGGTTGGCTACGCTAGTCTGTGACAGACTTCCTTTCTGCCGCCAGGCGGCGAATGTGCACTGACTTTACGCCGAGACGGTTTGCCCTTCACATCTATCTTGTACGAGGCGTTCCGCAACAAATGAAGTTGTCTCGTGTAATTAGACGTTTTGAGTATGTGTCCACCGAGTACTGAACTTTTTCTTATCCGCTAGCCTGGTTCCGATTTAGGGAGAATTCGATAGAAGAGTTGGGCTCGGACTCGTTCGCCCTCTTAACCGAAGAGTCGTTCACCAATGTTGTGAACCCCTCGTCTAAGTCGGAGTCTATACACATATTGAGGAGCGTCGGGGACTAACATTTTGTTCTCGAGTTGAACAGAACATGTGTCCTTGGTCAGTTGTGATTGTGCCCCTCGAGTGCTGAACCTTTCCTCTCCGCTAGAACGATTACGGTATAGGAAAAACTCTCCAGTAGAGTTGGACTCGGTCTGGGAACACCGACAACTAGAAGCTTGTCTCAAGTTAACAATACTTTAGTTCTAATTCCCTTGAAAGGGTTTCCAGTTCTCTTTGCACATGATCCTGCCCTCTAGCGCTGTGCTGCCCTCTCAGTAAACTCAGTATGTTATCCTTATGGTGACTAAGGTACCAATTTTCAATATTTCTCTTATCATCTGCCCACTTCGTAACATCTGCATTGGCCGCCCCTCTAATGCATCCGTCGTACTTACTAGCTTCACTGTGTATCGACAGTGATGCTGTATTCATTGGCGCATAGGTGTCGGAAATATTGATTATCTCTTCTGTAGTCAATTCTCTTCCATCTGCTACCTCCAAGTTTATGGACACGATTCCCAAAAGTTTTAGCCAGAATTAGCACGAACAGCTGTATTTCTGTTTCCAGGATTCACTACGAGGAGGTACTTTTGGGATCTTAGTTATCTGCTAAACCTGGGTCCGCCGAGAGCAGTGCGGTACCCTTCTCACCCCACTTTCGTGAGTTGTATCGACTATTTTGCCTGTGGGTTGCGAACAGCAAAATATTTTTTTAAAGTATTTTGAAAGTTCAAGTATCTTGTGAGCTCAGTTTATATAGAAATTTTAAATCCTCCTGGCAGTTCAGTAAAATTTGTATGGCAGACCGGATTTGACTGTGGGATGTATTTTACCCACACCTGCAATAAAATATACACATTTTATCATAAATATTAAACAAATAACAGACAAATGTATATATTCTTCTTTTCATCTCTGGGTATATGTGTGTTTGTCTTGTATCATGGAGAAAGAGAGAGAGAGAGAGAGAGAGAGAGAGGCAGAGGGAAGAATGATTATACTTAACTGCCCTGATAAAAATGTATATTTTCCAATTTCTGATTTGGTTTGGAGTATCCGATTTTTGTTAAACATCTGATCGGTGATGCGAGAATGTATACACATTGTCTAGTGGCTTAAAACATAGGATCAGAATAGCTTGATTGTTTTTAGTATCAGTTATAGAAAGAATCTATTACAGAGAACACAACATGGAATAGACAAAGACATTTTGAATGAAAATCTCGGAACAATACACACAATTTTAATTTAATGTGTAGTAATTAAATTTTAACAAAGTAATGTAATCGTGATAAAATTATATTTTATTTTTTTCCAATACGTCATTGTTCATGTCTAAATAAAAGTTTTTACTGACCCTGCAGATGTATGTCTTTGTTGTCCAATATTTTTGTGTGGGTATGTTATCTCCATTGTCCATCTATGTCTGATGAACTTCTAGCTTCATCTTGAGGTGCGCAGTGTAACTGAATGGCCGGAACATCCGAATTTTGCATTCTCAAACTCCTAGTTTTATGCCATGTTTCACATCCACAAGTCAGCAATTTTTTGAAAGCGAAACGAAAATCTCTTGAAAATAATGCATACACACAAGGGTTCATTGCAGAATTGCAATATCCGAGCCAAAAAGCTACAGAAAAGAGCAATGGCGGAATACAACTATCACAGAAGGCACCTACTAAGTAAATTGTAAAAAACGGCATCCAGCATATAATAAATGCACCAACAATAATCGCTAGTGTCTTTGCGGCCTTTTTCTCGCGATTAAACTTTTGCATGTGTAGTCTCACTGCATTGGCTGTTTTTTGAGTGGAGAATCGAGGACGTCTGTGTTTACTCTCAGTTGACGATACTGATCTCACGAAAACGGTCTCAGATTCATCTGTTTGACAAGACCCTGATTGGAATGGTGGTTCTACGTTTTGTGTTGATGATTTACGATTATTGGGAACTTGTTTTATTTTAGTCTTTACATCGGTCGAAGAGCTCTCTTCAGATTCCATAGATAAACATCGCGTACCGTAAAGTCTGTGGCGTGCAAGTCGTCCATTCTGACCCAGATCATTATACATACTGTGTTTACGACATTGATGACATTTTTTTTCTTTACTCCAACAAAATGATTTGCATCGTTTGTGTGCCGTACCACTCATGGAAACACGATTAATGTTGCCATTTTCCTGAGCTTCACTTGCTAGATCAGTTAAAGTGACAAGACTGGCATCACTACTTCTGGCTTTTCCAATGGAGGTTTGGATATCACAACCATCACCTCGCCCTGAACTCCTCCCATCCCTGTCTCTCTCAGCAATTATTTCCCTCGCTGACCCGTTTGCTCCGCTACAACGAATACTCCCCATGAAATGACCACTTCCGCTACAACGTGAGCTAAGCCCACGACCCCCTCTATGAATTCGCAACGTTACTGAATTAGTTACCTGACCATTTGCTTTTTCTCGTCCTGAAAACTTTGTTTTCAGTTCCCCCTTTTCATAAGCAGAGATAGTCCTTACGGCCGCACGGTATATTTGCAAATAGAAAAAGACCATCACAAGCATTGGGATAAAGAATGACCCAAGCGCAGCGTAAATTCTATATCCTCTGGAATTTGTTAACTCGCATGTTACAAATTCATCATTGGTTTTTGTGCATGATATATTGTGGTATTGACTACCAGAAGTAACAATTTCGTTGTCACAAACATAGTAAGTAGCAGGTGTAGTGGCTGCAGTAGAGGTTGTGACGAGTGGAATCGTGGTAGTTTCATTGTTATCCATATAATCCTCGATGGTGTCATTCCAGCCAATCAATGGTGGGCATCCTATGATAAACGAGAAAAGCCATACACCAGCTACTAGTGTCTTAGCACGACGTGAAGACATGAGTCCCGGGTATCGTATTGGTCTAGTGATTGCCAAGTAGCGGTCAAAACTGATGCAACACAGGTTGAGAATTGATGCGGTACACAGCCAAACATCCACAGCAAGCCATACCTAGAAACAGAAACATAGGTCACATGAATTAATAGTAGATGGTACCTAGTGACATCTAACAGAACAAACAATGCACAATGAAACACTAAGACAAGTTTGTACAAAAGTATAACAACAAACAGCAGGCGTATATATTTAATAATATGCAAACATGCATACATACTTACAAACAGGTACACAAATACACTCTATCATACATACATACATATGTATATAACTTACAATCATGTACATAAACACACTATCAAACACACATAAATACTTACAAGCATGTACACAAACACACTCTATCAAAACATAAATACATACATGATTCGCAATGTTGTAAAATGGAACGGGGATCTTATAGCTGGGTCAGAACAATCATTGCAAGAATTAACATGAAATTTGGGAACAGTTACCAGCAAGTACGGAATGGAAATAAATACAGATAAGAGCAAAATTTTTGGTAAACAGCAGAGACGCAGAAAACCAGACTAATATCGTGATGAATGGACATAAGCTTGAGGAGGTGAATACCTTCAAATACCTCGGATCCAGTATGTGCAGTGATGGTAAATGCACAGCAGAACTAAAAAAAGGCTGGAGATGGCTTTAGCGTTCTTGTCAAGGCTAACTGTGATTTGGAAAAGCAACATCAGTGTTGGAGTGAAAATCAAACTGTATAAGTCGCTGGTGCTTTCTGTTGTGTTGTATGGTTGTGAGAGTTGGACACTCACTGCGGACATGGAGAGAAGATTACAGGCTTTCGAGTACAAATGCTAAAGACGAATTCTATGGATTTCCTATAGGGAATATAAGACCAATGTGTACGTAAGAAATAAAGTAGAGATGTGTGCAGGTGTCCAGGAGCCATTGCTTTCAATAGTGAAATGACGAAAAATAGCATGGTTAGGACATGTATGCAGGCACGATTCCTTGCCAAAAACAATACTGCAGGGAACAGTCACGGGTGGAAGAAGCAGAGGAGGGAAAATAAAGGCATGGACAGACAACATCAAGGAATGGACAGGGCAAGATATTTCCATACTCATCCGCATCGCTGAGAATATAATTCTCTGGAGTACTCTCTGTGCTGAGGCATCCAATGTGGTACCCCTGAAGGGTTATGGGTTTATTGATTATTGATGAAAGTGGAATATTATATTTGTGCCATATTTTTTGCTTGTCTTTATGTTATCCGCATAGTAGAATTGTATGTCTTAGTGTACTCCGAATACCACAGCACCCCTCCTTCCTGTATTGACTGCCTTACATGAATACGCTTATTTTTTACAAAGAAAAGCCGATTTCGTCGGTGGTTAAACGGTTTTAACTTGCTTGGTGTGGACATATAACTATAAAATTGTATTGCAAGGAATAATTAGGGTGAAAGGAGACGAGACATCCACAAAAATTCCAGGATTGTCAAGGAATGGTCCTGTCATGATTTTTCAACTCATTCAAATGGTTACGGAAATAGCTGTTGGGTCAGGGGGTAAGTTGTTTTATTATACACACATCTATTCATCCATTCTATCACTCACCCACAAATCTATCTGTCTGTCTGTCTGCCTGCCTGTCTATATATATAGACAGGCAGGCAGACAGACATATAGATAGATCTATATATATATATATATATGCCAGTCTGCTTTCCTTAGTTCTAGTTACGGTTTATAGGGCAGAAACCAGTGCTCTCCAGTTCGAGCGATGTCATGCTACTGTGTGTAGTTCTTACATGTTGTTGAGACTCAAAGTCTTATTATTTTTTATGGTTGTACTGGAAAGAGTCTCTCCTAGGTCTTCCTATTTTCCTTTAGCCATCTCGAACCCATGTGATATGGAATAGTACATTCAGTACCTACCTCAGACTAGATCAGTTTATATAAATCACTAGTACCTGGCACTATCTATTCATTTGTACGGATGGGAAAGCAGTGAAAACTGTCGCTATAGAAATCATTATTTAGGTGAATGAATACAAGTGTTACAGGCGTGTGTTACAATTTGTTTTAAAGGGATTAAACAAATGTATTTGTCTAAGAAAAAACATTACTTGCAGGTGGACAGAAATCCTTGTCTACAGCGGTAAAACTGCATATGATTAAATGATTTGGGCTTGCATGGTTTCCATTATAAAATTATCCTGTATGAAACAACCGAGAATGGAAGAAGAGGCGGAGATAGCAAACTTTGACTTATTAATATTAAGAAATGGTCAGGGCAGAATTTTCTCATATGCGTCCGTGTAACAGCTAACGTATTGTGCTCATTGCCTCAAAGTGGCAACTCATGACCCTAATGGGCTATATGTTTTATTATTGTATGTATGTTTTATATTTATATATGTGGTTTTTAAATATATACATATACATACACACATATTTAATGCACACATTCGCTACAATCACACTTTGCAAGAATGTGTCAGACATTGAACGAGCTGTAAGGACAAGTTAGTAACGGATGGAAGTGGATTATTGATAACCCTTACTCCACAGGGAGTAAAACCGCGAATAAAGTAATTAGATGCAATGAATAAGCAAACAGTTGAAATAAATAGAAAGTATTCTCAATGGATATGACACTTCCATCACCTCAATACCACACTGTCTATGTAGATAACGCAGCTGGGTTATTATTCCTAGTACGTCTAGGTGTTCTCTAACCCCATATATCAGCATTTTATTTCTCATCATCAAATCAAATGTAACATTGCTTCTTCGAGATGAGTGTAGACGTGCTCTCCTAGTTGTGCTTGCATTGTTTCTTCAAGATGAGTGTAGACGTGATCTCCTAGTTGTGCTTGCATTATTTCTATTAATGTTTTCTAACATTAAATGTTGTGTTTGAATGTTTTTGCTACATTGTGTCAAAGTTTGATAGTCATAATTACGGACGAAAGTAATTATGAATATGTAAGGTCGTTTATTCCTTACAATAAATCAAAAAAGGCATTACTGTATAAAAGTATTATCATTGTCGAAGCATGCGTCATTTGGATTGTCTGATTAAAAGTGGCCACCATTGTGTATTGTCTATCCCCAGGTGTTGGCGTAGCTACCACACTTGTCGTTGAGCATAGGGGTTTGTGAGGATGTTATCTACATTCAGCGCTTGGTGTGTTGCTCTGGTTGGGGCGTAGTCATGTTTATTCAGTATGGTGTTGATGTTGTCTATACACATTTTTCTAGGTTTGCCCTTGGCTCTGTATCCCGATTCAATTTTGTTATAAGTTCTTATGGAAGTTGGTCGTTCATCCTCATAAGATGTCCAAACCATTTTATCTGTTGTATCTATATATTTGATGCATGATGTGATAACTATTATCTTTCTGATGTTCTCACTGCGCATTTTGTCGAGTCTGGTGACTCTAATAGTTTTCCTTAGAGATTTCATTTCGCAAGTTTAGATATGTCTCTTATGCGTAGATGTCAGTTGCCAAGTCTGGCATTGGTAGCAAACGTTGGTATACAGATGCTCATAATCATTTATTTCTTTACTTCCATGTTGATATTTTGGTTGCAATATCAGAGGTCACAGCTGGTATGTCGCATCATTTGTCTTTTGACATCTTGTTTCTATCTCTCTGTCGAGTCGTCCGTCTTCTGTGAAGATACTTCCTAGGCACTTGACCTTTTTGACTTGTTTTATTTGTTGTGTTCTCTATTTGGATGTTTGAGTGCTCTGCTGATCTAGATATTTGCATAGTTTCTATTTTGTGTGTGTTAATCAGCATATTGTATTCATTGCATATTCTTGATAGTGAGGTGATGTTTTTTGTTTTTCTTCATCATCATATACTATTGCAGTTTATTGGGTTCGTTGTTACGTTGTTCATTCTCTGTCGCTTATTTAGATATCTTATTTTGTGTTTCTTTTATAATTCTGTCTTTGTAGACATTGAATAGAATAGGTGACAGCACCCATCCTTGCCTGACTCCTGTTTTTGTTGTGAATTGTTCTGATACTCCATCTGTTGTTCTCATCTCGCTTTGGAGTTTTTGTATGATGCTATGATGTTGTGCAGTAGTTGCCCCTTGATTCCGTATATATCTGGGGTTTTTCATAGGGAGTGAATCACGGAGTGTTCAGACAATCCATACGGAAGACCACATTCAGGAAAGAATATATCACATGATAATGAGACACATAATAAGGCAAGCACATTATAACTACGCCTGTTTGGTCATATAAAGAGACACAACTGTTTAGAAAGACAAATAATGAAGGGAAGAGTACCTGGGAAGAGGAGAAAAGGCAGACCAAGAAGACGATGGACTGACGACATTAAAGATAACATGAATACATCGCTAAAAAATGCAAGCCACATGGCCTAAGACAGAGAGAGGTTCAAAGAGTTCATTGGGAAGACGACGTTCTTGAAGGAATACGTTACATAACAACATTGTAACTTCCAACTGCTCTAATTCGTTGATTGCATTCAAAATATCAGCACGATCCATTGAACTGTCACTAGTCATTATGACCACGCAGGCACATCTATCTGTTCTATCATTTCCTCTAACACTCACGCGTACAGGTATAAATAACACTGATTGTCACTCTTTCAGCACATACTCTTTTTTCAGTGTCACTCTGTCTGTAGTCATATTATTTCCCTGGCCATGACCATCCTCCGTTGTTATCATTTGATATTTCTGTAACGTAGTGTGAGCCTTACCAGGTTTACATATTCGCATCAAGTATCTATGCATCCAGTCGTCACAAGCGATATATTTCTTTTAAGCTGCTGTTAAATGGACATGCTATTAAACAATTATTCAGTCTCGTCATCCCGCATCATACTGATGTCATATCTTTTGTCATCTGGAACTGGCGCAGTATTTTTGGAATGTTTTAGCGCAGATCAAATCTCTTCCCCCGTAACATAAGTATTGTGTTTAAGATAACCTTAGTGTTTAAGATAACACACAATTCTTCTTCTTCAGTGTTCAGTCTCAAACTCCCGCTGGATCTCTCTTGTAGCAGACAATTATCCTACCAGATTTCCAGCAGGATGTAGTCGAGAGAATTAAAACGCGCGGTGTCGCTGTTTTATTTGCTCCAATGGCGCGACACATCCATCATCGGTGAGGCACACAATTCAAGCATCTTTGAAAACAAATTTCTTAACTTAAGTTTATAACTCGGTTTCAATTTTATGAAGCGATTCTCATATTCACAAGTGGCTTATTCATCAATACTTTTGTACCACAAAGTGAAATACCGTTCCACTAGATCCTGTACTGACGTTTGAGCTTAGATAATCTTGAATCAATGATGGAAGAAAGGCACATTAGCTTCCGGGGAAAATAACTGATTTCAGATATACCAATTTAACGATTATCATTTGGCGTTTTGAAAGAAGAGAGTTTTGTGTTCAATAAATAATTGCATACTGCATCTTTAAGTAATTTTCTTTGCTTTCAATGTTCTCCTCTGTATGTCTCTCGTTCTCTTTCTTCATATCATTATCTCTTATTTCGCGGTCTATATCTCGACCTGTCTGTCTCTCTTTCTCCGTCTCGTTTTAAGAATTGCCCTTTCCATGTTTTTTTCTGCCGATCTATCTATTTTCTGTCTACCTCTATTATTTTACCTGCGTGTAACTTTTTTCTCGCTCCTTTTCTCTCCTTGATTCCTTGACAATCGTTATTTCTGCCGTCTCTCATTGCCTTCCTGCATTTTCTCTTTCTCTGTCTATTTCTCTCTCTCTTTCTCTCTCTCTATTACACTATCTGCTTCTCTCTTGTTTCTCTAATTGTCTTCCTGTCTTTTCTCTTTCTTTATCACTTTCTGTCTCTCCTGTTACATCCCTAACTTTTTTTGGTGCTTTCTTATTTTCCTGTAACTTTCTTTTCTGTTAATGTTGTATTCTTATTTCTCCCTTTTATTCTCTCCCTCTCTTATCTATTTATTTCTTCTATGTGTTTCATCGTGAATATTTATACTTTCAAACAGGATATCGAATGACTGACAGAAAAAAACCCACATACAACTAAAGGCAGATCGGTTTTTTTTCAGTCCATCAGCTTTCAGCAGATGGCGGTTATTATTATTGCTGATGATTCTAAGTCTCACCAGTAAAACACATTTCTAATAGTTATATTTAGGCTCTACTTTTCTCACCTTCTTGCATTTAGGCTCTACTTTCTCACCTTATTACATTTAGGCTCTACTTTCTCACCTTGTTACATTTCATTGCAAGCAATTAGTATAACATCTTCACGGGGCTCTAGGTATGATCTCCTAAATTGGGTTCATGGGGTGGGGAAAAGGTTTACCCCCAAAACAATAAGGTCTGTCCCATGAATTTGTGTGTCAGATCGCCTTTTTTGCTTTTGTGTTGTTGTAAAATTGACTGACCTTTACGTAAACAAAAGTCGCTAATGGGGTGGGGTTTTTTTTGGCTTTTTACCCGTGTTTTGGTAACGTTTTTAAATGCTAAAAGTCAGGTTCTAATTGGCTAAGTGAATTTAAATGCCACAAAACCTCCCCTTATCTAGAGCTTGTATCTTCTTTTGTTTACCTCACGAATGTCAATATCTGCAGATATTCTCTTCTATAATCTGGACTATGTCCTATAGCTCATACAGAACTATAGAGTTGTTTTGCTGTCAGTGAAATTTTATAAGTTTGTAATGCAAACAATAGATTTAATATTTGTCTTATTGATTCCGCGAAGTTATGATTTCTACAAAGTTAATATAGACGTAATTCACATAAAATTGATGCCATCATACAGACGATATCTCGAACTTCTGATCCCATCATGAATTCAATCATCTCAAAGGCCACTTGAGAATGTACTATATAATTGTCAAAGACGTGAAACCCCTATAGAGCAGATATCTTTTTCATTGTGGAGTTACTCTGTACACAGCCACGATCTCACATCTGATTGTACATGATGACAGAAGAATCAATGCGAGAAATTTGCCATGTCAGAATCCATTATTGCGACTCACAAAATATGTGAAACCGATCGATACCTGTTTTGTTTAACCATATAAATACAGATTGTATTATTGATTTTAGCACATTGTCTTAGATGCATAATCTTACCTATTCTATCCACCTTCAATTCTCCGTGGAACACAGGTCTACATAAATCATATTTTAGCCTTTTATGTCTTCATTTATTCGTTACAGTTCTTTCCTCAGTTACAGTCTCGATGGGACACCGGGGCCTGATTTTCTAGTTCATCAACAGCATTGCATCATCCTCGTAATCAGGTAACATATCCTTAGAAAGATGTAGTAGTCATTACATCTTTTCAAAACTATTGTCCATCTTGAGTCAGTCTTCCTGCGTCTGTTACTGTCATGTTCATGTGGTCTTTGATGTTTTGCGACCATCTTCTTCTTGGTTTGCCTCTTGTTCGTTCCCCTGGCATCATCCCTTCCATTATGGTCTTCTCTAGGCTGTCATGGCGTTTGATATGCCCAAAACCTTGTAGTTTTCTGGAAAGATCCATGCTGTTTAGCCACTTTTATTTTACATCCATTTCTCTCAGGATGGCTACATTGATGATCTTCTAGTTCATGGTGTATAGAATAGGGTCACGTCTTTTCAGGCATGTCGTCAGAATCGATTAAGGAAAGTTGGGGAATAGGATGACAACCTGTTACCTGTGAAAAAATTCATCATTGTCACATCTTGTATAAATTTCTTACTTTTGTCTTCTTTCAAATCATCCCCATGGATGAGGAAGAGATGCAATTCAGTTGGAAATTTCAATGCAATCCCGAAGAAATTCCTCATTTCCACCATTGCTCTTCTGTGGCAGACTCCAAAGTGATTGTGATGTGCTAGCTGTGCCATCACTGCTGATGGGCCAACAAATCTGATATAGGAATGATGATATAGTTGGTCCTCAAGTGTGTGTTCTGCCACTTACATGATATATTAATCCAGGAATACGCCGCACTAAAATGCCTCCCTTAGGGGACTAAACGTGCATCCAAAGACCCTACTTATTCAACGATGCCTGTGAGACAATCTTATATGGGTCCGAGTGCTACTGGAGGAGGGTGTGATGTACTGTTCTCAGAAGGGCGAGTGACTGTTAAGAGCAACCAGTCTCACAGTTAAAGAAAGGATTTCATCATCATCATGCACATTCTTATATCCATATTACCCATTCGAGGACATTGATTTTCTATAGAATGAAGATAACGCTGTTGTATGTGACAGTGTGCACATACAAAAAATAATAGAACTGGGGAAGATCAGAGATGAGTGGACAGAATGTGATCTCTCTTGTAAGATCCCAAAAGTACATAATAAAAATGTAGCAGGGACTTTGAGTGCATATTCTTGTATGGCTACTGGAATGGGGAGCAGAGCACTTAGGGAAATGTCATGTCTGCCATAGTTCTGGTTTCTATTCAAGAATGTTTCATTTGTGTATGTGGTTATCTCTACTCAAGCTGTCTCTTTGTACTTTACCTGCGGATTCCAGAACAGTGCTAGTTATACAATGTTTTTTGTTATCTTGTTTTTTATCTACAATGATATTCTTTAATTTTTAGTATATATACACACACATACATACACATATATATACCTTCTAGGTCGCTGGAGTACTACATTAGATGCATCAACAGACTCCAGATCTCCAGCGATTTATATCATCGACGATGCATTTGAGTATGTAAATATCTGGACAGACCAAGTCTTTCATGTCAGCCCACTATTTCCGTTATCTTCCTGTGCCCCTTCCACCATCCACTGTTCGCTCCAGTGTCCTTTTTTTCTAGGGAATCATGTTGTCACACATGTCCAAAATATGCAAGTTTTCGTCGTTTCACATTTCAAAGTATTCATTCTTGTGGACCAATAGGTTTCTATTACACGCAGTCTAAAACCACGCTTACTCGCTGCTTCTGAAATACAACTATTTAACTTCTGTTCAAGTAGTATTTGTTAAAAACGGACGATTTTAAGTGTCGTCTCGCAATTTAAGAGTTAAATTTGTTCTCTCTTCTCTCCCTCTCCAATCTCAATCTGATATTGTATATTCTGTTCATTCAATAAGTTTATTGATGGTGATATTATCTCGCCGTATGATGTTCATCATTCTAATATACATAAACAATGAGTTACTTTCTTGGATTAACAATAAAACACAGAATCAGAAATGAAAACATCAGACGACTAACAAACACACTGCCATTCCCGGATTACATATGAAGACAGCAGATTAAGTGGTTTTCATACGCTTCCAGACTACCATCAGATAGGGCCCCTCAAAAAGCATTGCTATACAGATACAATGGATACAAAGCCAGGGGCAGACCATGCAAAAAAATGGATTACAGAAATAAAAGAATCAACGAAAACAAATATATATGAGAAGCACAAAAAAGCCATCTACAGAGAATTATTCTGCCCCTGACGCTGCAACGCATAAAGGAGTATAAAGCGAAAAGAAAAGAGAAAATTGAGTTATGATAATCCGTTGAATTTAGTTGTCCCCTGTATTTTTGTATCAAATCCCAGAATCACATATTAGACCACATGTGGGTATTCCTGAGTCCATACTGGGAGCAAAGAACATGAACACTATGACCTACAATGCATATCGTGACAAACGACTAAAGATGTTCTGAGGGTAAAGAGTTGGATTACTGTCGCACAACATAGACCCAAATTACCCAAAAGCTTTTCCAAAGTTGGATGCGCCAGGTCGAACAAGTCGACCTGGTCGAACAAGCTGTAAACAATGACAAAACGAATTTCCTTCTCCTGCTAAATTGCAGGAATTTGAGAACCAAGGCGGATGAAGTAGATACTATTTAGCGCTAACGTTAACTGGTCGAACCTTGAGGTACATGGTTCAATCCACCATTGAGACAGGATTTTGTCTTTCGGATGTACAATAAAAATCCTTCCTGTGCATGCCGAGGCAAAGCGGCCTTTATTTCCACAGCCCGTAGAAAGCCTCCCTGCACGTCTTCACAGGAAAACATGCAGTAACGATAATTAACTATTCTCATTTGCATACTAGATTTAATTGTCATATACTTTTCAATGCAGTTGTTTTTCTTCTCGTTCGTGTATTTTTATGGCGACATTATTTCTTTTTTTTTCCACAAAACTTTTTGTTAATATTTCTGTCACGGCAGGTTTATCATTTTTATCTTCTCTTTACTGCATATTTGCAGCTAATTAAGACAAATTCATTATATTTTCAATATAATACCCGTATTTTCATAATCTTTGTAGTCCATTTATTAATGTAAATTCAAGTTTGTTCCGTGGCCTGCACATTAGAGAATTGTAGTTTTAATTTATCTGTGTGTTGTTCAGAAACATCACAAAATAAGAAGTTTCGGCAGATCAGCGTCCTTCTTCCGATATGTTCTGTGCGTTGATCACAGCATCACTTATCTTCGCATCCTCCGACTTTTCATTCACTGAAATATGAACCGAATATGGGGAAAGAAATCATCCAAAGACGTGGATCAGCCAAGATAAGTGACAATGTATGTAACCGACATACATGGTCTATTTGTGGGAAGATGTGACTGATCTGTTCAGCTGTTTCCTAATCGGATGGTCCAGGTTAGAATTCCAGTTTAGCATGTAAATCGCCCGTGTGTTGCCGGGCCCGAAAGGGGAGCAAAGAATAGCAACACTATTTACCTTCCACGCATGTCGTAAAAGGCGACTAAGGAGGTTATATGATGGAGTTGGCTGCCCCATCCCATATAGGATCAGTGACCCAAAGCCATGCTGAAGTCGGATATGTCCGGCCGAAATGCGCAGCTATCGCAGTAATGAAGTAAACCATGACACAACGCATAACGTTCTCCGGACTACATCCTGCTAATCTGCAGGAGTTTGAGAACGAACGCAGAAGAAGAAGAAGAAGAAGCATGTAAATAACTTATCAACCACACGTCTCCCGAGTCGAGCAAGACTGGTAATACAATATCGAAAGTAAAAACGGCGAGTAACGCTGGCCACATCATTCCTAATACTGTGTTTTTAATCGTAAAAATATCGCCTTATTATCTGATATGAGAAGTGTCTTAACATGCAATAGAAATCTTTCCGCAGAATCTAAGTTCCCTAGTTGTTTCATTAGGTCAATTGGCTTACAGCTCTTTTTTCTGATTTGATTGATTCCGTAATCTAATATAAAGTTAGCATAAAGAGAAATTGTGACAAGAGAACTCCCTGCCTCCTGCCAACCATTATTTCAAAAGAGTTTATCCAAAACTCTTTATTCAGTACTCATTTCATTCCGTCTATGTCCTTAATTAGATTTGCGAAGTTGGGTGGAATTCCAGAATGGATCAATAGCTTCCACATCGACCCTACATAATAAATTTATATAATCCAAAAATGTGTGATTAACATATAGTGATATATATTTTTATCTAAAATTTGTTTTACTATTGCGTGTATATTTATCTCTATATGTGTAGAATCTGTTCCAATCGAAATGTGTTATTTTGTTGGTTTTTTTTAGTTGTTTGTATATGGCGTCATCTTGGTGGTATAGTTCGGCTATACAGACACAGCTAGGCTGAACTTTGTTGTTGTTCAACATTTAACATCCACATTGTCCAGAATGTGTGAATTAGTGCAACACCATCTCCAGTATAAGACCTACTGGCCAATAGGAAATTCACCCTTCTACAGTTACACAATTTAGTATGTCCTAGATTTTTATTCGTTGTCACTCAAAGTATAATCAATCACCAATTAAAATCGCTGGAATAGCCAATTGAGTCATTAAGACGGCTTGAGCTAGTATGTCTTATATCGCCAAGGGTCACGAGTAGTGCCTAAACGTTCACAAATAGTTAAATAGAAACTACCTATTCCAGGATACAGTTCAAATATATTGATATTTTTATACATGCCGTTATTTTAGCAATAATACCATGTCAATCTGTAAGCATTCTGAAAATATAAAGTAACCAAGTTAATCCAGTCTCTCCACAGGCATGTATTACTTCTGTTGTTATCAATTCCCGCCGATTTATTCCGTGTGTTGTTTTTGATAACTTTTCTGACTTTTGCAGGATTTCAGCTTACTCTTCGTTTGCATATATTTCTAACATAGTATTTACCTGCCTGATGTTGCATTATGTTATATATATATATATATATATGAGGAGATTAATCCGAATTTTTCAATTTATACCATGTATATTTTACTCTTTATGCTCATAGAAACTGTTGGTGATGTAACGCCCGTGTTCTGCACATATTTCTAATATGTGTTCTCTATTTTAGTTGTAATCTCTATTGTTATAGAAAATGGGAATATCCGATTTTCCTACGTTGTTCGTCTCTTCCCTCACATGAACGTTGAGGTCACCCATTAGAAATATATCGTTTTGATTTGGAATCTGTCCCATGACATCTGACAATAAGTCCAAGTAGTGGTCGTGTTCATCTACAATGTATCCAGCGTTAGTGGTTGTGTATGTTTGGAAGAGAGCTGTACTTTTTTAAAACTTTTCCTAGATGTTTCATGACTATTATCCTTTCTGACTTTAATTCTATATTGTATGTGGTCTTGGCAATGTCTGGATCGATAATGAATCCTACTCCGTGAATGGGGTGTAAAGGGAACGCATTGCTCTAGTCGGACCCAGGGTTAACAGATAACCAAGATCCCAAATGTGCCTCCACGCGGTGCAACCTGGTAACAGAAAAACAGCAGCTCGAGCTGATTCTGGCCAAATCATTTGGTGATCGTGTCTGAGAGTGTGGAGGTAGCAGATGGAAAGAGATTTGACTACAAAAGAGACAGACAATATCTCTGACACCACCAGCAACACCACATACAGCGACACTGTTGACATACAGTGAAGCTAGTTAATCCAGTCCGAACATTGGAGGGGCGGCCAATGAAAAAAGCATGTAAAGGTGGATGCATGGTGAAAGACATAGATTTCATACTGAGTACTATGAAAAATGAAAGGGCAGAACAGCGCTAGAGGGCAGCGCCAACTGCAAATAGAAAGTGAAAGCGATTACGGAAATGGGAACTACAAGCTCTGTTAGCTCTTGACGAGCTTCTAGTTACGTGATTTCCTTATAGGCAGAGACCCATACCCAATAATGGGCTTCTAGAAAAGCAAAAAGACCGGGCCTAACTCTAATGTCGAGTCTTCCTATATCGGAAACATGCTCACAAAGAGAAAGGGTGCCGTAACCGATAGGCTCAGGCAAGAAAGGGATAAAGATGGCAGTCCTGGCCCAACTCTACTGTCAAGCTCTCCTATACCGGAGGTACACTTGCAGAGAGAAAGGGTTCCGTACCCGATGGGCTCAGGCACAAAAGAGACGACGAGTTTAGCCCTGGCCCAACTCTACTGTCAAGCTCTCCTATACCAGAAATACACTTGTAGAGAGAAAGGGTTCAGTACCTGATGGGCTCAGGCGCTATTGGGACAAGGCCGCTCAGCTCGAGAACGCCTTGCTCTCAAACGTATCGTGGGAGACTCCAACTTGGGCAAGTGGTACACGATGCCGGTGAATGACACCTCGGCTAAGAGGGCGAAAGAGAGAGAGCCAGGGTTCAACTCTTCTGTTGAGTTCTTCCTCTTAAGGAACCAGGCTTACAGATGAGAAACGGTTCAGTACCCGATGGGCACAGGCACAATACATCGAATTACACGAGGCAAGTTCATAGACAGTGGAACACCTCGTGCGAGACAGACGTGAGCAAAAATCTTCTGGGCGAAGAGTCACCACACACATGCGTGCCTGGCGACAGATAGGGAGGCTGTCACAGGCCAAGGTAGCCCACCCGAAATGTCAAGGCATGTCGAAATCGTATGTGCTAGGCCTACAAGGCGCATAACGGTGGCACAACGTAATCACGCTCCCGGCGGAAATCACACGGATATCTGTGCAGGTTCCAATGGAGCGAACGAAAGGGGGGAAAAAAAACTACATGAATAGCCATTTGTTCTTCTATATTCATCGCTCCAACATAATACATAGTTTTGTGTTACTTTCGTATTTGTACCTCTCCTCCTACAATCTGATATTCCCATTATGGAAATATTATGTTTAATAAGATAAATTAAACTATTTATGGTTCTTTATTGTTGATGCCACAGATGTTTCATGTATCTATTTTAACTGTCGTTGTGTTGTCAGATGAATGGTACTTGTGCCTTGTGAACTGTTTTTTTTTCAATTTCTGCTCTTTTTTTTATGGCGATGAATATCGTAATCCTTACATTTGGAGAATCTTATTCAATATAGATGCTGAATTAATAAGTTCCTATTGTTGTTGTGGGAGTCATATTAATATGTTTCTATTGTTGTTGTGGGAGTGGCATTTGCAGATTCTTTGAGTTTTCCCTTTAAATAGAATGAGCCATACAGCACAACCCAACCATTTTACTATTCTCTTAGAAAGTGCATTCCTGTCGCAATGTTACTATTCTTTGTTTCCATTTTTTTTACTACACATCTAATTTGTCTAACTTCTTGCATGAGTGCTCATATCTTTCCGACGTATTAGCAAGGTAATATACAGCAGGCCATATCGTGTCCAAAAAATATCTACTTCAGAAAATGAAGACATTACTATCAGTGGTGTAGCGTGAATTTGTAGAGTTCGGTGAGTCACCTTTGTTTACTAGGTAGGTATCTCCCTTTTTTTCCCTACCAGAAACACGTAGTTACGGCTATATATAAAATATTAACTATATTTTTTAAAAACATTACTCATATACTCGTGTAATGCTGCTCCGGACATCTGTTCTTCTTTACTGCGAAAATATTAAGCAATCTCTCAATAAATGTTGAATTTGATGAAAGGGCACTTAATAGTTGTTACTTCTCAATCGCCAAGGAATTCAATCATGACTGACGATTGTTGTTCATGAAAGTTCTAAGATATTATTAATAACACAAAATAAACTACTAAAAAAAACGAATAGCTTATGCACAGATAAAGTATTGCAAGAGATCGGGAATTTCCATTTGCAATTCTGAGAAATACTCATCATAATAAATTATTTCTAAGCTTATGATCAATTGCTATTGAAGGTGAAAGGTCAGGTTTTCTGTAGACAAGGAAAGTTGCAACTCTGTTTCGAAACATACGCTGTAATGTTTTGGCGTGAAGAACAGATAACTTTTTCTAAAGAAAAGGATAAATCTTGGATTACCTTTCTCTAATGATTGTAGTCGTTCTTTCGTATTTCATTTCGCTTTATAACAATGTATGCATTGCAGTGAAAGATCACAGTAAGCGGCATAATATCAAAATAGGTTCACTAATTCAAGTAATTAGGTACAATGATATCATCAGACGGTAGACATTTAACTGAATTACGAAACAGAACCAGGCAGGCAAAACATCATTCAGAAAAAATGAAAAATATGATCGTGTAATATCTCACTAGCATTAGAGGTGAAGCAGAGAGCACTGCAGTGCTACACAACTCATATACTGCTCTTCTGATGCGAATATACTATATTGATACGAGTCGTGGACAATGAACAAACAGAATATTGAGAAATTAGAGGCAAAATAGATTTGGATCCATAGAAGAATGCCGATAATACTATGGACTACTAGAAAAACTAACGTGGAAGTGTTAAAAGAGTCAAATTCAAGATGGAGCTTAATCAATAATGTAAAAACAATACAATCTTCATGTTTTGACCATGTTATGTGACAATGAGGTTTGGAGAACATAATTAGTTACAACAGGCAAGATTGAACGTAAGAGACACAGAGAGCGACAACGTGAATAAAATACACAATTTAACAACCTGCATGGCAAAGCGTCGACAACGATCCTACTACATAATACTAAAGATAGAGAACTTTGGAGATCATGATCGCTACATTAGCCGGCAGTGCACCTGATGATGATGCATCGCAGCATCATCTCTTATAAACTTTTTTGTTTTAAATGGGCAAACTCCTTTTTTACATTACATATTTACTAATGATTATAGTAATTAACTATAACTTTCTTTATGTCTAATGTCGGATGGGACATTTTGACGTCTACTGACGCTAGGACACAGATTATTAGAGCACTAACTCATACCATATTAATTTACTTTTAAAGTCTAGATTCGGAGCCAGAAACATTGCCTTACTTAACATATCATAGAGAGCACTAATTGAGAAGGTAGAAAATGAAATTCAAACAGGACCTGTTCAAATTTCGTTCAAAAAATATTTATTTTGCATTTAATTTATTTGTGTTATTATTAGTGATGCCCATTCTTGTTCTAGCATTACTCAGGCACTCCTGCAACGAACTCTTTTTGGAAGTTTTCCAAAAGCAGAAGAGGTATGTCGAAAATGCTGACACCTCTGTCCTTTTTTCTGGTGATGGACAATGGACCGTTCAGCTGGCATCGACTTGCCTTGCTACTTGAGTCTACAACTTTTCCGTTTTCGACCAATCAACATCCGAATAATTGCAGTACTGTTCTCACAGCCGTAATTGGTTCTGAAATTAATCAGATAGTTCATTTCAAATGTATGCAGAATGGGGAGAATTATACTATGGGGAATATCACTTGAGATTAAATTGCTACGTGCTATGAGTGGTACTCTTGGCAGAAAGTGTGCCGCTTGGTTGAAAAGGACGTAGTACATATGGGAAAATCACAACTAAACAGAATTTATTGTATTAAAAATCATGATTGTTCTTCTATCAACAAGCGCATGTATGCCAACTTAAGTCTGGACTTCTATGTTCAGGGTGCAAAATATAGGGCAAGTGTCTTCTTTCCAGGCATTTCGCAAGAGTAAAGAAACAAAAAAGTTGCGTAAGGGGCTGGCAACCTTCCAATTGTGAAAAATGGCATCATCTTCCCTGCATGTATTGTTTCGATTTCTTACATTTGTCTTCGATCCATTTCAAACAATTATCGAACTACATCTTAACAACACTCAAATGGGATTCCGTAAGAATACGATATGTACAGGTGCTATTTTTAAATTCAGACTCCTTCTTCTTCTGTGTTCGTTCTCAAACTCCTGCAGATTAGCAGGATGTAGTCCGGAGAACGGAATGAGTTGTGTCATGGTTTACAGCATTGCTGCGATATCTGCGCATTTCGGCCTGATACATCCAACTTCAGCATGACTTTGGGTCACTGACCCTATATGGGATGGGACAGCCAACTCCATCCCATAACCTCTTTAGTCGCCTTTTACGACATGCGTGTAAGGTAAACAGTGTTGCTATTCTTTGCTCCTCTTTCGAGCCCCGGCAACACACGGGCGTTCAACCGTGTTAAATTTAGTTATTTCAATTTGGTTATATAATACCTGCGACTTAAAACTTGGAGGTCATATTTCACGCAATACTGTCTCTATGGCCTAAGTGAGTAATCCCTGCTGTAAAGATCAAATAGATCTTTAGTCGCCTTTTACGACATGCTTGGAAGGTAAAAAGTGTTGCTATTCTTTGCTCCCCTTTCGGCCCCCGGCAACATACTGGCGTAAATTCAGACAACTGGCAGGAAAAACAAATGTAAACAACCAATATTTGTATACCGCGTTTGTCGACCAAGAAAAAACTTCGACAGTGCAGACAAACAACGACTATGGAAAATACTATCACGATATTAAGTTACACATCACCTAATCAACTTATACGGGAGTATTCACACAGGTAGTCAATGTGCAGTTAAATCGAGTATAGGGCATTCAGACAAATTCCACATTCACTCTGGCGTGCGACAAGGATGTGTTCTATCTCCATTGCTATTCATTACATATATTGATTGTTTATTTAAACTTGCAAAAATCAATGAAGAAGACAATCTAAACAACCTCCTGAGCAAATTCCTTTTTGAGGACTCTCAAGCAATAATATCAACATCAGAAGAACAATTACAAAAACATATAAATAGACTCCTCACAATATGGAGGGTATTTAATAGGAAAATAAACACAGAAAGAATGTCAATCGCAAAAACAGAAAGAAACACTACCATTTACATCGATGACCAGCAACTTACACAGGTGAAAGAATTCACTAATCTTGGAAGCATCATACATCAGATGGGGGAAAAACACCAACAAAATTCTACATAGTTGCAACATACCATGGACAGCTAAACGACAAACCAAGAAATATTAAGATCAATAAACGTCAAAGAGGACTGTTTTCTTAACAGTCTAACAAGAAAGCCGTGTTTTTTTTTAGTCTCACAAAGGAATATAATAGCATTGAAATATTAATAGCTGAAAGCAGAGATAACGTCAACAGGGGAAGACGATGGTGAAAATGAAAACTGCCCACGATGACTTTGGTGCAGTGATATATCATATTGCTTAACATTCCTCTAGCTATCATAGTGCCAATATGGAAAAGGAAAGGCAGCAAAAGAGTGTAACCAGTACATGGGAATTTCCTTGTTAAGCCATGCAGGAAAACTATATGCAAAAATAGTAGAGAAAAGACTAGGACCTGTAATAGAACAACAACTTAGCAATACACAAATGGGTTTTAGAAGAAACAGAGGATGTACTGATGCAATATTTATTCTGAAACAGTTGGCAGAGAAGTCAATAGAATACAACCAAAATTTATACATATCCTTCATAGATCAAGAGAAAGCATTTGACCGAGTAAACAGAGAAAAACTATGGGAAACATTAAAAATTTATGGAGTATGCCAACATTTAATTAACGTTTGTAGAAGTCTGTATAGCAACAGCAGTTGCACTATAAGAACAGCTACAGGCTACACAGAGGACTTTAAGATTAGCACAGGAGTAAAGCAGGGATGTGCATTATCCACACTACTTTTTATTACATACATGGACCATATAAACAAAACAGCAAATTCTAATGAAGCAAATTAACTGCTTTTTGCAGATGACCAGGTTTTATTCCACAACAGCATTAAAAACCTGCAAGACCACCTAAACACAATAGACACAGCAGGCAAGCAATTTGGAATGAAAATCAACATGGACAAAACAGTAGTAATGAATATTGCAAGAGAAAAGGAGAACATCAACATACAGATAAATAATAAACAACTAAAACAAGTAGATGAATTCAAATATCTGGGCAGCACATTGAGATATGACAACAAACAAGAAGCAGAAATAAACGCAAGATGTAATAAGGCCTGTCAGATGATTGGTCAATTAACACCTTTACTAAGAAACAAAGATAATACACTAGAAACAAAGAAAGCGTTTTTCAACATCATTTTCTTACCAACATTGTGTTATCAGTGTCAAACTTGGACATTAGATTCTAGAACAATACATAAGATTAACACCACTGAAATGAAATGTGTGAGACGTATGATTGGAGTTAGCTTGAGAGACAAAATCAGGAATGAATCACTAAGGAAACAATTAGGGATCAAACCAACAATAGAATACATACAGAAACAACAAGTTAAATGGTACGGCCACACAACCAGACAGAAAGAGCAAAGTATTATCCAAAAAACACTTAACAAACGATACGAAAACAGGAGACCTATTGGACGCCCTCGTAAAGATAGATAGTGTATTAGAGACACTCACACTCGGAAATATAACAGCAGAGGAGGCAAATAGTAGGGCAAAAGACCGTACACTCACTCTCCCCTCAACACCGAAAAGTACATGAGGACAGAAAGAAGAAGATTCCTCTAGCTGCGGCAGGACAACTCGAACCTGAATCGCGGAGTTTCTCAAAATCCAGTATTGAGAATAAGGAAGACCACATTCAGGAAAGAATATGTCACATGATGATGAGATGGAACATGGCATATCAGATCGTACGGCAGATGACTCTTATTGTCAAAATTACACATGTGAACATGCACAACAAAACTGAACTATATAAAACAATCACCATGCCATCACTATGCTATTAATTGTCGAACGTGGATATAAACACAAAAAATTTAAACGAAAACTTGTTACAACAGAAATGACTTGTCCACGTAGAATTATTGGAGTAAAAATGAAAGACAGAATCAGAAATGAAATCATCAGAATACCAAACACAATGCAAATCCTAGATTTCATCAGAAAACAACATATTACTTGATTTTCACAGGTTTCCAGACTACCAACAGAGAGTGCCCCTCAAAAAAAGCATTGCTACACAGACAAAATGGATACAATATCTTGGGCAGACAATACAAAAGACGGATTACAGAAATAAAAGTGTCAATGGAAACAAACATATAAACAGCTCACAAGAAATACATCTCCATAGAACTCTCCTTCCCGTGACGCTGCAAGTCATGAATAGGTATAAAACGATTTTTAAAAAAAGAAAAGAAAAACAATTTCTTCTCTGTCAAATGGTTTTCATGGTAGACAACGAGAATCCTGTCAGTAGTCATTGCACCTGTCTTTTTGTGAAAGACTTCTAGGTTTAGCGGGGATGCTAGGTGTGCCATCATTGCAGATGTGCCAACAGATCTGACAGAATAATTTTTACCTGGCTGACCAAGGTGTGTATGGTATGCTCCGGGAAGAATGCAGTGATCATGGGAACCTGCTGTACTGGATCGCCAAATTTCAGCGACTAAACATGCATTCATAATACTTATCCCAAGACAACTTTATCTTTGCACAAGTTCGGGTCTCACCTCGTTTATTCATTGAGGTCGACCTGTGCTTTTGTCAGAAACAGTATGTGCTGTCAAAATCTACCTGCTCACAGCTAATGAAGAATTCATCATTGTCATCATCCAATATCAATATGTCAGTCAATGTCAATATTAGAATGCATTTATCCATGCTGTGCCATGTATTAAAAGTATAGACTCGAAGCCTAGCACATGTCCTTAGTTAATAGACAAAATAAAGCTATTACACATCTGTTCTAAATATCGTAATATTAGGTATTAGGTCTGTTGATTATCCTCTTCGCACACCGGACACGTCCATAGATGCTAAGATCTCCGCTTCGGTAATTCTCTCAGGGTATAACAGTTGATAGTTCCGGTTCTATGTTGGTTCACTGCCCTTTTTGAATCTTTGTCAGGGGTTCTCTACGGACCACGCCCATCCTCACTCCCAATTCTTGCATTCTCGTAATATATATATATATATATATATATATATATATATATATATAATATCTCGATATATCGTAATAGGTATTCCCATACTAGAAATATTTTGTAGTTTTCTCTAGGCTCAGAGAAAGTATTGTTTGATTCTTAACTCTAAATGAATAAACGCTCCGCCCGTGTGTTGCCGGGGCCCGAAAGGGGAGCAAAGAATAGCAACACTGTTTACCTACACGCATGTCGAAAAAGGCGATTAAGGAGGTTATGGGATGGAGTTTACTGTCCCATCCCATATAGGGTCAGAGACCCAAAGCCATGCTGAAGTCGGATGTGTCTGGCCGAAATGCGCAGATATCACAGCAATGCTGTAAACCATGACACAACGCATTCCATTCTCCGGACTACATCCTGCTAATCTGCAGGAGTTTGAGAATGAACGCAGAAGAAGAAGAAGAAGAAGAAGAAGAATAAACGATCCTATCCTCTTCAACAACAAAGTATTTACGCATATGAGGCATACAATAAAGGAAAACAATATTATATGGAAATATATATAATATGAAGACATAACATCACAACAATTTGAAGAATAGTAAGAATATTATAGTTGTTAATTATTTAGCATAATTATTTAATTGTTATTAATATTCTAGTTTTAAAATATTCTAGTCGGATTGGGTGAAAGAAATGAGAGAGGCAACAAGTTACTAGAATGGGCAAAAATGCATAATATGATCATAGGAAACACATGGTTTAAACAACATTATAGACCAGTGTTTCCCAACCTTTTTTTAATCATGCCCCAGCTAAGTTTTGTCTAAAATTCTGATACCCCCCTATGTAACATATACATAATTGTTATATTAAAAAAATGAATTATTCCCTAAATGAAGCATAATTACAACTTGTTCAAATTGCCCCTCTATACAATTAAATTGCCCCCCCCCCCTGTGGGGCCTTGTCCCCACGTTGGGAAACACTGTCCTAGACGATTGACAACATGAAGAAGTCCAGATCATACGACGTTAAACCAGATAGACTATATATTAATCAGCAGACTATTCCGAACGGCACTATTAACAACTAAAACAATGCTAGGATCTGATTGTAAGCGACCATGACCCACGTTGTGGAAAAATCAGAATAAAATTTACAAAACAAACAGAAAATTAAAAAACATAAAACTCAACACAGACATTCTTAAAAATAATCAAGAACTGAGAGACCAATACCAAACAATAATAAAGAATAGATACAATGCAATAGCCAAAATATCTAGTGTAAATGAACAATGGGCAATGTTGAGAGACTCCATACATCAAACAGGACAAGAAGTGCTTCCACCTAAAATAGAAAATACCAAGAATAAGTGGATAACAGAGGATATTCTGAACATAATGGATAAATGACGGAAAAACGAATATAATAAAGAAGAATAAAAGAAAATAAATAAAGAAGTAAAGCATAAATTCAATGAAGCAAAAGAGAAATGGTTTAATGAACAAGGTAAACAAATAGAAACATCGTATAATAAAGACACAAACATAATACACAAAAGGATTAGCGAACTTACTGGTAGAAAAACAAAATATAACACAGGATGCATGAAATATAAAAAGACTAGAATTAATAGAAAATACAATAAATTGTGAGGGATCACGAATACTAGAAGAAGAAATTATAGATGTCATAAAACACATGAAAGAAGGGAAAGCAACATGCCCTGATAATATTTCCGTGCAAGAACTAAGAGGAACTGGAATACACTGGAATAAAAGTACTAACAAAATTATTTAATGATGTTTATGACAGTGGTCACTTACCTGATGACTTTCTAAAATCAACATTTATAGCGTTACCAAGGAAATAGTGAGCAATAGAATGTGAAGAATACACAGCAGTTAATCTTTCCTGTCACATAAAAACAATTTTGTTAAGGATTATTATGAGAAGAACAAGACAGAAAATTAAAGAGTAAATAGCGGATGAACAATTTGGATTTGTTGAAGCGATATTCACACAAAACGCCATATATAAATTAAGATTTGTAATTGAAATATCACTAGAAGTTCAGAAAGATATATACGATTGTTTTATTGATTACACCAAAGCATTCGACAAAGTAAAACACGACCACATTATCAAAATGCTAGAAGATATTAATATGGACAGTAAAGATCTTTGAATTGTGCGCAAAATATACTAGCAGCAAGAAGCAGTCATGAAAGAGTATAATATAACTGGGAAGTAAACACAAATAAAACAAGGTGTACGACAGGGATGTGTATCCGAATTTATTTTCTCTTTATAGCGAGAATATCTTGAGATAAATTACGAATATTCCAGGCATTAAAATAGGAGGTCACAATATCAATAATCTACGATATGCAGATGATACTGTCTTGATAGCTGAAAACTAAGAACATCTCCATGATCTGTTAAACAGGACGGTAATAGAAAGTGAACAAAAAAGTCTTAGTTTAAACATAAAATAGACAGAAACAATGATAATATCATTGATATCATCATATCAAATAGTAGCCCACCAAATAGTATAAGGGTATTAAATAAGAAAAACAAAGCAGGTGAATAGTTTCAAATATTTAGGAACATTAATAACCAGATGGTAAATGCAAGACCGCAATTATAAGGAGAATAGAACAAGCAAAAGCAGCATTCCATAAAATGAAAAATATCCCATGCAACAAGCCCATATCGATGGATACTAGAAAACGTGTCCTCATTGAGCCAGTACTACTCTATGAAAGTGAAGCATGGACAATAAATAAGACATCACAAAAATAATTGGAGTCAGCTGAAATGTGGTTTATTCGAATAATGTTACTCATTCCTTGGTCAGCAAAGGTTACTAATGAATAATGTCTTAGAAGGATGGATGTGAAAAGATGCATTATTGATAATATAAGAAAATGACATTCAACATTTATTGGGCACATAATGAGGAGAGGAGGAACTTAGATTATATTGACAACAGGAAAGATAGAAAGGGAAAAGATCAAGGGGAAGACCCAGAGAAAAGATATTGGATAGTTTGACTAAATGGCTTCGATTGACGACGCCAAAAGAGATGATGAGATAAATGAGAGATCAATGTACTTGGAGAAATATGATCGCCACCGCCATTCAGCACGGCACTTGATAATGATGAATCGTAAACGCGAAAAAAAACACGAAAAGAAGAGCACGTATTGTTAGAAAGGAATGAACGCATATATAAAGATTAGCATAGAAAGGAATACGAACACTATATGCATTTTAATGTATGAAAATGGAAAATAGGAATAAGAAACAAGTGAAAGATAATGAAATGAAGGAATATTGTGTTAAGGTGCTAAATGAACAGAAGCGCAGCTTCCAGGAGGAGAGATGTAGAAGATGAAGAAACTTAATATCTCTTAGCAATTTAATTACTTTCACGACCAGCCAGCATAAACAAGTTTGGCAGGAAGGAAAACGTAATTATGTACAAGGTTCTATCTACACTTGCGCTTTTGCAGCCCGGCCAAATATGGCAATGCTCATAGTTTTCCTAACTCCAACGCCCTAACATTTATGCAAATTTTACAATTCAAATTTAAACACAGTTCAACACATTTATTTAAAATAAATTAAACTATCAATTAATTTCAAGTTTCTGAAGATAAAATTAACAAACAAATTTAAAATAATTAATAGCGCCAAATATATTAGATCAGGGATCTGACTTTACGTTTTGATTCAGAAAATTATGCATATTTCAATTTAAATAACTTTGTGTTATTTTAGTTGGATATTCCGCCATTATCGTTGGAGATTCTTAAGCTCTGATTTAAGTCTAACACATTTAAAGACAGTTAATGTAACAATTATATTTTTTTTCAGTGTCATTTGTAAAGATAATAGTTAATTCAGTGGTTCCCAACCATTTTCCAGTTGCGACCCATTTTATAAAGGTAAAGAGACCAGCGATCCCGATACATTTGTTATTTTTGTCAATATCCAATTGCTACTCAGTAGTTACACTAAGGGTTGCCAGATGGTTTAAACTGTTTATGGTTAAATTATATATATCAAATGGCCAACTTCTAATTTTTATTTTAAACTACAAAAAAGTTAATCTGGCGTTAAATTTGGTGAAATACAAATACTTTATCCTTGCTGTTTATTCAGCATTTATTCAATTCGTTATTGATTATGCAAAATTAACTTTTATCTTTTACCAATTGATGAGAATATTTAAAATTACTTTTCCTCTCACAAGCCATGCCATTTCAAAAAGCTTATCAAATGGTAATTGCTCTTCGCGATCATTTTTAGACTCAGCTTATTTAACGCGTACAATAGAGATTTTATATATATATATATAATTGACTATTCCAGATTCAAAATAGTGTCTCAGTTATAATCAATCGAAAATGTAACAAACTATTCTGAAAAACATATTGAATGCAGTATTGATTCATTTATTTTCAGAAGAATATTGCAACACTGCACATGCGTTTTCTATGGTTATAGGATATATAAACTGAATCATCGATTAGCACAATAAATATGTTGTCTTTATTACCTAATTCAAAATTTACCTGTAAATCTTCGTTACAGTTTTCAAGAACACTATCTTTTAAATACACATACGCTTATATACAACGATGCAATGTGCCTTTACTGCCAAATTATACGGAAGAAAAATATACGAATCCAGTGGAGCCTTTACAGCAACAACAAGCATCCTCAAAATGGAAGTATTTGTCGTAACGCATGCACTTAACTGGCTGGATCGCAAGCCTATTCATCATGCTTGCATACTTATCGACTCAATGAATATGATTCAGAAGGTCAATACAGGTTGTGTACGTAAGGGCTGGGTGGAGTCTTTAGAGAGAGCTAAAATGCGGGCATCACTGCGGAGATTAACCCTTATCTTTGTCCCCGGACACGCAGGCGTGCAGGAAAATGAACGGACCGACCAATTAGCTAGCTTCACCACCCCAACAGACGGTCAGCCTATGGACCGAGCAGCCATACTCATTGCTCTTCGTGAGTTCTCACAATCAAAGGATGTTTAGATGAATGAGCATGAGTCAATATCAATAATGCGAGAATTGGGAGTGAGGATGAACATGGCCCGTAGACAACCCCTGATAAATATTTCAAAATGAGCAGTGAATCAACATAGAACCGGAACCATCAGCCGTTATACCCTCCGAGATTTACTGAAGCGGAGATCTGAGCACCTATGGACGGGTTCGGTGTGCGAAGAGGGCAATCAACAGATCTAATACATAAAATAAAAAATAAACTATCCTATTCATTTTCATTGGCTGTCTCACAAAGTATAATCACAAATACCAATGAAAACCACGGAAATATTCAAATGTATCATTAAGAAAACTTGATTTCCAATTAACCAGTAGGTCTTATATATAGAAACTGATGCCTCGGTTGTACTATTCTAAACATATAGGAAGTGTGTGAAACTTCAGTTACATTGTGCAAACCAACAAGTCAACATAATCGAAGGCTGTAACATTATCTGCACATGTTCATGACATGAATTTTCAATTACTAATATGAAATGTATAAAATATAATTATTTAACGCTTTGTCTTTGTAACTGTTTCATGAGTTCTAAGATTCATTTAACATACATAAGAACTTATTATGCAAGAGCAAGGTTCATCATTTAGCTGAAAGGATGTGGTTTCAAATATTCTTTACAGCGGTTTATCACAGATTATGACTTTGTATATGCTAACACTAACATAAACATTGCATATATGACTTTACACCAACAATAAACATTGCAAATATGACTTTACACTAACATAAAGATTGCAATTATAACCTCGGACTTCACACCTTCATAAACATAGCAATCATAGCTTTACACTTCACACCCTCATAAACATAACAATCGTAACTTCACATTTCATACCCACCTAAACGTTGCAACCATAACTTCTTACGTCCCACTAACATAAACATTACAAATATGACTTCACGCCCACATAAACATATCCATCATAACTTCACACCCACATAAACATATCCATCATAACTTCACACGCACATAAACATAGAAATTAGGCCAATAACTTCACAATCGCATAGCCATGGCAATTATAACATTATACCCACATACACATGGCAATTATAACGTTATACCAACATAAACATGGTAATTATAACGTTATACCCATACAAACATGGAAATTATAACTTCACACCGACATAAACATTGTAATTGTAACTTCACACCCACATAAACATGGCAATTATACACTTCACGCCCACATAAACATGGCAATTATACACTTCGCGCTCACGTAAACATGGCAATCATAACTTCACTCGTAGAGAAACATTGCATTTATAACTTGACACTCAGTGAGATATTTTTTACCTTTAACCTTTTTTTTAAGGTGAGCAAGAGGTAACACGCACACAAAATGTTCTTAAATTTGTTTAGTTTTACCTGACACCAGATTTGTCCAAAAATCCACGAGTCTCTAATCTCCAGCACAGCAGAGAACGGCAAGACTAACACTCCGAGCAGCAAATCCGCGCACGCCAAATTGACGATGAAGATGTTAGTAACTGTTCTCAGTTTTCGTGAGGTAGCCACTGCAAGAACTACTAGAGTATTTCCAACCAGCACTAGCAAAACCACAGCACACAGTAGCATCGACGACAAAACATCTAACACGTTGACGACTACCATAGCGACGTCATTTAATTAACTGAAAAAAATTCTCATAGATCACTGTATGTAGATAGCAGTCATTCTTGAGATTATTGAGTATTGATTCGCACTATATTTATGTATACACACACAATTGCTTGGATAGCAGTAACTCAGAAGTTGACTCCTGACTTCCTGTTAAGTTATCTGAGGTTTCATTTTGAGTTGAATTTGAAATAATTGTAAAGACATCAACAGCTCCAAAGCCAAATCAGGCTAATACCAAGAGTATCAGGTCTACTAGAATGTTAAGCTGGCTAACATGATATCGTTCCTAGGTATGACGTTGATCAATGAAAAATACCCGACCGACACCGTATTCATCAATACACATCAAATGTGCAGAAAACGTAGATTCACACACATATAATTGTTTAGAAAATCCATATTAGGTCAGGAATATCCTCAACTCTAAATTCTCGAACTATATTCATACACATATCTGTGTGTGTACTTGTACCTATATCCATGCACATAACAACATGTGTACTTTTACGTATATCCATACACATATTTATGCATGTAAGTGTTCATAAGCCATCGCACACAACATACTCAACTCTGTATCTCATGACGCCTTCTACAGTCCTTCCCTGTTTTAGAACACATTATAAACACGAAAGATTTCTGAACGTCACAGCAATTCACTGAGACGACGAAACACACCACAATGATCGAAACGTATGCATTAAATAACGAGATCGAGTAGTGTAATTACTTTGACTGCATTATCACTACATATATCGATGGTGAATTAAATTATGGACTAAATTGCGCCTCATTCCTTGTTACAGAGAACTTCACTACATTTCCAATATAGTCCATCTGCTTCTGTGCATCTGTTTTTCAGATAAAGTATATTTGGTAGACACCTTTGATAATGCTAGTATATCGAACATTGTTTTGTTACAGACCAGCTTGGAAAGTTATTACTGATTTGCTGATGCGGAATGTCATACCACTGTCTAAAAGATTACCTCAGGAGAAATTAAATTGAAGCAATTTCTGTCCCCGTTAGGGAGTTACATGAAGTATTCGAGTGCCTTGTGTGATAAATGCCGCATGTCCTTGCTGTCATATTCAGGGTGATTTATTTCAGCTCGCAACGATATAAATTTATCAACTGTAAACTTCTATGTTATTTGTCAAGTATCATATACTTTAAGATGTTTATTCATTATGTTTTCGGTTAGGCAACTTATCTTGTGCACATAAGGTCGAGATATTGAACCTTGTTCGCAAGGACAATTGGAGATCTCTGAAACTATGGCTCGGAGCTAAGATACCAAAATCTGAAAAGTACTATTGGCAGACTAAATACTCTTTAAAGATCTTACTTAAGCCTTTACAATAAGCCATGACATGTAGGGAGGTACTGCATGGAAAAGAGCTATTTGGCGCTCTTCAAGAAATAATGACGCAACATTGTGTGGAAAAGGAAGAAATGCAGCAGGTAAAGAGTGAAGATCGAGTGGAAAGTTAATAAATCAAACACCATCGAAAGAAATAATTCCATGCTTAAACTGTCAAATAACCTTTAAGCCACCATATGGCTCATCAGCCACCTACGATCTCGTAGACAAGGTCATACCTCTAATTGATTCATAAAGTGAATGTAACAATTTGTCATCATTCCTTGTGATGGACACATAACACTATTTGCAGGCTGGTGCTGCCCTGTTCAAATAGGTGAAATACACACGGTGAAAACCAAATGGAATGAAGTCAATTCTCACGGCCCTTTAAGCCAATATTTCATTATGTAATTTAACAATGAATGTTATGCACTTGCGAAACTATATTAAAATGCAATAGATTCAAGTGTATAGTGCTATAACTAACTGTTCTGTCTGTTGTCTTAAACATCAGCACGTCTACCTATTGACGCAACCTATTTTCTTTTGTCTTTATTTAATTTTACTTTTCCCTTGTCCTCTATTATTTCTTGTCTGAAAAATTTCTTTATTTCCTTTCTAGATTATATAGAGTATATTATATAGAGTATATTAAATAGAGTATATTTTTGTATTTTAAGGCTATATTTTATTCGGAAACAATCACTTGTGAACAGCACATTTGAAATTCTAGTATCTTCCTAAGAACATTAATACCACACACGTCAACGTTCTAATACATATTTCTTTACCACAATTCATGAATCACACGTATTTTTGAGCGAGTAAATATATTGTCTTCACTCGCATACATTTTCCTGTATGAGACTTTGATTCTTCCAAATCTCATTTCGGTCGGGAATTGCGCAAGATTGCCAGCCAAACTAAACTGAAACTCAGATAATGATGTCCAAAGTGACCACGAAACAATTGCGTCCGTCAGTTGAGTTGTGAAGGATCTGTTCTGTAGAAGAGAATACAATAAATAAAACAGATATGTAGCTATATGAATTGTGCATAATTGGTATACTAGATAAATATATATATAATCATTTTAGAGTAAGATAACAATACACCACGTAAGATAAAAATAGGACTTGGAACATAACAATAGGGCATGTAAGATAACAATAGTTCACAAAAGATAACAATATCCTACATAAGATAACAATAGACTGAGTAAGATAACAATAGACTTGTAAGATAATAATGGACCACATAAGATAACAATAGTCCACATAAGATAACAATAGACCACGTACGCTAACAATAGAACATGTAGGATAACAATAGAGCAAATAATATAACAATAGTCCACATACGATGGCAATAATCCACATAACACACCAGTGGTCGAAAGAATAGCAATTTGTGATGCCTGTATAAATATTGTTGTTGCTCCTCCATCACATGATAATGATGACCATTTGTTACATCCACTTTGGAAAACAAAGTTATGTCTTTGACTATGAGTTCTTAGAAAACTAATAAAACATTCTGACCACAGTTGTCCTTTGGCAGTCCAGGCATGGGATGACCACTGTACCTGGTTTTTAGTCTGCGCGTGACTTTCTAGCTACTCTCCGCTGTTGAGCTGCTGCATTTCTCTTTTCATAACACAAGATGATGCGTCTATTTTGACCGTAGAGGGCAGTATAGCCATATTTTCTTCAAATTCTTCCCTTCTATTTAAAAGGCTTTCAGACAGGTCTTTTTATGAGTCACTATGATATGAGTCATTTTAGCGAATTCTTTTGACTACCTTGAGATCGTTTGCCCTTCTGAAACTCACCGTATAGAAGTATATTTGGCAGGCAATGACATAGCATATGTACCAGATGACTTGCCTAACAAATATGTGTCTTCATCAAAATAGTGTCAATGGTAGGGATACCAGATGTCTCAAAGACATTGGTATCCAGAATAACCTTTCTGAGACTATTAAGGAATATTGAAAGAATAATCAGGAGTAATGGATTATGACAATTTCATTGCACAGAAAATTGTATAATTATGCATGTTTATTTATTCTCCATTAAGAGAATTTTATTTACATAAATATTATTGTTCTTTGTTTTTGTGAATGTGTAAAATAAAAAGGGCTGTAAAAATAGGATGAATTCTCCATATTGATACTTACACACCATTTTTCTATGCAATTAGTAAAGATCTCCATGGCTCTAAATAACATTTTTGTGGCAATCACTGCTCTTTCATGTATATACCATCTATCTATCCATCCATCTATCCATGCATTCATCCATCCATCCATCCATGCATTCATCCATGCACTCATCCATCCATCCATCCCTCCATCCGTCCGTCCGTCCGTCTGTCTCTGTCTGTCTATCTGTCTATCTAATCTATCTATCTAATCTGTCTATCTAATCTATCTATCTAATCTATCTATCTAATCTATCTATCTAATCTATCTATCTAATCTATCTATCTATCTATCTATCTATCTATCTATCTATCTATCTATCTATCTATCTATCTATCTATCTATCTATCTATCTATCTATCTATCTATCTATCTATCTATCTATTTATCTATCTATCTATCTATCTGTCTGTCTGTCTGTCTGTATGTCTGTCTGCCTGCTTGCCTGTCTGTAGGTCCAGTGGGTTGTTCAGGGGGTAATTCGAGCAAGTTTTAAATTAGCTTCATTAGGGAATAATTTTTTTTAATATTAAAAAATATGTATATGTTACATGGGGGGGGGGCATCAGAAATATTGAAAGACTTAGATGGGGCATGGTACAAAAAAGGTTGGGAAACACTGATCTAATCTATAAACCCATATCCCGAACCCGTTATGGTCGTAGAGGTAACACATTGAATGCTTCAGCACACAGAGTCCTCCAGTAATTTCTATCTTCAACGATGTGGACGAGTTAGGAAAAATCTTGTCCAGTGCATTCCTGATGTTGTCTGTCCACGTACACACCATAAATGTATACCATATAACTACGTCATCTGCATAAAGTACCGCTCTAGTCCCACGTGTATTTCTTTCTACGGCCTGATATAACCAAAATACACTTCTGTCTTAGGTTGAAAGGGTCGTTCCTCAGCTAAGAGGCTTTAATCCCCCATTTAACAAACAAAACAAACGTGTATTTCTTCAATTAAATCGTTGAACATGTGAGGAAAAGAGCAGGTGATAGAACTCCTCCCCGAGGCACTCCTTGGCATAGTAATTACTTTTCCCCCCATTTACTTGTACTGTGGCTTTTCTATTGTGAAGTGAAAGGCTTTCGTCCATCAATACATATAATCACTTATCTTGTAATTTCTCATTTCTTGAAGCAATTCTTCTTTCCCCACCTTATCTAGGGCCTTTTGTAAGTCAATCCATGTCACCAGTACTGATTTATTTTCTTGGAAAGCATCCTCAAATATCCTGTGAGAGGTATATAGTTTGATCATCCGTGGAGTAGCATTGTCTGAAGTCTGTCTGCTGTGGAGCGAGTAATTTTCAACTTTCTAGGTGAAATTTTAGTCTTAAATTTATGATGTGCTCATTGTTTAGCATAGGCAACTTGTAAGACTAATTCGTCTGTAGGTAGTGGATGTTATTCCATTTTTTCCAGGTTTAAACAAAGCGACCATAATATATTCTCTCCAGATGTGTGGGATTTTCCCTGTAGTCCAGCCAATATTTAAAATATCCAATAATTTCCTCATTGCTGCTATTCCTAGATTTTTAATCATTTCATTTGATATTTCATCAATACTTGGGGACTAATTTAGCTTCAGTTTAGAGACCGCTAATTCCACTACGCTATATGTGAACAATGTATCCATAATTTCATCGGTGCTGTTTTCATCACTGTTTCTAGTCTGGGAGTTTTTTATTTCACTTTGTTGATCGTTGATCCGCACTCCACGATGTTTCTCTGGGCAAATTTCAATATTCAATTCTTGCGCGAATATCCTAGCAAAATTATCTACTGCTTGCTTTCCTGTAATCATTTTGCCATTCTGTTCGAGTATTATCTTTGAGCTTCTTCCTGTTTCCTCATAATTTAGCTGTTTGACGCGTTTCCAAAGTTTTCTTTCATCCTTTTCAAATGTTTTCTCTTTCCAGCTCTTTCTGCCTTCTTCTGGTTTGGCTCTGTGAAATTTAACCTTTGCATGGTGATGTTTGTTGTGGTGTTCCTGGCTTGGGTTATTTTCCACTTCCTTCCGTGCTTTTTCTAATTCTTTTTGCAGTAGTTCTAGTTGTTCACTCCAGTATGGCTTGTATTATTTTTACAGCTGACGGGTATTGTACCAGATACATTCTAGCGGTACCGAATCGACTTGCAACTCAAGTAAACAGGTTTTCCGTACTTTACTAAACATATCCCCGATAAAAGATGCGATCTTGTCAAGACATTCAACCTGTGTACTCAAGTCACTGATAACGGACCAATCGAGACAAGAAATATTATAACAACAACTATCATCCCGTACAAGTATTGAAGTATCCTCAGAAACGCATAAAACAGTTATATTCATACTACAAGGACCTAAATGCCTTTCTGTAAACATAAATAACATAAATAATGACAGAACAATGTTGCTTCAAATAATAGCTTATACGTCTACTGTAAGATTTATTTTCATTTATTTTCATGCTTCCTACTTGAATTTACTTGCATTATTTGCACGGTCCTTTTGGTATTGCTTCTTTGGCAGCTTGATGAATACATTTTTTGAAAACTTTGACTATATCATTTATGTGTTTTCCTTCCATATCTATTTGTCCCGTTAAAACGCTGCTGCTGTTTAAGTAGTCCAAATTTGCTTTTATTTTTGTAAATCCATCTTGGGAGGATATATGCTTTCCCTGTTGGTTCATTTTTAATACTAAGGAGAATTGGTCGGTGGTCACTACTTCCAAGATGCTTCCTCGCTGTTCTGATAATTTCCCATGCTAGGCTTGCTGAATACAATGCAAATCTAGCGTGGAAGTGGTTTGCCATGCTCGTGAGTTGAATGTTGGAGGATATTCGGCCATTGTGTCAAAGGACATGAGCCCATGGACCGTTGGATCAGCAACCAACCAACCAGCCAGCTTTCAAGTTCTTCTCCTCTTTTATACATGTGGTCATAACCCCAGCTCTGTGAGTGGCTGTTAAAGTCTCCACATACTATCAGTCTTCATCTGTATGGTATTGTGTCCAGGGCAAAGGGTTGGTCATTTAGGCAACAATAATTTATTGGATGGAAGTCTCTGTTTTTGGCCTATTGCTGAGGGACCTGGTATTCCGCTCCTTCCATGTAATGTGTAGATTGATATGCACTGATATCATTTTTGACCAGTGTAAGTATACCTCCTGTTCATCTGTCCATTCTATAATCTTTAAACCACCTATAACCTGTACTTTTAATACTTTTAAAGGGTACTTTTTTGCTGAGAAGTGTTTCTTGTATGCCAAAAATTCTGACCTGTACCTTAAAAATGGTGTTCTCTAATTATAGTTTCTTGTTTTAACCTTTTTTATTTATTTTTTTACAATTTACACCGTCCGAATTCGAGTGCATTATTGTATATGGTATCTCATTGGTGGTTAATATTTGTTGTTCAGTGAAATAATTATTCTTATGTCTTCAGGCTCTACAAGGCAATGGGAGAGGACCTCCAGTCACATGGGGTGGGACCTTTCGATATATAGGGCCCAGTGTTATTCCCGCTTGGTGAGTCGTCACAGATTTTATCACCACAATGAAATAATGCAGATACAGACATTGATGTGCGATAATGCATGACCTTCTGGCTGTTGTGGTGCGCCTTCTGGCAAAATGTCGCTGACTTCAGCACTTATACTTGCTAGACAAGATTGTAGTCCTGCCTTAATGTGAAAGAGCCCGGCCAGTCGTAGTTTCTAGTCTCTACTGGCTGGACTAAGTCCCGATCTCCTCGCCAAGGAGCTGGTCTCCAAGATATGGACTAATTAAAATGAAGTCTTAGCTCTATTTGATGCGTGAACTGTCGTATGCGTACACAGTGGGAGGCTGGAAGTTGTAAATAAATAAACAGGACAAAATATTACGTGACCCAGGTTGGATCAGCAGTTCTGAAACAGAGATAAAATATTGAGATAGCTACATAAAATGGTGAGTCATGTGTAAGAAAGTGATTGGAGAAAGAGTATTACAAGAATTAAGGGTGTTAATTTCATCGGGTTTCAATGAGCCCATGGTATGGATGAGGCTATTCGAAACGACTCATGTGGTTCGATCTGCTTGACCGAATAGAAGCGCCCGAGATATCACAAGTAACACTATGGCTGAGATCGTTGAAATGAGTCGCTACCGGTGTCATGTAGTCACACCGAATGTCATATAAGTATCGCCAAAAGGTATCGCCAATTTTTAGATCCGTTTCTCCTATATAAGGTGGCAATACTTACAAATGATTGGTTAAATCACGTTTATAAACTTAGAGATGAAGCTCTTACGGATTGTGAAAGTTTCTACAGGGAAGTGAACCGTATTTCTGTAAACCACAAAATCGCAGGTATTATTAACTGCTGCATAGCGTTGTAACCTTCCGGTTGACATTTGACCACATTGACTCTCCTTTGAACCAACAGATTGATACGTTTATGGTCCTGTCCAAAGCCACCAAGAAGCCACCCATAAAGACTGTCAAAAAACCCTTAAAGACTACCGAAGTATATGTCTAATTTACCTCTTCCTATGTCGGATCTGGAGACTCGAGTTTTTGGTGGAAGCATGTCTTCCTATTAAAGAATTAAAACACATTTTAGGTCCATGTCTCCTTTCTAGAAGATATTACTCGGTCCTATGAAAACTAATTGTCCACAACACTTGAATTTAACTCGCGGAATAAAATAGATTGCTCATTCCTGAACTAATTAAAAACAAGAGCGGTTTACAATTATAAATGGAATATATGAATACCATCGTTGAAAAGAAGACGCAAGGAAATGAATATTTAACGCAAGGACAGTTCCAACCAGGGTATATAAGCGATCGCTTAACAGAGGATTCTCGAAGATGGTCATGCTAAACGCATGGAAACGGAGGAAAACTGTCATTTAATGAAATGCACATATATAGAAGAAAAGACACACTGGGGTCGAATCGTAGAAAATAAACTAAGAGGCGTGTGCCAAAACTGGAACAGAGTACAGGAAATGGACACAGAGTGTGTTTTTGTTTGCTGATCCAAGATTGAAGGATGGTACAATAAGTGAAATCAAACATTCCTTCATCTACCATCTCATAACAAATGTTCGTTTAAGGATTCCGGTGCTTTTAGCCTACATAACTTGTCATATGACTTTCCCCTTAAGACAATAGGGTGCATCGGCGTAACGATTATCTCCATGATGTACGATGGTCGGCTAGTATTTCCCCAGGAAGATCGTGCCAGTCTGTTATGTAAACGTCCTTATATCTAATTTTGGTCTACCTCTTTGGGGTTCACAAGATGGAGAGCTCTCTATCAGAATAGTCTTGGAAATTTTCTCTGGACATTTTAACGTCTATGATTGAAAGTCAAATAGAGGTATGGTTTCTTAATGCCCTTCAAGACTTCCGTGTTAGTAAACATGTTTTGCCATCTGAAGTTCGATATTTTGCAGAGACACCTCTTATGATACATGTTTAACCTCTTTTAATGAATTAAGTAAGGTATTCATGTTTCTGATCCATACAACAATATATTGAACATTCGTGACCAAGAAATCATTCTTTTGGTCTTCAATGTCGATTGTTAGTTTTTGCTCGCTTTTTCTGTTAGTCTTCCAAAAATTTCAGATGCTATGCCTATGATATACTGCAAAAGCTTTATCTGATATCACCATCGAGTGTTAAATGTGCATGTTACTGATGTTACCAAAATATTTGAAGCTTTGAGCTGTTTGGAGTGGATTGTCATGTGATGCGATTAATCCTGCTAATGATATAACTCCGCACGCCTGTCTTTTCCACGTTTATTCTGAGTGACAAAAAACTCATGACAGGTGTTTGACCTGGTCTGCAAAATGATCTCAAATTACGTATAAAATCGTACACAATATATGGTTCTTGTTTGCAATTAGTGTCTACCTACCTATTTTAGGATTAATTAATCTAAATATTATACATAATATGTTTTACATAACCAAACTTAACCCTAAACTTAAATACATTTATATTTAAATTAATAAATGATATACACACACATTATATGCATATATATATGCATATATTCATAGTTTATTTTATTTCTTCTTCTTCTGCATTAATTCTCAGACTCCTGCAGATTGGCAGGATGCAGTCCGGAAAATGGATGTGTTGTGTCATGATTTATAGCATTTATGCGATATCTGCGCCTTTCGGCCTGCATGGCTGTGAGTCACTCACCCTATATGGGATCGGACAGTCAACTCCATCACATAAATTTCTTAATCGCCTCCTACGACATGCATGGAAGGTAAACAGTGTTGCTATTCTTCGCTCCCCTGTCGGGCCTCGCATAAAAACGGGCGCGTTAACCTATTGAAATTCAACTAATTTCTTCAAGGAAATAACTGCCGAAACAAAAATATAGAAGTTCAATGTACCAACATGATAACTGTTTTCATTACATTACGTTGGTCTTTCTACATTTATTTTACAGCAGGATGTATCAATCTGTTTGATAGTAAGAACTTAGAGTAAACAGCTGTGCTAGAAAATCTTTTCTTTTCTAACTCCTAGACAGTCAAAATATACCTCATAAATTACTATTTTCAAGATTTAGCTTGGAGGCCAAGAACCTTCTATCCACAAAGTGAGTGCTTTGTACTCATGTAATCAAATACAACATCAAATTTCCGATGTTTTACGCAACGGTCGGTCTGTCGGAATCACAGAATCTTTATCAAAATAAATACTACAGTAATAACTAAATATGCTTATTAAAGCGGTTACTCTAAATGACTGAGTCTATGCAAACATTTGTGCTTAGGTCATCATCATTAAGTAGCATATCATGAACAGGATGTAGCAGGGTGTAACATGATATCATGAACAGACTTTCGAAACTTCTGTCGATCTTGACACAGTGACAGACGACGTTTCGACTACAAAGCCTTCATCAGGACAAACAAAGACCGCAGTAAACAAATCTTACACAGAGACATGTGTGGTTGTGATAGGAAGGAAAGAAAACAAGAGTAGGGCAATAGCGAATGGACGACACAGGAAGCAAAGATAGGGCAGCATGACAAGGGAAAAGAAGGTATGAGGGGAAGATAGTGGTAAATAAAAAAGTTAAAGTGCACAGAAGAAGTGAAAATAGACAAGATATAACATAAGTAAAATAAAATAAATTCAAAATACTTATCTCGAAAATAGAAAATAGATCATATCCTTTCCGACAAAGCAGTGGTCATCAGTTGAGTAGCTGAGACAACACCCGGAATCCTGTAAAGTTTGTTCTCAAAGAAACGTATGTGTATTGGGGTTTATGGATGCATGCTCTGTCCTCGAAGGGAGGTATTCCAGTGCAGCAGTATTCCAGGATCATCACCTCCTGCCTGGATCGCAATATATACTTTTTAGCCAACTAATTTTTCTGTCAAATGTGTTGATCCATATGCACATCTAGCATTCCCCGCCATTCAAATGTATACCACAAAAGTACAAATGTGCAATGCCCACTGGACTGCATCTTTTCGTCGTCCATGGAAACCATTTGATAGAAAACAACAACAAACATTCAGTAAGAAATTGAGACAAGACTTTGTAGTGATGATTATGTCACAGGTGATAGTTTCTCAGACTATCTCTAACTTTTCTTAGCCGCTCTTTACGTTATGCATGGAAACTAGACAGAATCCCTATTCTTTACACACTGAACTAGAAGTTTGAACCTTAATATTACAATTTCTAATGATAAAGAAACATACAGGAAAACAATATAAAAATTGATTCAAATAATAATCTCAAGGAGTCTAAAGAACTGTCATAAGAAACGTAGCTGCTACAGGTTGAACAATGTCATTATATTTATTTTTTGACCAAAAAAATTGGTTTTAGTACTCAGGGCCGGCCCTAACAATTACGAGGCCCAATGCGAAACGGATTGCGCGGGACCCAGTCTGGGTAGGGAAGAGGATAATAAAATAAATTCTAATATGAATTTATGGGCCTATGAAGTGCGGGGACCACTGCGGCCGCATAGGTTGCAATGGCCTAAGACCGGCCCTGATAGTACTACATAACTCCTATACTAACATATGGATGAGAGTCTTAGACAACGAACAAACAGGATAGTGGGAAAGTAGAGGCAGCAAAGATGTGGTTCTATAGAAGAATGCTGAGAATACCATAGACTGCCAGGGAAACCAATGTGGAGGTGTTGAAAAAGTCAAATGGGAGACGGAACTTAATCAATAATATAAGAAAAAGACAATATTCATATTTTTGGCCACATTATGAGACAATGATGTTAGACAATAGGTAAGAGTGAAGGCAAGAGAGACAGAGGTCGACAACGTGAGAAAATATTAGACAATTTAACAACCTGGTATGGCAGGGAAACAAAAACGATCCTGATACATAACACTGGAGATAGAGAAAGAGAGAGAAAGAGAACTGTGCAGATCCATGTTCGCCTACGACACCCAGTATAACATTTAATGATAAACACACACAAATATTGAAACAAAGTAATGAAAAATAGTATGTAAATGTATTGAACCAGGCAATAAAAAGAAAATAGAAACTTCAGCTGTGAACCTGGAATGGCCGAACTTGGGCATTCAACAAATATCAAAAGAAGACTCAAATTATGACACAGACTGCCATCAAGCAGCCACACAGCAGCAACCTAATTGGCCAGGATCTACATCAATGAACCGACTAACAAAAGGGGCCTAGTGGACAGATAATTAACAATAAAAACTAAATCCGGTGTACCATGCCTTATGTCCTCAGCACCCTCCTCTACGACAGACAAAAGGGCATAGGGGACAGAAAATTAATAATAAAAACTAAACATGGAGTACCATTCTTGTGTCCTCAGCACCCTCATCTACGACAGTGAAACGTAGACAATTTATGTGCAGCACAAGAGACGACTAAACTGCTTTCACGTGCAGTGCCTACATAGAATACTTTTGATTTAGGTAGTAGGACAAGGCCACTAACACTGATCTGTGCAGACAGATGGCTGGGACACACTAGAAAGATAGCAGAATACCGAAAGATCTACTTTATGGAGAATTACAGTATGGAAAAAATATCAGGTTAGACCTCTTCTTCTTCTTTCCTTCCTCTTTTACCCTTTACAAATGTCGAGGGGGATACAATGTTCTTGTTCTCGCTTTTCTGGCAGCTTCAGATAATGTTATTTGGTGTTCGTGTAATGTCTCTTTGATGTTGTCGATCCAGCGTACTCAAGGTCTACCCTTGGCTCTTCTTCGACCTCTACTTCGGTAAAATGACGTATGCAACCACGATATGCATAATACAGGCATTGATACGAAATCATGAGAATAGAATGCCGCGTGTTGCATGGATGATAGTTTTTTTTCTTTATTCTAGCAGGTACATGCATCTATACGATGTGTCCCTTGTTTGCCTTGCGGCGTCAGGGGTAGAAGAGTTCTCTGGAGATGGCCTTCGTGTGCGCTGTTTGTAAGCTTGTTCCTGTGGCTTCTTTGATTTCTGTGATCCATCTTTTACATGGTCTGCCTCTGGCTTTATAACCGTTATGTCTATGTATCATGGCCATTTGTGGAATGATATATGCCGGTAGTCTGGAAGCGTGTGAAAACCACTTGATATGTTGTCTTTTGATGTGTTCCAATACTGGTATTGTTTTGGTTATCTATCTGATGTTATGGTTTCTAATTATATCTCTTAATGACACTCCGAGTATTCTTCGTAGACATGTCAATTCTGTTGTCACTATTTTTCTTTTGTCTTGTGCTGTCATTGTCCAGGTTTGGCACTGCTAGCATAGTGATGGAATAAATAGTCTTGTATAATGCAACTTTAGTGCATATGTGTACATTTTTGTTCTTGAAAATACGTGTCATCTGTCCTAGGATCTGTCCTGGCATGGATGGTAAAGATCTTAAATAGTATAAAAGCTAAGGAGAAAGTGATATCAGTTAGTTCAAAGCTGCACGTCTAAGTAGAAACAACATCACGATGACACAAGCGGGCACGTGATATCTCAAACATACGAAGGAAAACTCATTTTGGCTCAGATTGGTCTTGTGCGTAACATCCATCATCGCCATTGATTGTAGGATTGTTTTCCTATAGCACAACAATAATACTATAGTTTGGAACGACGGAAACGTTTCAACTACAAACACACGCAAAATAAACAAAGAAATTTGTGTTCTTTGATAAATATTTCTTATTTGTTAAGAAGCCAAAATTTCACAACTTGACCTTTCCATGTTTAATACAAAATTTAAAGGGACAGAATGACGCGAAACAGAGACTAACAGACCAGACACGGAGTTAAAGGATCAAGCTTTTATCAGGGCATTCTTGATGGGGATGTAATCAGTAACTCGTTACCGAGACATTCATTACAGCCCACTTTCTGTCCTCGTAATTATCGAAGGCTCTTAGCATTTTATGAACACTGTCATGTAACAATAGTAGTGTTAGATCACGTCTCTGGGAGTTTGTGTATGGACAACAGTCTTGTTGCGTGTTGCGGTTGTTGCTTATACTCTTGGGAGCAAGCCAGCAGGATGTTTGAATGATTGTTCCAGTTTGTTCCACTAGAACGTGGAATTACATTTTTAGACGTGAAGAATTTTTTTTTCAAGAATGGGTTTGAATTGGTTTGTGGTCATTAGGTGTGGATGGTTTCTGGTGGCAATAGCGTAGACAACAAGCTAGTTTTCAATAGACAATCTAACCCAAGTAAAGACATACAGTGATGCAAATAGTGAGAATATACCAGTAAAAATACAGATAGACAGACAAACGCATATCCATATGAATATATGCATGTTTGATGATATTCCAATGAATTAGGAACAATAAAGCTCTTGCATCCTACTGTACAGTGGGAAGGGTTCACGGTGATTTAGTTTATAGCCAAAAGGTTATAACTCTGAACAAGAATATATGATTTGAGAAGAAGCCTATATCTCGGAGGGGTAAAATATAATTGAATAAGTAAAGTGCCGTTGTTCTTCCAAAAAAGATATTACTTATAAGTATGACATCTACAAGGGCAGTGTTTCTCAAACTCTATCCTGCCACCGCCACCTTCCATATATATTTATAGATTAACACTCTGAACCAGGACCATAGATGCATCTTCGGCTTGGGGGGGGGGGGGGGGTTGGTTGGCATTTGTTATGTTTTTCTGTGGTTTTTTTGGTGACTCTCTTCTTCACAAATGATCACTTATCCTCAATGTCTTCATCGAGGAACAGCTCAAACCATTGGATCCCAATTATTGGATTCAGTAAAAATAACTGGGTTAGGTTTTAGATAATGTCCAATTAATATCAACAGAATGGCATCTCTTGTTTTATTACATAAATAAGCACTGTAAATTGTTGTGCGATTATATGTGTTTTGTGTTTCATAATGCTCTTTTGCAACTATCCCTACACTTCTTTATGCCGCACCTACAACTCATCTAACAATTCTCTTCGTACCTCATGAGTCTTTTCACCCACTTTTCAAATATATATATATATATATATATATATATATATATATATATATATAAAATTAGATCGAAATTAATTGACAAAGACAATCATACATACGTACAGAAAAACATACGTATATATGGATAGATATAGAAACATAGATAGCAAGACAGACATACAGACATTGACAGAGACAGACAGATAGAGACGGATGGATGGATGGATAGATAGATAGATAGATAGATATGTGTATGTGTACTATTATAAAAATAGAAACACAGCTTTATTGCAGTGTTAATATATAATGACACCAAATTTCAAACATGTACCAACATTTAATTTGCTTAAGAAATGTTTCAACTTTGACATGAAGAAACTTTCAGACTTGAACAATGAATGATGTTCATTAAGTTTGATTTCAACTTTTATTCTTTGCGAGTGACGCCTCCTTTTCAGTAAGGTGTATGGTCTCGTCTGGCCTCTATCAGAGAACGACATTTCTGTGACATGTATTCAATTAGTCGTTTGATCTGTTGTTGTAGGATGGCTGGCTGCCCACTCGTCAAGAAACAACCGTCGGAGATTTCTGGAACAACGTCTCGCTGGCGGATTCTTTTATTGAGCTCATCCAATAAGTGTTATATGCTGTTCATATCTGATGACATGGCTGACCATGGTATGGCCTGGACGTTGTTGTCAATGAGGAACTGGGTGGTGTATTGTGCCACATGAAGTCTAACGTTATTCTGCTAAAAATCGACCTTTGCGCAGCCAAAATTGGAAGGACGCGAGTACAAACAATTTCAGCGAAATTCGAACTTCAGGCTTTCTTCAATTTGTACCATTTCACTTCTACCCATGAAGCTGATCGCCCACCACATCAGTACACCTCCACCTCTATGTGGAGGAGCCTCATCAACGATGTTCTGTGCGTAACGCTCGCGGACTCTGCAGTAAACTCTTCTCCTTCTATCGTGTCGTTGGAGCATAAATATTGATTCATCACTAAACGAAACCCGTCTACAGTCATTCCCAACGGTCCATTGATGATGCTGGTTCGCCTACTGCAGTCGGTTCTAGCTATGCCTTTTCCGCAAGTTAAGGACCTTATTAGTTTCTTCTATCCCATAGACTATCGTTGTGCAGCTGGTTCCTGACAGTTTCATCTGAAATTCGACGAGCTACTGATATTGATTAGACTGTGGAGGACGCACATGCAAATCGATTCCTGAGGTGACGCATCCGTGTGAAGCGGTCTTCAGCAGAAGTTGTGACTGTGTCTTCCATTACGCGCCAGTCAGCGACTGAGATAATGTGTTGAAATAGCCCTAAAATAAGACTAATGGAGCTTGTAACCATATCAAATCGTCTGGCTGCTAAACGTTTGGATTGTCCAGTCTGTACACGTCCAATGATGATGTATCGCTGCTCTGTAGTGAGATGAGCCATACTTGCACATTGAATTTTCAATTGAATTTATTCCAGGACTGTCATTCTTTTATAGGCATTAAACAATATTGTCGGAGAGCTTTGTATTCAGTACGTTTCACGGGATTCTCAATAACCTGTCACAAGCTATAGCCAAAAATGTTGTTTTCACCTTGATCTCTTTCATGACCTCACGAATCATGATACTCATGATGTGAGTACAATTCAGATAACCATCAGAAGTCAATGCCCAGGTGGACACAGTCAATAAGTTGAATTATGTCCAACCAGCTAATATCAGGTATAATAGTAACTTCAAAAACGTATCGTTTCTGTTTTTGTAAATAGTATATATATATATATATATATATATATATATATAGATGAATAAATACACAGACAGACATATATAGATTAGGTTGATAGATAGATATATAAGTAGGTAGGTAGGTAAGTAGGTAGATAGATGGGAACCACAAAGACAAAAGGAAACAGGAAAAGCTTAGGAACAAGGAGAAGAAATGCCATGAAGGACTACCAAAGATTGGAATCATATCAATAAGGCTGATAACATATTCAAGAATATAATCAAATGAAAACCCTTGACCGTGACTTTTTAAAAAAATGTGATAACTTCCTAGGGCTGCTAACATTAGTTAACATAACTCTTGGTCTATATCAGAGATTGTGCTATCTGAGGGTTGCTACAGTGCTATCGTTCATCATGAGATTTTATATGAAGTTTGCTAGAGTACTATCATTCGTCATGAAATTGTATATGAAGGTTGCTACAGTGCTATCGTTAATCAGGAAATTGTATATTAAGATTCCAACAGTACTATTGTTCATCATTAAATTTTATCTGAAGGGTACTGATGTTGATGTTCCTCCTTCGCAAGCGAAGATGAGCATGGCAAGAACAAAACATTAAATGCTATGAAAGAAAAAATATATATAATAATAATTAAAAATTGGTAATTAACTAATTTAGTTTGTGAGTTCGTAGATGCCCGATGAGTCCGATTCGTGCACGGAAAGTTCTATTGCAGTGCATGCAGGAGTGCTGAAAGTTCGGGGTAGGAGAATTTACGGATTTGTCCTTCCGCTTCTTTCGCTTGTGGATTGTCCGCAGTGTTCTTTCTTTTTCAAATTCCGTGATGCCAGCAGTGATCTGAGTGTGCCAAGCTGAGCGATCACGTGATGTAGTCTCCCAGGAGCTAGGATCGAAGTGTACTATAGTACTATCGGTCATAAGAAGAAAGTTTCTTTCTGTAACACTATCGGTCATTAGAGATATTACATTAAGCTTTCTATAGCACTATTGGTCATCAAGAAATCTTATAAGAAGTTTGTTGTAGCACTATCGGTCATAAGATCTTATATAAAGGTTGGGAGTTACTTTAGAAAAGGATTACACCCTTACCAACCACGTAATGTGTGACACGACAATTGATGAAACAGTTATGAATAGATATATAGAAATTTCGAGTCATGCGTTATTAACTTGCTACAATAAAAATTCATATCAAGACAAGTACAACAAAGAGACAGAAAAATCAAATGCTTATATTTTACCAAGAGATTACAGTACAATAGACTTAAAAATAAAAATCAACGATTCATATCCTCCCAAGATTGCCTAACTAAAAGCCCCTAGATACAGAAAATAGATGTAGGGTCTGATTTGTAGTTTCCAGAACCCACTTTGGAAAATAGAACATGCGACTTATCAATATAGTGCAAGATAAAAAAATGTTAGTAAACTCGCCCCTTCCCCTATTTTTCAGTTTTATAAACTTGCCAGATATTTAGACGTTTACTAAAATATTATCCACTAAAACAAAGTGCAGAATTGTATTTTTTTAGAAAATACGTACATTCTGTCCTTGTTGTATCTAGTGTCCTTCACAAATCTTGCAATGGTTTTACTAATTCCTAAAATACGTAGCACCACTTGCAGTTGCTCTTTGTCGTCCCTACAGCAACATGAAATGCTTTTAGTATTTCATGTTTTAAAATGTTTTTAGCATTAGCTTTTTTGCAGTACTGAAAACAACCTGAAACGCTTTTAGCAAATTGCAATACTGAAATACCAACCTGAAATGCTTTTAACAACCTGCAATACTGAAAACAACCTGAAATGCTTTTAACAACCTGCAATACTGAAAACAACATGAAATGGCTTTAAATAGTGGCTTTTAAAAAAATAATAAAGCATCTAGTAGAAACGTGGTTTTAGTCTTCGTAAGTATAAGAGTTAATGTGTTATAATTCATTACTTCAATGAACAACACAAATTTATTTATTCACACTTAACAAAAATGAGGTTTATAGAGTCAGAAGGGCAAATATAGCATCTTTGACGAAAACTAACACAGGGAGGCTTTTGCAATAAAATTTCTTCAATAAAAAAAGAAATTTTAAAATCTACTTACAATGGAGTGAATGCAGAAGAACAAGTATATTTCCATTTTGTGTCACTTCCTTCATTCGAGTAAACGATTCTGTCAAAGTAAACTAGGTATATACCATAAATTACAGAACTATTAGTCCTGATCGATTTTTCTACAATTTGGACTCAGTTGCATTAATCCAGAAATTCTTCCATTATTGAATGTTCATACATCTTGTCTTAGATACTATTCTATACTATCTCAAATAGCTTGAAAGTTTTCGTAATGAGAGAAATTAAGTTACTGTAAAATAAGGTTTAGGAATATTCTTATTTTGGCACTTGAGGGATGTTCACTAAGTCCCCAGTGAGTTGAAATTCCTTCTATCGTATGCTCTGATATTGACTTTGAGATATCCAGAAAGTATGATAAAGAAATATGAGTGCTTGTTTGAATCACGTAGTAGGGGATGATGAGAATGAGACACTGATGAATTGGAAATACGTACGTGTGAATAGACACAGACCAGGCTAACATTTGATAATTCTGATGCTAGTTCTGTTATTGTATCCGAATACAGTCGATGAAGTTAGTAATCATAGATAACAGGGCACAAATGTTTTGAACAAAGAGGATATGAATCATATCATGGTGTATGTCTATAACAACAGTAAACGTGCCATTAGTAATGTTTGCAGTTGAAGTAACATTCTAAACTGTCAATCATAACCACCAGCATTGCGAAATGTTATATGATATGAGGTGTCTCTTTGTTATTACTGTTAACATTATTATTTTACCTTATATTAAAATTAAATTATTATTACTAGTAAATTTAGTAGACTTTTCAAAAAAAATTAGCAGTGCTAGTAATTGGAGTCGACGTTGCAATAAAATTAGAAGTGCTAGTAAATCAAGTCAGCATTGCACAGAAATTATCAGTACTAGTAACTGAAATCGGCGTTGCAGTACAATTATCAATGTACTAGTACAGGGGCCGGCAACCTATGGCACGCGTGCCACATCTGACACGCCAAGAAATTTCAAATGGCACGCAGACACTTCACGTTTCCTGTATAATGTTTATTATAAATCGATTAGCGGGGTTTCCTCGCTCATTTAGGTACTCGCCTAACGCCTGAACATTCAGAAAATTGTGTCAAACTCAAAGTGACAAAGTATGTTGGCGATATTGAGCAACTTTGCAAGACCATGCAAGGACAAGGCTCCCATTAATAAAAAAAAAAAAATTTTTTTAAATCTTTCAAGAAACTCTATTTCTTTTAATGCTGTTTACAACTTTACATATAATGAATATCACTATATATTGATTAATTAAAATATAAAAATAATATATATGGCAAAATAAGAATATTGACCTCGACTTGTATAAAATGATATGTGATGTTGGCACTCTGAATAATTTGAAACCTTGAGTTGGCACACAGTCAGCAAAAGGTTGCCGACCCCTGTACTATTACATGAAGTAGACTTTGCTATAAAATTAGCATTACTGATAAATGATGTCGACATTGAAATAAAGTTAGCAGTGCTAGTAAATGAAGTTGACGTTGCAATAAAATTAGCATTACTAGTAAATACAATCGTAGCAATACAAATGATAGTTACATTTTACGGCCAGTAGCCATTAAAACTGGCCGCTATGACAACCCTGACACCAACTGTAGCAGTTGCATAATCGGAGTAGGAGTGCCGACGTTGAAATAAAAATGGTCATGGCAGAAGTAGAAAAGTTATGGACTCTTCTTACAAACTCAACCTGCTCGAACTTGCTCTTTGATTAAAAGCCGACCGTCAGTATTCCACTTTCGATGCGATTAAATGTATTAGAGGTTCATAAAAATTCGACATTAGTTGAAAAGTAATGGCCTCTTTACGATATGCTTCAATGATTATATATCGTTAGCCTTTGTGTTTATTGATTGCATGCTCGGTAATAACAGGACATTTTATACCGGTCTGTAGTACCGTTTAAGCATTTTGGTATTACGAGTAGTTATTGTGTGACAATTATTGTGTGTAAGTAACACTACGTAATATCGCTCGTAGGAAATAATGGAGAATTATCAGAACCAACAGATTAAATGGTTTTCACACGCTTCCAGACTACCATCAGATAGTGCCCCCTCAAAATGTATTACTATACAGACACGATGGATACAAAGCCAGGGGCAGATCATGCAAAAGATGTATTATAGAAATAAAAGAATGAACGAAAACAAACATATGTTTTACAAAACAGGCCATCTCCAGGAAACTTCTACCCATGACGATTCAAGGCATAAAGGTGTATAAAGCGAAAAAAAGAAGAGTGTTGTGTGTGTGCCTAAAGAGCATATTCTTGAGTGTACTTAACCAGTGAGTGGCAGTCGATATATTACGGCAACAATTTGGGAGGGGGGAGGGGGGTTAAAATATGTTTTATTATTGTTGATACAATTGGGAAGTGATATTTTAAAATGTTTTCATAAGCTATACTTTTTTTACAACAATAATAATGTCTAAATTTGAAGAAACTAATTTTATATTTTTCTACAAATATTTTAAAATGTAATGTAGACGTTATGTACTTTCCACGCTTAAATATTTTTTTTTAGTGGATGGGGGCAACATCTTTAGACACAATTAAGCAGAACGGGGAGGGGTTCTCAATTCTTGACAGTTGTTGGCCATGGAGGGAGAATGTAAAAATAAAATAATTTAAATTTAGGACGTAGTTTATTGACAGATCACCACCCCCATTCCCCCCCCCCCTTTCTCAAAAGACTCAAAAGCAACAATATGCATAACTGCTATCCGTCTTTGGAGATTGCATACCTGTGTGTCTCCTTTTAGTGCTTTAAATTCGGATCAATAATCAATAACTAATAATCAGTTTTGTATGGTCTCATAAAATTATATATACATTTCACTAATGGTTATTGGTTGAGGTGTTATTAAAATCTCTCGGCATAAGCTCTGATACACGAAAAGCTGCTTACCGAACCGTTTTTAAAACAATTATTTTTTCTAAATTGCAGCGAGTTCAATTGATCCATAAAAGTAAGCAACGGAACAATATCAGACAGGTTAGAATTCCCTGTGATATGTAACGTTCAAACGGAGAGAATATTTCCTGCCACACTGTCTGAAATATATCCAGATTGCTCTCACTAATATGTATAATGATATTCACATAATATTATGATAATTACGGTTTATATTTGTCAACCGCATTAGACGGTATTTTCTACACACGTTAAATATACAATCCACTAATTGTGGGTGTTCTGTGTGAACACAATATACACTCCACCTATTAGTTATCTGTAAAGTCACACCGGCACTCTCTGATAGTTAGATTATGTGTTTCTATAAAGTCACATCTACACTCTCTGATAGTTAGAGTATGTGTTTCTATAAAGTCACATCTACACACTCTGATAGAGTATGTGTTTCTATAAAGTCACATCTACACTCTCTGATAGTTAGAGTATGTGTTTCTATAAAGTCACATCTACACTCTCTGATAGTTAGAGTATGTGTTTCTATAAAGTCACATCTACACTCTCTGATAGTGGGAGTATGTGTTTCTATAAAGTCACATCTACACTCTCTGATAGTTAGAGTATATGTTTCTATAAAGTCACACCGACACTCTCTGGTAGTTAGAGTATGTGTTTCTATAAAGTCACATCTACACTTCTCTGATAGTTAGAGTATGTGTTTCTATAAAGTCACACCGACACTCTCTGGTAGTTAGAGTATGTGTTTCTATAAAGTCACATCTACACTTCTCTGATAGTTAGAGTATGTGTTTCTATAAAGTCACATCTACACTCTCTGATAGTGGGAGTATGTGTTTCTATAAAGTCACATCTACACTTCTCTGATAGTTAGAGTATGTTTCTATAAAGTCACATCTACACTATATGATAGATAGAGTATGTGTTTCTACAAAGTCACATTTACACTCTCTGATAGTTAGAGTATGTGTTTCTATAAAGTCACATCTACACTTCTCTGATAGTTAGAGTATGTGATTCTATAAAGTCACATCTACACTCTCTGATACTTAGAGTATCTGTTTCTACAAAGTCACACCTACACTCTCTGATAGTTAAAGTATGTGCTTCTATAAAATCACATCTACACTTTCTGATAGTTAGAGTATGTGTTTCTATATAGTCAGATCTATACTCCACCTATACTAGAAGTTACATTTTTTGTGGTCTTACAAGATGTCATCATTGTCTGTAATTTTCTATCAAATATTGCAACTGTTGATGAGGTTGTGACTTCCATCCAGAGCTGAATGATTGATGATGATTAAATTAAAGCTGATTAATCTCTCTTTCACGTAATCTGACAGATTCGTCTTTCAGCGCCCGCCAAAAGTGACGATAAAATAGGAAATCTAACTGGCGTTAAAGTGCCTGGGCCGCTCTATGCACTTACACGGAGATTATTCTAACTGAAAGTGCGTTCGAGTTACAAGAAAAGAGATTGAACAAAAATTATTGGAATTTTACTTCCCGCGTCATATGGAATCTAAAATAAGCAATATCGTATTATTAGTTCAAGTGTTGCATGAATAGGCAGATACATTTTACTAGCTCTAATAGTTTAAATTCGTATTCTGAATTCATTATCATTGCATATACTGTGGTCATTTTAATGTGTGCCCCGACTTCTTTCTTAAACACGAAGATCTTACCGGTAAAACACTAACACGTTCGCACTTTGAGCCTTTGCATCTTATTTTTTTGTATGGAAGTATATTGCCAAGATGTTTTAAAAATTCTTGAGGCTAACGGGAATTGAACCAGTCCGTTCAACGGCACCAAATCGCCTAGCAACTATTGCACACGCGTTCTTCCGTACTTGACTAACCGCATCTCCAAAAAAAGATGCGATTTTGTCAAGCCATTCAAACCATGCACTCAAGGTCACCAGAACGGACCAATCGAGACAAGGACTGTTACAACAACAACAAACATCCCGTACATGTATTGCAATATCCTCAGTAACAACAAACATAACATATAATATCCATATAAGTCACATTATTCTGGTGACTTTGAGTGCGTGGTTTGAATGGCTTGACAAAATCGCATCTTTTTTTTAAAAAATCATCCAGCATCAGTATTCTAGACGTCAATGATTTGTTTTGTTATGTGAAACCTGGTGACGGTGTCTCCTAGTTATCCACTCATTTTCGATCAGATTTGACACTGACGGATGGCAACTACCAGACATGAATGACCTTCTGGGTTTAGACACTACTTCGATCATGTGATGTTTGGGTCTGAAAGCGGAGCACAGAATAGAGTCACTGTTATCTGCAATGTAGACTGTAAGAAAAGACTAGGGAGGTTTTTCGGGAAGAGTTGACTGTTTATCCCTTAAAGCAGGCGTTTTAAACCTGGTTCTCGAGAGCATCTTGGTGCATCTTGGTGCTCTCGTAATGACATTTTCTCGCATCATGTCAGAGGCGCGCGCAGTCTTAAAGTTTGATAATCCCTGCCTTAAAGGATCAACTTTACCCAGAAGACATACTGAAGTAGAATTTGTCAGACCGATAGGTTTATATATCGCAGCCTAATTAAATCCATGAAAGATAGCGTTCCTTTCTCGGAAAATGAACATCTTGCTATTCTGGGAGAGTTCGAGATCGAATACATGAGAAGAAGAGACATCAGTATATTGGAGCATAACATCAGCATATCAGAGCATTACATCAGCACATTGGAGCATCAACTTATCGGAGAATTACATCAGCATATAGGAGCATCAGCATATCGGAGCATTACATCAGCATATCGGAGCATTACATCAGCATATCAGAGCATTACATCAGCATATCGGAGCATTACATCAGCATATCGAAGCTCTACATCAGCATATCGTAGCATTACATCAGCATATCGGAGCATTACATCAGCATATCGAAGCATCAGCATATCGGAGCATTACATCAGCATATCGGAGAATTACATCAGCATATCGAAGCATCAGCATATCGGAGCATTACATCAGCATATCAGAGCATTACATCAGCATATCGGAGCATTACATCAGCATATCGGAGAATTACATCAGCATATCGAAGCATCAGCATATCGGAGCATTACATCAGCATATCAGAGCATTACATCAGCATATCGGAGCATTACATCAGCATATCAGAGCATTACATCAGCATATCGGAGCATTACATCAGCATATCGGAGCATTACATCAGCATATCGAAGCATTACATCAGCATATCGAAGCATCAGCACATCGGAGGATTACATCAGCGTATCGAAGCATCAGCATATCGGAGCATTATATCAGTATATCGGAGCATTACATCAGCATATCGAAGCATCAGCATATCGGAGCATTACAACAGCATATCGGAGCATCAGCATATCTAAGCATTACATCAGCATATCGAAGCATTACATCAACATACCGGAGCATTACATCAGCATATTGGATCATTACATCAGCATATCGAAGAATCAGCATATCGGAGCATTACATCAGAATATCGGAGCATTACATCAGCATATCGGAGCATTACATCAACATATCGGAGCATTACATCAACATATCGGAGCATTACATCAGCATATCGGAGATTTACATCAGCATATCGAAGCATCAGCATATCTGAGCATTACATCAGCATATCAGAGCATTACATCAGCATATCTGAGCATTACATCAGCATATCGGAGCATTAAATCAGCATATCGAAGCATTACATCAGCATATCGGAGCATTACATCAGCATATCGCAGCATTACATCAGCATATCGGAGCATTACATCAGCATATCGAAACATTACATCAGCATATCGGAGCATTACATCAGCATTTCGGAGATTTACATCAGCATATCGAAGCATCAGCATATCTGAGCATTACATCAGCATATCGAAGCATCAGCATATCGAGCATTACATCAGCATATCGGAGCATCAGCATATCCAAGCATTACATCAGTATATCGGAGCATTACATCAGCATATCGAAGCATTACATCAGCATATCGGAGCATCAGCATATCTAAGCATTACATCAGCATATCGGAGCATTACATCAGCATATCGAAGCATCAGCACATCGGAGGATTACATCAGCGTATCGAAGTATCAGCACATCGGAGTATTACATCAGCATATCGAAGCTTCAGCATATCGGAGCATTATATCAGTATATCGGAGCATTACATCATCATATCGAAGCATCAGCATATCGAAGCATTACATCAGTATATCGGAGCATTACATCAGCATACCGTAGCATTACATCAGCATATCGGAGCATCAGCATATCTAAGCATTACATCAGCATATCGGAACATTACATCAGCATATCGAAGAATCAGCATATCCGAGCATTACATCAGAATATCGGAGCATTACATCAGCATATCGGAGCATTACATCAACATATCGAAGCATCAGCACATCGGAGCATTACTTCAGCATATCGGAGCATTACATTAGCATATTCGAGCATTACATCAGCATATCGAGGTATCAGCACATCGGAGCATTACATCAGCATATCGGAGCATTAAATCAGCATATCGGAGCATTACATCAGCATATAGGAGCATTACATCAGCATATAGAAACATTACATCAGCATATCGGAGTATTACATCAACATATCGGATAATTACATCAGCATATCGAAGCATCAGCATATCGGAGCATTACATCAGCATATCGGAGCATTACATCAGCATTTCGGAGCATTACATCAGCATATCGGAGCATTACATCAGCATATCGGAGCATTACATCAGCATATCTGAGCATTACATCAGCATATCGGAGCATTAAATCAGCATATCGGAGCATTACATCAGCATATCGCAGCATTACATCAGCATATCGGAGCATTACATCAGCATATCGGAGCATTACATCAGCATATCGGAGTATTACATCAGCATATCGAAACATTACATCAGCATATCGCAGCATTACATCAGCATATCGGAGCATTACATCAGCATATCGGAGCATTACATCAGCATATCGAAACATTACATCAGCATATCGGAGCATTACATCAGCATATCGGAGCATTACATCAGCATATCGGAGCAACAGCATTTCGGAGCATGAGATCAGCATATCGATGCACGACATCAGCATATCCGAGCAGGACATTCGCATATCAGAACATTACGTCACCATATTGGAGCATGACATCCACATATCGGATCATTACGTCAGCTGATATCAGTCGCTAGAACAGCGGTTGTTGTCAGATGCATAATAAGAGGGTGGGCTGTCCATAAATTAAGTCAACACTTTTTCGGTAATTTTTGAACCCCCTCCCTTTTCAACAACTTGTCAAGAATACAGAGACCCCTTCCCATCTGATAAACTGTTTTTAAAAAAGTTGTATCATCCCCCATCTTTCTTTTTGCAAATTTAGTTTTTACAAAAATTCAAAATAATTAATGTATTTGCTGTATAAACGATCCGTGTGTTTACTTAAACTTTTGGCAACCTTCCTACCACTAAATTTATGTGGTGTATAAAACACCCATGTGTTCACTTCAACTTTTGACAACCTTCCGACTTTCCTTTTTCAACAACTGGCAAACATTTTGAGACTTCTCAATTTTTGGCGTAATTTATGCACATTCCCATGGACAGCTTGAATCGCATCCACAGTACGGCTAGTCACACACAGTATATATAAACCTACGGCTAAGCAATGCTGTAATGTATGACACAGTATACGTATACGTACTGCTAGTCAATGTTATAATGGATGGCACAGTGATACTAAGTGATAGAATTATGTTGATTATGACATCTGTGGTCGCACTACAGAGTAGTGAATATGAGACTGAAACATACAATGTTGAAGTTCAGAAAATGCTAGAAATGAGACTGACCAAGGGAGATGGGAGAAAATGTGTTTTTCTCAAGAAAGATCCGAAGAACGTATAACCAACAACAATCTGTGACAATGATCGTATGCACCATTAAGTTGCTGATGGAATGGTGATCTGATAATTTATGAGAATGTTCCCAGTGTTATGGTCTAGCTCCTATCCAAGAATTAAAATAATGTTCATCTTCAGATTTAGTTCTAAATTAACCTTTTGTATTATTCAATGTTGTTACACGTTAGTTTAATTGAGTGCAATGTGTTGAATTTATTTTATTTTTGCAGTAAAGTTGCAATGTTTATGTTTTACCTTCCTCACATCAATTTCTGGCAATTGCTTGATTGGGTGAGTTGTTTCTATGAGATGGGATGGTCTAGCTGTTGCTTCTAGGGATGGGATAGATTAATAGTAGTTTCTATAAAATGGGATAGCCTAGTATTTCTTTCTATTGGATTGGATAGCCTATTATTGGTTTCTATTGGATGAGATAACCTTGTAGTTGATTCTATTGGATGGGATAACCTAGTATATGTTTCTATTGGATGGGATAGCCTAGTATATGATTCTATTGAATGGGTTATCCTAGCAAAATATTATATCGATTGGGATAACCTTGTAGTAATTTCTATCGGATGAGCTAGCCTAGTCATAGTTTCTGTGGGATTGGATATCTTAGTTATAATTTCTATCGGATGAGTTAGCCTAGTCATAGTTTCTGTGGGATTGGATAGCTTAGTTATAATTTCTATCGGATGAGTTAGCCAAGCCATAGTTTCTTTGGGATTGGATAGCTTAGTTATAATTTCTAT